>JAMZAV010000238.1:0-600000 GCA_024449915.1 Sweltsa coloradensis | reverse complement strand
GACAGAGTGACGATGGGAAAGACAACTCTGCTCAGGCTTTGGATTTAGAATGTGTTAGAACATCGGAAGTAATAAGTACAGCTGCCAACCAACATTGTGTGTTCTTCCGCAACAGAAACCAACTGAAGACATCGCCACATCATCAATCATCAACATTAATCATCAACAGGTGACTGCAAGATATAGCTGTCCCTCGTGCTGGGAGAGTTGCAGATATTTGAGGTAAGACGCATGATTGCATTCTGCATGCTTGTCTATGCCTGAATTAGACGGTTCAATGTTTCATTCAAGCCATTGAATTTGTGTAACTTTTTAGCAAGAAATGTATATCTAAACGAACATTACCGAATTTGGAAAACTTGGATGCGATATATAGTCCGGAAGACTCGGTTTTGATCCAGCCGTAAATAATATCGACAACAAAGATGACCGATTTAAGAAACCAGATTGTTGATTTAGTCTAAACTGGAGGGAAATATTGGTCTGAAGATAAACGGAATTTCATCCCCCCTTTTCCACCACCAACTTCCTCGCTCAGGCAAAGTTTGCAAGATGTACTTGTTATTTATATTATCCCTAGCCTTGCACCCTTCTTCAGACGTACCAGTTCTCCAAAGGAAGGGTCAATGAACTACAACGATATGAAACAAGCATACATTTTGCTCACTTTGATTGTGCGTGTTTTAGGTGGTGTAGGGGGGGGGGGGTAATTTATTTTTGGACCAATCTTAACCTGAAGACTAGCAGTGTTATGATGCCGCGGATTATTATTCTACCTGATTATGATAATTTTAGGAACGTAGCAAGAGTTCCTTCTCTTTATCCCTTATAAGTAGTGAAACAAATCCCACTCCCACATTATTTTAACAATTTTTTTAGTTCTACAAATCTTTAATCCAACACTTTACTACAACCATCACTCCTCATATCCACGGCGATTCTCATTTAAATCGTATCCCAATGACTCTTCCAGACTTCCTCCTTGACCCTTCTCACCCTCCTTCAATGACTATCTGCACCAACCTTACCGATTTTATTTCTTGCTGCCCTTCACTGTATCCTCCATATAACCTTCTCATCCCTTCTCATCGTCTATCTGCACCATCTCACAACAACCTCTTTGCAGCCTTTTCTGCCTCCCTCTTTGCACGCTCATTCGCCAGTTGCAAAAGTAAATACGTCCAATCACACTCTCATTAGCTTTCACATTTGACTTACATTTGTGCTTCTTTAGCCCCCCCACATATTTTAATGCTTGTATCACAACTCTTAAACATTACCATTCGGTCTATGCCCCTTCTTCTACCCCTATTCTACCCATTATAGGGAGGTTATGCCATCCTCTTAAGCTTTCCCAGGACAATTGTTTACCCCAAAATTCAAGACTTTAAAAATGAATATTACAAATCTGGTTACCAGCGCGAAATTTGGCAAAGTGGTAGATAAAAATATCATAATTGAAAATCCGCCGGGAGGCAAGCGATACCTCACCCTTAACACCCCTAAATCAATCCCTAAAATTAGAATAATTCATAGCTTGAACTCAAAATATTATTTTTATTAAAATTAGTAACTAAAATTATGTTTCAATGTTTTGATCCAATCGACCCACTCTCATTTCCTCAACCACATTTTATTCAACCCCAAATAATATATAATATTCTCTACCTTGAATTCCAGCACTCACTAGTGAGGCTCCTATTGGATTGTCATCATAAAATTTGACATTGAAGTATATAATAATCTAAAAAATAATGATTCGACGGGAGGCAAGCAATATTTCACCCCTACTGTTCCATGCCACCCTTATTAACATTAGGAAAAACGTTTGGTCGTATTTGATACATTTTGAATATTTCAATTGCTGGTTAAAATTATGTCTCAAAATAATATAGTCCAATCAACAAAATATACATACCAAAACCCCGATTTTTCACACCCACCCCTAATAATTATAAATTTAGTGACAACCACTGCATAGGAAGTTACCAGCATGAAATTTAACATGGTTGTAGATACAAATATTAGAATTAATATTCCGTTTGGAGGTAAAGGATATTTCACCCCTAGTGCCGTCCACCGTCACTTAAAATTGGAATTGGTACTAGGCTGTATTTTGTATTCTATATACATTATGATTATTAAAATTATTCAATATTTAAAAAAAAAACATGTTCGGTTCAAATCAACCTAATCTCCCTTAATAAAACACTTTTTTGCACCCCCACCCCTAGTAGTAAATTTGCATCACTTGCATTCAATGTTAATAGTGAGTATCAAGCATGAAATTTGTCATGGAGGCATAATATATTAATATAATAATAAATATATCATTGGGAGGCAAGCGATATGTCACCTCTACTGCTTCCTACCACCCTTAATATTTGAATGGGTACGAGATCATATTCTAAACATTGTGTTTATTGTAAACATCGAGTTATTTTTCACCATGATTCGGCCTAATCAACCTTATCTCCCTTCCACTTGCACGTTTTTACAACCCCCTCCTTTTATAGAGAATTTGCTTTGCTAGCATTTAATAGTGAGTTACCAGCATGAATTTTGGTATGGTAGTACATAATAATATGATAATTATTAATCCACGGTAAGATAAGCGATATTTTACCCCTAACACTCACTAAACCATCCCTTAAAATTGGAATGGGTATTTACTTATTCATTGCATTCATTGGTGGTTACATGGAAGAAGGAGGGGGGTTTTGAGGGTAAAGTAACGTTTGCCTCCCAACAGAAAATTAGTTCCAAAATTAATATATACGTCCATGAAAAATTTCATGCTGGTAACTCACTATTAAGTGGTAAGTTTAGAAAAACTTTATTTAGGGACGGGGTGGGAAACGTTCTAGTAAAAGGGAGATTAGGTCGATTGGACCGAAATATGTTAAAAAATAATTTGATGTATATTACAAGAATCACAATGTTATAATACGATCCAGTGCTCATTCCAATATCAAGGGTAATAGGGAAGGCAGTAGGGGTGAAATGTTGCGAAAAAATATTAATTATACCTCCATGGCAAATTCCATGCTAGAGACCTTGTGAAGAAAATTCACTGCTAGGGGTGGGGTGGGAAAAACGTGTTTGTGGAAGAGATATTGGGTTGATTTGAACGAAACATGTTAATAAATAATGTATTCAATATTTTTTAATAATCAAATGTATAGAATACAACCATTGCCAATTCTAATTTCAAAGGCATGGTGAAATACATTTACCTCCAAACGGAATTAAATTTTTAAATTTTTTTCTACTTCCATGCCAAATTTCATTCAATGATTGATTGGATGTTGCTTAACGTCTTATATTAATGTACTTGGTCTATTTGGCCAAATTTCATGCTGGTAACTTACTATACAGTGTTTGTCACTTAAAAGTATAATTAGGGGTGTGCAAAAATCAGGGTTTTAGAATGTATGTTTTAGTGATTAGACTAGGCCTATAATAACATAACATATTTTCACATACTTTTAATCAGTAATTGAAATATTCAAAATATATCAAATATAATACCTGTTTTTCCCTATGTTAAGGGTGGCAGGGAACAGTAGGGTTGAAATATCGCATGCCTACCGTTGAATTATTATTTTTTTGATGATTATGTACTTCTGTGTCAAATTTTATGATGATCTCACTAGGAGCCTCACTGGTGAGTGCTGGAATTCAAGGTAGAAGATATACATTATTTGGGGTGGGGGTTGAACAAGTGTGGTTGAGGAAATGAGTGTGGGTCGATTGGATGAATACAGATTGAAATCTAATTTTTATTACTTATTTAAATGAAAGCGCACTACACAATGATATTGTGTAGTGATGTATTGTTACTTGGTGATCATAATTCTCAAACAAAGCTGAGGTGGAAAGGCCACCATCGTCGAAGGCGAAAATTAACTGTGAAAAACCAAACAACTGATTATAAAAATAGTGAAATTGATAAAGATGCATAGTTGATAAAGGACATATGAAAATGAAATCGGAACCGCCCCCCTACCCAACGGACTCCTTATCCGCCCCTGCCCTTACTAAAACAAGTTTTTCTCTAAACTTACGATCCAAACTAACAAAACATATGGTCCTCTCCCTTTTTTTGCACTGTATTTTAAGCATCTACATCCAAAAATAATGTTGGCACGCTTTGCCGACTTACAATTCAAACAATTGAAACGTAGCATACCGCCATTACACTAACATTATATCAAATATTTTAATGACAGCTTATCAAATTACTTGTGACACGGGCAAGCGGTTACTATCAATACAAATACCAAAGAGGGGCATATATTGTATGCGGTATTATTACATGTGTTCAGTGTCATTTTTGCCAGTTTTGAGCGTCTAATTTTGTGCTAAGTCAACCTTTAGTTGATACTTTTTAGATTTTGAACTTTCAATTTGAGTTAAAGGTTGAATTAATTTCAATGATAAAGATGTTCAACAAAATTTGATAAAACTCTTAAATGGAAAGTTAAAATAAATTTGAACATAATTTAACTGTCATTTATAAGTTGAAAATGCTATGTATCATATTTAAACAATTGTCGACTTTCCCTTAATCCACTACTATATTACAATTATACAATCATTAAATTATGACAACAAATTGAAGGAGTTAATGATTATGTAACATTTGTAAAGATGTGCTACAAATGATGATCTTCGTAACCAAATGAAAATAATTGAAAATATACTCCTTAATTAAAGGGGAATTCGCCCGCTAAACTCAAAACTATATTTTATTCTGGCTAACTAGTTATGAATTTAGAAATTAACAGAAACATTATTGGGTCCATCATGACCCGAAGAAAAAATCTGTCAAACTTTATATATTTTTCAAGCATAGACAAAAATCTCCCATAAGAAATAACATGGCGACGATCTTTATGCCGCGTGACCTTAGAGGGTTTTAATCTAAAAAAAATATTGTCCATTATTGAGGTTCTTTCAGCCTTTTCTGTAAACTTTCTATATTTTGTTTAGTAATTTGGGCAAGTAGTTCGGTCAAAATGTGCTGATTACCAAGGATCGAGGGGTGTGATTTTGGAATGCATATTTTTGCGTATTTAGTGTATGTTTGTGCACAGTTTTAAGACGCGATGTTGTAAAGGGCCATTTCAGATTGGTACGATGCTTTAGTATATATTCGGAACAGAAATGCAGCAGGTTAATACCGATTTTAAGAAATTTCATAAAATACCAATTTTCGCAAATTTCTGGATCAAAAAATTTTAAAGAATTGTGTAAAATCACAGTTTCAAGATATATTTTTAAACTGTCATTTAAGTATAGTATTATGCTATAGATTATGTGTTAAAACATATTTTTTTCGGGTGATTGCCCCTTTAGTGACCAAATACTGATAGTTCTAAATGAACACGGTTATTTGTGCATCCTTCAGAGGACGTCAAATCATTTTGTGATACTCTCTCGATGTGTGTGAGAAGGTGTTTGTATCACTATTTCTATTATTTGTGTACATTACATGTGAGGATGTGAATGTGTGTCACACAACATAATAATATGATAAATGTTACCTGTCTTGTGAGTCAGGACTGGGTGTTGGGTTGGTAACGATGGAACGTATCTGTAAAATAACTCTGATAAAATGAATGTGATCTCAGAAGTTGGGTTAAAACATCTTGAGGATTGTGGTGAGGCTTTAGCCCCAAAAGCTTGTTTCTCTGGTGCAGCCAGTGGCGGCTGAAGGTGGTGATGAGAATTGCCTCTTCTTGACGAGAGTCCCTAACCCCACACCCACACACTTATATATACAATATTGTAATAATATAATAACTATAATAAGCAAAGCTGTAATTGATTTGCTTCATGTATGAATTTGCTATTTTTTAATGTTGTTACTTTTAGTATATAATTTATATTATATTATAGAGTTTATATTTCATTACAGTCTATATTTCAAAATATTTAACATTGTACATTTAATTTTGCTTAGTTCGATTGCATATCTTAAGTCTGTACCTGAATAAGTATAAATAACTAACCTACTCTATCCAAGTTATAGAACTGCCAAGCTGAATACAAAGTAGCTTGGGTTATTTTTATAGTTATTATTATTTTAGTTATTACGATTTATTATTATTATCAATAAGCCCTATGCCATTTTATATCCTTCTTAGGGAGATACATTCTATAGTAGTTGTATGTTAACTATATTTTGCCATTGTAAAGAGCGTAAGCTCATTTTGGTAAATAAAGATAAAGATAAATAATAATTTCATTATGACGATAAGCTTTAGCCATCGCTAGAGACTAATACTATGTTATATATTATATTGATCTGGTTTGACAGGGCCTGTATATGAATAACCTAAAATTGTCATATGCAGTGTAAAATAAAATGATTTAAATTCTGTTTGTTTGTTTGTTTTTTGTATTTATTTGCAACAGTACTACGTACTACAATGGCAAATACAATAGGACGAGAATAATTCAGAATAGAACAATACAAATATAACACAACATGTAGATGTGAATGAAGTAAACAAGATTATGTACAAATTAGAACAAATACTCATAGGAAGTACAAAATTCACACGACTCGCAGACAAAATAAAAATATAAAGTTTGGGTTACAAAAATGTTGACAATAAGTTATGATAGAATAACATGGTTTGTCGGTGATTAATAAGCATGAAATGCGATCTCTGATTATTTTAGTTAGATCCCGTGTTAAATCAATGTTTTCAACTGTTTTACTATTTTTCAATGCAATGCAAGGAATACGACACGGAATTTAAAGTTATATTAATACTTTAAAGTAAATTTAGGAAATACTAGCCATTACCACGTAACAACGGGAAGTGGGTTGTGGGTGTTTATGAGGGTGGTAAGGGAGGACAGGTGTGGAGGGGAGTAGTAGCACACTATTAATAATATCTGGAAATGCCAAAATTTGATTGTGGTATAATCGTCCAAGAAACCCGTTTTTTTTTGTTTTGCGTGTGTTTGTCTTGTTGTTTATATTTTCCCTATTACACATTTTATTTTTTTAAATAAAGGGATTTCTTATTTCTGTTAAATATTGTAATTTTCTTGGCAATTTTCCTATAAAAGAATATGGTTTTGGTTTATTCGAAACAAAAATTAGAGTCAATCAAATTTGAGTCAATTTACTTTATTATAATATTTTATTTTATTTATACTAATTATTGACATTTAATGAAAGCTCTATTCTTATGTGTTGGGGAGTCTTGTTTGTGGGGCATTATTGGATGAGCGAAGCGAAGACTTCAATTTCACCGACCCCCCAAAAAATTTAGCTCGGGTGTTTTTTTGTTTTTGTTTTTTTGTTTTTTTTTTTGTTTTTAAGTCTGTTTGTTCGCTCTCTACTGGGCAAACGGCATATGCGATCTGGATGAAAATTGGAGGGCCTTCAAAATCTCTGAACTTGGACTTTGGGTACAATCGAAGAAATATTTCTCATGAATATCGTACTTTTACGATTTATTTTTTATTTTTAATGCTATATCTTCGTGACATTTGGGCCGATTCTGACCAAACGGGTGGGGCTACAACGTTCATATTTCACATGGACATTAAGGTAATGGTGATGTATTGCTTTTTGAAAGAAAAAGTTGAAAAAAATAGCCAGAATCCATAGTATAAAGGTTTTAATATGAGTTTGTTTAGTTTATAATGCCAATTTACAAGTCACAATAGAAACTTGACAACAATCACCAACAATGCGTTCAAAAGGCACTTGATAAGTAAATAGATCCCACGCAAACTAAAAACTTTCAAAAAAGCTCATCCATCAACGCGACGAGACTTTAGCGTTTTCCTAGTTATTAAACACTATAACAATGGTACTCTTAAGATATTTCGTAACATTTTGTACTTGCATCTTTTGTTCTTCTTCGTGAATTTGTTTCATTATTGAATTGGATCGAAATTTTATAGGCTTCCCATTTCAAATTTTGATCCAATTCAAATTTCCAAAATTTAAATTGGCACCCTATTTCAATTTTCGATCCAATTCAATAATGCAACAAATTCATGAAGAAGAGCAAAAGATGCAACTACACAATTTTACAAAATATCTTAAAGAGTACCATTGTTATAGTGTTTGAAATAATGACACATAAACTAGCCTCCCCAACACATAAGAATAGAGCTTTCATTAAATATTAAAATATAGTCAATATTAGTAGACCTAATAATATTATTAAATAAATGATCCATTAACTTAGCCCACCTGCATTTAAATTTTCAAAATGTAAGTTAATTGTCTACGTTTTATCGTTTTGCGCTGAAATATGACATAGCTACATCTTTTAATGCAGGTCACAATTACAGAGCAATTAACAATAATGTGATGTGAAGGGGTAAATTAATGGCTAGCCCACCCCTCATTTAAGTTGTTTATTCTCATTATTGTGACCTGCACTAAAATATTTAGCTACGGCACAATTTCAGCACAATACGTGGATACTTTCACATTTTAGCAATTCTCATGTGGAGGGCTAAGTTAAAGGGGTATCCCAACTGCCGCGCTCCCGTATTTCACCCGCTTAACTCAAAAAATATATTTTATTCAGGTCAGCTAGTCATAGAAATTAACAGAAAAATTATTAGGTCCACCATGTCCCGAAAAAAATTGCCAAACTTGGTATTTTTCGAGCTAGGTCCCATTGGCAAAAATCTGCCATAATAAATAACATGGGGACGATCTTTATGCCCCGTGGAGCCGTGACCTTGGATGATTTTGACCTAAACAAATTGGCCATTATTGACGTACTTTAAAGCCTTTTCTGTAAATCCTCTTTAATTTGTTTTGCAATTTGGGCATGTGGTTCTGTCAAAATATGCAGATTGCCAAGAAGGGGTGTGATTTTGGAATTCATATTTTTTGCATGTTTGAGAGTATGTTTGTGCTCAGTTTCAAAGAAAAGAAATATGAAGATGTTCTTATAATTAAAGAAGATTTAACAGTAATTGGAAAGTGGGTAAATATAAATTAATTGGGTTTAAATGTGAGTAAATGTAAGGTTATTTCATTTAACAGAGCTAAGAAAAAAGCGGAAATAAACTAAAAGTTGTGTGGTCAAACACTAGATATAGTCATCATGTAACTTCCAAATACTTGAGAGTATTCATAGATAACAATTTGGATTGGGGGCATCATGTGGAATATGTAAGTAAAAAGTCAATACAAGCTATTAATTTTGCAATGAGGCAGCTACAAGGGGTTCATACAAAAATAAAGGATGAAGAAAAGCATATAAATCTCTTATAAGACCAATGTTGGAAGTGCAAGTGCAAGGAATGTCATGTCAAAACCCTAAGTACAGAGATTAGCAGCAAGGAGAGTAACTGGGAAGGTCAAAAGGTAGAGATGGGTAACTGATTCCAAGTGAAGAAGGATAAGAACTTATGACAGTGTAAATGAAATGATAGAAGGTTTAGGATGGGATTCTTTAAAATTACGGAGAGGGAGAAACAGGCTGTGCAACTGTTTCGTGCTATGAAAGGAATACAGTGATGGAATGAGATAAGCAATAAAATTTGGGAAAGGATTTCCAAAGGGAGGAAAGACTTTGACCTGAAGTTGAAATGTAAACTAAAAAAGGATGTTGGGAAGTGGTCTTTTTTAAATAGAGCAATTGTGGAATGGAATCAATGGCCAGCTGCAGCTGTTGAGGAATCCTCGGTAAAAAGGTTTAGAAGGAGTTTGGAGGATATGATTTGGGTCTTATGTAGTATAAGTAAAAGCATAAGTATGGATCTGTTGACGAATCCTCAGTAAAAAGGTAAAGAAGGTGTTTTGGATGATATGGATTTGGATCTGATGTAGATTTGTTTTGATTGATGTTTGAAGTTGATTTGATGATGGTGATTTAGATGTAAAATGAGAAATTAACAAAACATGAATGCAACTTTTGATTGAATTATAAAATGTTAATTTTAGGTACTTGCCACCATGTAACCACATATTTGCAAGGATATTAAAATAAAAAATAAGTATATAACACACTACGTTACAAAGGGCCATTTTTGATTGGTACGATGCTCTAGCTAGTATCTATGTGGAACAAAAAAGGAAGTTAAAAGCGATTTAAGAAATTCATTAAAACACCAATTTGTTTGCAAATTTCTGGATAAAAAAATAAAAAAATCGTTTAAAATCACAGTTACAAGATATAATTTTTTAAACGGTCATTTTAGTGTAGTATTATGCTATAGATTATATGGTAAAAAATATTTTTGTGAGGTAATATCACCTTGAATGGATCTACAGACAACTAATTAAATCTATTACAATTTGCTGCATGGATTGTCTACATGCATCAAAAACATATTAATGATTATTATAATAATGATAAATTGAAAAAAAAATATATATCATTATATTAGATTAGTTTAGAATTATGCAATGAACGACATGTGTTCTTGCTTACATTTACAATACCGGGTCTGAAACCCTCAAATGTAGAATGATTGTATTGCCAGGGGAGAAAAAACGCGTTTTGCCATGTTGGCAGAGTGGGTTGTGGAGCATTGAAAATGTAGAGATGACAGACATTCTGTCGTGATATAAGTACTACTTACTACAGTCAAGTACTTTGATTTGTGGGCATGATTCACAGATCGGAACGGGCCCTTAGACCCGTCTCTTCTTAGATAGTTTGTGGGTCCTGGCGATGATGCGTTTCTTCGCTTTCCTCACACTAGCGAAATATGAAAATGGGCAACGATGGAAGTCGAATAAATTTAGAGCCAAGATGAGGTTAATCCAATTAAGCCATTGTGTATTCTTATACTCAAAGTCCAATTGTGTATTTAATTATTTCTTAGTTAAATACAACAAGTTACAAATTTTCCCCCCCCCCCCCCCCCCGGCCGCTAAACGAAAAATGTTTCATTCAGACTAACTAGTTATTATGAAATTTTAAATTAACAACAAAATTATTGGGTCCACCATGACCCTAAAAAATTTGGGAAACTTGGAATTTTTCGAGCTAAATAAATAACAAAATGACATGGGGACGATCTTTATGCTCCGTGACCTTAGTGGATTTTGATCCCAAAAAATATTGCTCAGTATTGACGTACTCGAAAGCCTTATCTGTAAATCTTCTTTATTTCGTTTTGTAATTTGGAAAAGTGGTTCGGTCAAAATATGCTGATTACCAAGAAGGGGTGTGATTTTGGAATGCATATATTTGCGTGTTTGAGAGTATATTTGTACACAGTTTCACGACACGATGTTATAAAGGGCCGTTTTAGATTGGGACAATGCTCTAGTATCTATGTGGAACAAAAAGAAGCAGGTTAAAGCCGATTTAAGAAATTTCCCTAAACGTCAATTTTAGCAAATTTCTTTATCAAATAAATTTAAAACTCCCTTTAAAATCACAGATATAATTTTTGGATGAGCGTAGAAAGCGTAGCGAGCGGAGCGATAGATTCCATTTGATTTCACTTCACTGGAGAAAAAAATCCGGAATTTTTTTTCTTTTTTCCCCCTTTTTTCCTATGTATTTTTGGCTGTTTGTTAACACGATTCCGGCTAAACAGAAACTCCAATTGTGATGACATTTTGTGGAGGCCTTTAAAATCTTTGAACTTAGAACTGCCACGTTTTTGAGCGCAATCGAAAAATTATTTCTCATGAAAATCGCAATTTTACGCTTTTTTTCGTTTTTAAAAATTACTTTCATCCAACAACGCGCATGAAAAAGCGTTTGCGAAGCTTCCTAGTTTAAACGGTCATTTAAGTGTAGTATAGATTATGTGGTAACGAAAATATTGGGGGGTACTAGCCCCTTTAATTGTCACCACTGTCGTTTTGCAAGATGATAGGCCTACTCATGTATAAACATTGACTTGTTCCGAATCTGTCCGTCCAATATAATATGTTTGGGAACAGTCTCCACATCGTATCTCATAAATGCACCACACTTCAAAATGTATTTTATCTTCGTGGCTACGAACTATTTCGCCCAAGGTCTTGTTGGTTGATTAAACAGTATTTTTGCGGTCTTCTGCCAGTACATGATCAAACACACACTCACAGACCACGGTTTTGAGAGAGCGGTTGGGCACAAGCTTCAAGACGAGGGATCCCTTCTGAGATGGACTTCATTGTTGCTGCTGAGGTAGTTATCCTTGTTGATGTAAATCATAAAATCACAGCAAGGGCAGCTATCTCAGTAGCAGCAGTGACATTATCAACAGCATCATCGACGTCAACGTCATCGTCAACAGCATCGTCTTCGTCTTCGTCTTCGTCTTCGTCTTCGTCTTCGTCTTCGTCTTCGTCTTCGTCTTCGTCTTCGTCTTCGTCTTCGTCTTCGTCTTCGTCTTCGTCAACGTCTACGTCGTCAACGTCGTTCACTTTATATTAAAGTTATAAAAATTGTTTCATGAATTGTCTTTATGATGCAAAACAAGTTATATAATTACCAATTATTAATTTATTATTATTATAGTGATTGTGTTTAATCAAATTTGTAAATTTATAGCTTCATTACATTTAATTGTAATCTAATTTAAGGATTTTATATTAATTTCTTACACTGATAGGTAAAACTATCAATGCAAATTCCAGCTGTTTATATTAGCAGTCATGTCATCTAATGAGTCATATGCAATCGATAAGCTAACAACTTTAAAACTCTTGTTATGTATAAATGTAAATGTTTTGGTTAATGTGATGTGTGTGAAATATGTACCAGTGTTGACTTGACATGGTATATCATAACATTTTCTAAAACACTTGTAGTGGGACATTAAATGTAAATGTAAATGTACATTACATTTTTTGTTTCATTAGAACAAGCCACTCATGCACACATTTCAAGGGATTCTATGTAATGACATTACATTTTTCACTGGACTTGTGATGTTTTGAGTTTATATATATATTTTTTGCAAACTTATAATAAACATTGTCTCAAGTGCATTATTGTTTGTAAGCATTGCACATTAGTAATTAATTTTGACTTAGAATTTTCTAGAATTTCAAATATGTTTTTATTTGTCATGGCTACTTTTCCGAGTAGACTTAGTAAGTGTGGACATTGTAATACATACCACCAACGAATTGTGGTCTCTTTGGACAATATTATCAAGGTGTTGTTATAATAGAAAGAATAGTACACAAGCTGGCATATGAGTACGGTCAAGTTTCAAATCAGATTGTATCTACTCTCAAGTAGGCACGGGTTCGAAAGTACCCAAAAGAGTCACGAATCTATACTTAATTAACAAAACTTCAAAGAAGAACACAAAAATATAATAACTCGCCGTGCGTTGATCAGTTTGGGGGCGGCGCCGGGTGAACCAAGCTTACCGTTTAAATTTGTATCTCGCTTGTCTGGCATTTATTTATGATATTGGTGCAGGCCACACGAAGATACCATGAGAATTAAGAGTCTTACTGATTGCGCACATTTATTAGAACAATATAGTCCTTTTATATAGAACAATTCAGTCACCAACACTCACTAGAATAATATAACTTAAATGTGAGCAAGAGATTCAGTAGATTCGATTGCGTATTCAAGTCAATCGGAACTACATGGACCTCTAGTTTTCCTTTAAGATATTCATCAAATGAGTCAACTACATGAAGACTTCGGATCAATTCATCTAGGCCTATGGTGTTTATATTGTAAGTGTTTAAATAGAAATATAAATTCATGAAAGAGATGTTAATATTAATGTAACTTTCGCTTGTCTGGCATTTATTAATGATATTGGTGCAGGCCACACGAAGATACCATGAGAATTAAGAGTCTTACTGATTGCGCACATTTATTAGAACAATTACTCGCTTTTATATAGAACAATTCAGTCACCAACACTCACTGGAATAGTATAACTTAAATGTGAGCTAGAGATTCTGTAGGTCCGATTGCGTATTCAAGTCAATCGGTACTACATGGACCTCTTGTTTTCCTTTAAGATATTCACCCGAGTCAACTCTATGAACACTTCGAGAACTTCTTAACGTGGATCATCTCATCTATGGTGTTTATATTGTAAGTGTTTAAATAAAAAAAAGATGTTACATGAAAGAGAACAGTGAATAATAAAAATATATAATAATAATAATAATTAATAATAATATTATATAAAAGGATTTATTAATTTAACTTTTAGAAGAACAAAATTGGTTATATTTATATCAGTGATAAAACTTTGTCTATAATGATGTTATGAAAGAAAATAAAACCTGTATACGTATGTTTCAATCGGGAAGTTATATAGAGTCATTCAATGTCCAATATTAAGGCAAATTAGAGAAAAGAGCGAATCTTATGTGAAAACTTTAGTACTCGCACTAATTTGGGTATAAGGAATTAAAAAATTGATAGCTTCAAACTGAATTCCGGCTACTTTCTTATTATAATTAATCTCATTAAATTAATTAATGAAAACGAATGAAATAATCTTAAACAATTACGCAGTCGGCATTGGTATCATCGCAGATATAATCTTATTTCGTGAGGTACAAATACAGGGGGAAAATGTTCAGTTTTGTCAAATCGGTTTCAACATAATAACAATTATTCATCCTAAATTTTGATGTCTCCAAACTTTTAAAAACTCCGGCGAAAGCTACCAGTAGAAAGGCTTGTAGACTATAATAACGCTAGTTGATTCCAGTGAACGGATCTGCAGCTCCATTAACTTGCCATGGGGCACATAGGAATTTACAAAATTTGACATGTCCACGTGTTGTGCTCGTTTAGTGTTGAAATGTCCTGTAGTTAAATCGAATTGAGCAGCTACGGGTTAGAAAATATAGCCACTTCAATCTGGGAAGGGGGGAGGGGAGCAAGTTAATGGCTAGCCCGGCCCTCCTATTGTAATTTCCAAAATGTGGACGTGTCCACGTTTTGTTCTGAAATGTGCTGTAGTTAAATTGTTTTGAGCAGCTACAGATTTGAAGATATAGCCATTTCAATGGGGGGGGGGGGGGCTGGAGAGGACAAGTTAATGGCTAGCCCCCCACATTGGAATTTCCAAAATGTGAACATGTTTACGTTTTGTGCTTTTTTGTGCTGAAATGCCGTCGTTAAATCGTTTTCAGCATGTAGCTACGGATTAGAAGATATAGCCACTTCAATGTGTGGGGAAGGGCAAGTTAATGGCTAGCTTCCCCCCCCCCTGACATTGGAATTTCCAAAACGTGAATGTGTCCAAGTTTTGTGCTTGTTTTGTGCTGAAATATGCCTTAGTTAATGGTTTTGATCATCTACGGATTAGAAGATAGTTACTTCAACGTAAAGAGGCCAAGATAATGGCTAGCACCCCTTACACTGGAATTTTTAAACTGTGTAGATGTCCAGGTTTTGTGCTCGTTTTGTGCTTAAATGTGCCGAAGTTTAATCGTTTTGAGCAGCTATGGATTAGAAGATGTAGCCACTTCATAATAAGTATTATGTAAATAACAGTGGAAAGTTCAATGATTTGTATTTATAACACTTCAATGTGTGTGTGTGTGTGGGGGGGAACTAAATAGCTAGCTCCCCACTTGGAATTTCCCCTCCCCCCACCTAAATTGAAGTGTCTATTATCTTCCAATCCGTAACTGCTCAACACGATTTAATTAATTTCAGCACAAAACAAGCACAAAACGTGGACACGTTCACACTTTCAAATTCCGATGTAAGGGGGGCTATCCATTAACTTGGCCCCTCACATCGAAGTGGCTATCTTCTAATCCGTAGTTGCTCAAAATGATTTAACAACGGCTGCACAAAATGAGCACAGAGCGTGGACATTCCGATTTTGAAAATTCCAATGCGGGGGGTGGGGGCAACTTTAATGGAGCTCTGATCTGCTGGCATCGCACGTTTCTCTATCTGGCATCTAGTCGCATAAAATGGCGTTGAAGAAGGCGTGTCCAGTCATATCTTGCTTCTGTTCTTGTCCAACAACTATCGCACTTTCCATTACGAGGGCATATTGCTAGTGTTATAGAGTGAGATTTTTTCAATTCAAATTTTCGTATGTACAAAACTAACCTAGAATACATTATCCTTTTCGAAATACTTTCACAACAAGTATTTGAAATTTGAAATACAAATTTTGTATCGTATTTTAAGCCACATGTATATTACTTATGTAATGTATTGCAATTATTATACATACAATATACCCTAGTACATAGGGAAAGTAGGTATTTAAATGTACACATAAAAATATGCTGGCATTATAAAATGAGGTGGTTGTTTATTCAAAACGTGAAGACGACCCATGTGGACACTCGACCAAATGTGGAATTCGAACACGTGAACGAAAACCACGACACTGTCGTGTTGACGGTGTGTAATAGCATTATTTACGATTTTTAATATAATATACAGGACACAATTATTATAAATTTTATAAATGTCCCAAACGTAAATTTGGGGACTGTAGTAGTAGTAGGCCTACCTGGAATTGTAAGAAATAAATGTCACACAAAGTAAATAATATCTACCTTCGTGTGCAGAGAATTAGAAACAATTACACCATAGAATCGAAAAAGACACAAGAAGTAAGAGTGCTTCCTACTGGTTGTGTGTATTTATAACAACAATATCAGCAATACTCACTTTAGGAATGAGGAATTCACTAACACAACATCACAATATATCTCGCTGGAACTAGAATAAGCCGATGAAATCTATTTCCAAAGAGCACAACGAACGAATTATAACTTAAATGTGAGCAAGAGTATACCTTATTCCTATTGTGTATTCACTTCAATAGGACATAAGGTATATTTTTGTTTTCATTTAAGATACTCATCTAGTCAACTTCACCAAGACGTCAAGAACGACAAATCAGGATGAAGTCACCTGTGGTATTATGTAGGTGGTAGAATATGGGCTGTAACCCACGTTTCATATAATTTTAAATTTAAATATGTTTTCTAGTGGTGTTTGTCTTTTACATTGTTGAAATATTGCTATTTCAAACTTTGTGTTTCATTTCATCATTTTGTATGCATTTAATTACTTAATTTTGTGTGCTTGTCCTTTTAAAAATCATTTTTATAACTAGGATTGACCTAAGCGTGTAATAAATACATTGATAATTATAAGAGCACTATGTAATGCAAAGCTATAAAATGTTAACTTTTTGAAGAGAAAATTCTGTGATACTTGTATAAGTAATTAATCATTGGTTTTAAATAATGGTGCTATTAAAATCTATGGAGAATGTTATTTCCTTCTTGACCAAGATTTCGAATTCGAGTAAGAATTCAAGTTCTTATCAATGCAGGTATTTAAACCATCTTGTCTCAAAACTTTTTCCTTTCGTTTCTTTTTATCCATCACTTTTTTAAATTTGATTCATTAATTAATTGTATTTAATATCCTTTTTATTTATTACCAACATTGTTGTGTTTTAATGCATTGTTGTAGTAATATTACTATTTCTAATACTTACTTAAATGTAGTTCATTGTTGCGTCTGCATCTATGTAATAAGGTTTATTTCGTTGTCCTCCTTTGTAAATCAGTTTTTTAACTGAATAGGATAGACGTTAAATAAATAAATAAATAAATAAATAAATAAATAAAATAAAAATAAATTAATAAAACGTAAAACAATTAAATTGAAGACGTCAACATAGAAACATACGAACATGACTTGAGAAGTAAGAGTGCTTCCTACTGGTTGTGTGTATTTATAACAACAATATCAGCAATACTCACTTTAAGAATGAGGAATTCACCAAAGCAACATCACAATATATCTGTCTGGAACAAGAATAAGTCGTTGAAATCCATCAAAAGAGAACAACAAACGAATTATAACTTAATTGTGAGCAAGAATGTACCTAAGTCCAATTGTGTATTCAATCCAATGGGAAATACGTATATTCTTGTTTTCGTTTAAGATATTCATCGAGTCAACTACACGAAGACTTCCGAAGATGAACGAAGAACTTTCGAGGATCAAGTCATCTTTGCTATTATGTAAGTGGTAAAAATAGGGGCTCTAACTCACGTTATACATAATTTTTAAAATAAATATGTTTACTAAAGGTGTCTTATGTATTGTTGAAATATCAGTATTTAAAATTTTGCGTTTGTTCATCTCGTTATTAATTTGTGTGAATTTATTTACAAATTGCGTTTTCCACTGGTCGCTCTGATGCACACTGAATTCAAGTAGCATATTCCACTGGTAGCTGAAAATCGCACTCGTGCAAAAATAGCGTATTCCACTGGGCGGACTGCACTCGCTCCGTGCACTCGCAGTGCGCACTGAGCCGCACTGTCTCCGAGGGTCAAGGCAATCTTTCCAGTGCACATATGGTTGCCGTAAACCCGCGAAATTTGGTTGTGTTGTTAGATTTGATCGACTTTTTGTTGTATAGTGTGACGATGAGTTGATCAATTCAATATTAGAATTGTCTCAGAAAAATCACAAACTACTTAGAAGATGGTGTCCATATGTACTCTGACATGGAGGTAGATTTGCATAACATTTGCATTTGAGGTTATGTTTATTGTTTACTGCTCAGTCCAATCGGGAATGCCTATAATATGCATAGGTATGCATAGGCCATTGCTTTCGACTTTTTCCCCATTCTCATCCACCACAATTGCTTCGAAAGCGTATGAAGACATATTTGATAGCGAGGGTTGCCACTCAATATTATGCACTGAAAAAATAATTGTGTTCCACTGAAAGTTGCACTCAGGGCAGCACTGGTGCCATGCATTACGTGACTGTCACGTTTCAGTGTGCACTGACGGCGCACTCAGTGCGGCCCAGTGGAAAACGCCATTAATTACATTTGTACTTGTCCTTTTGAAAAACGTTTTTATTACTAAATAGGATTGACCGAGCCGTTAAATAAATACTGTAATTATTATAAGAGTACAATACTATGAACAGCTATAAAACGTTACCTTATGAAGAATAAAATCGATGTTAATTGTTTTAGTGTTTAGTTTTGGCTATAAATATAATTATGCTATTAAAATCTTTGAAAAATGTTATGCCCTTATTATCAAATAAAAATTCAAGTTCTTTACAATGCAGTTATTTGAACAAATTTTTCTCAAAACGTAAAACGATTAAATTGAAGACGTCGACAAAGAAACATACGGACGCGGCTTGAGAAGTAAGAGTGCTTCGTACTGATTGTGTTTTATTTAATAACAATTATCAGCAGTACTTAGTTAAAGATTGAGACATACCTGCACAATATTACTAGAATATCTGTCTGGAACAAGAATAAGCCGTTGAAATCTATCAAAAGAGAACAACGAATTAATTATTACTTAAATGTGAGCTAGAGTATATTTAGTTCCGATTGTGCATTCAATCCAATAGGAACATAGTATATTCTTGTTTTCGTTTAAGATATTCGTCGTCCAAGACTTCGAGAACTTCTGAACGAGTCTTCTATGGTATTATGTAAGTGGTAAAAATAGGGATGTTACGCACGTTTCACATATAATCAATTTAAATATGTTTACTTAAGTGTGGTTTATACATTGTTGAAATATTAGTATTTCAAAATTTGCATTTTTTCATTGTTTTGTGTATATTAATTAACTTAATTTTATGAACTTGTCCTTTTGCAAAACATTTTTATGATTAAATAGAACTGACATAGCAGTTAAATATATATATGATGTTTAAACTTGGCTTTATAGTAGGCGACTATGACGCTGTTATGTTAGTACTTTAGACAGAAATTAAAAAAGTGACTACACCGGGGTTTTAACCCGGGACCTTAGCTTACCGGGCTATGCTCTTACCAACTGAGCTATGCGGCCACCAATTTAAAACTGTCTAATTTTTGGTCTGTTTTGTTTTGTACATTGTTAATAACGTGTGTAGAGCAGATTGCACTGCCTATTAGACTGCACATGAAATTAACTTGGAGAAATACAAACCATCTCTGTAACCCTAGAGTTGGGAAATATGATGTTTAAACTTGGCTTTATAGTAGGCGACTATGACGCTGTTATGTTAGTACTTTAGACAGAAATTAAAAAAGTGACTACACCGGGGATAGCTCAGTTGGTAAGAGCATAGCCCGGTAAGCTAAGGTCCCGGGTTCAAACCCCGGTGTAGTCACTTTTTTAATTTCTGTCTAAAGTACTAACATAACAGCGTCATAGTCGCCTACTATAAAGCCAAGTTTAAACATCATATTTCCCAACTCTAGGGTTACAGAGATGGTTTGTATTTCTCCAAGTTAATTTCATGTGCAGTCTAATAGGCAGTGAAATCTGCTCTACACACGTTATTAACAATGTACAAAACAGACCAAAAATTAGACAGTTTTAAATTGGTGGCCGCATAGCTCAGTTGGTAAGAGCATAGCCCGGTAAGCTAAGGTCCCGGGTTCAAACCCCGGTGTAGTCACTTTTGTAATTTCTGTCTAAAGTACTAACATATATATATATATATATTTATATAATATATAATATATAATATATATATATATATATATTAAATAATTATTGTTGAATGGGTCTTTTTTTCCGCGAAGAATAACAGGGAGGTTCACACGTCCCTGCCCGACGTTTCGGAGAAGTCACATTCTCCATCTTCAGGGGCGACGTGTCGACAGAGACTTGTTGCCTTGGGCCTGTCCACTTGCAGACTGATCAATCCTCACGACGTGTCGTGTCGTCTCTGTCGACACGTCGCCCCTGAAGATGGAGAATGTGACTTCTCCGAAACGTCGGGCAGGGAGGGGTAAGTGTGAACCTCCTTGTTATTCTTCGCGGAAAAAAGCCCCATTCAACAATAATTATTTAACATATACCCGCGAAAACTTAAAATTAAACATATATATATATATACTAATATTAGATGACTTTGTAATGAACAGCTATAAAACGTTACCTTTTGAAGAGAAAAATCGATGATTGTATCAGTGTTTAATTTTTGTTAAAAATAATGATGCTGTTAAAATATATGACGAATGGTATTCCCTTTTTGACAAGGAATTTAATTAAGAATTCAAGTTCTTTGCCACGCATGTATTTAAACCAATTTGTCTCAAAACGTAAAACGATTAAATTTAAGACGTCGACAAAGAAACATTCGAACATGGCTTAAAATGTAAGAGTGCTTCGTACTATTTGTGTATTATTTAACAACAATTATCAGCAATACTCAGTTAAAGATTGAGACATACCTGCACAATATTACTAGAATATCTGTCTGGAACAAGAAAAAGCCGTTGAAATATATCAAAAGAGAACAACGTACCAATTATTACTTAAATGTGAGCAAGAGTATACTTAGTTCCAATTGTGCATTCAATCCAATAGGAACATAGTTTATTCTTGTTTTCGTTTAAGATATTCGTCGAGTCAACACAAGACTTCGAGAACTTCTGAACGAGGATTGATCAAGCCTTCTATGGTATTATGTAAGTGGTAAAAATAGGGGATGTTACGCACGTTTCGCATAATCAATTTAAATATGTTTACTTAAGTGTGTTTTATATTGTTGAAATTCATTGTTTTGTGTATATTAATTAACTAAATGTTAGAACTTGTCCTTTTGCAAAACATTTTATGATTAAATAGAACTGCATAGCAGTTAAATATATATATATATATACTAATATTAGATCACTTTGTAATGAACAGCTATAAAACGTTACCTTTTGAAGAGAAAAATCGATGATTGTATCAGTGTTTAATTTTTGTTAAAAATAATGATGCTGTTAAAATATATGACGAATGGTATTCCCTTTTTGACAAGGAATTTAACTAAGAATTCAAGTTCTTTGCCACGCATGTATTTAAACCAATTTGTCTCAAAACGTAAAACGATTAAATTTAAGACGTCGACAAAGAAACATTCGAACATGGCTTAAAATGTAAGAGTGCTTCGTACTAATTGTGTATTATTTAACAACAATTATCAGCAATACTCAGTTAAAGATTGAGACATACCTGCACAATATTACTAGAATATCTGTCTGGAACAAGAAAAAGCCGTTGAAATATATCAAAAGAGAACAACGTACCAATTATTACTTAAATGTGAGCAAGAGTATACTTAGTTCCAATTGTGCATTCAATCCAATAGGAACATAGTTTATTCTTGTTTTCGTTTAAGATATTCGTCGAGTCAACACAAGACTTCGAGAACTTCTGAACGAGGATTGATCAAGCCTTCTATGGTATTATGTAAGTGGTAAAAATAGGGGATGTTACGCACGTTTCGCATAATCAATTTAAATATTGTTGAAATTCATTGTTTTGTGTATGTTAATTTACTTAATTTTATGAACTTGTCCTTTTGCAAAACATTTTCATGATTAAATAGAACTGGCATAGCAGTTAAATATATATATATATATGTGGATTAAGGTAACAACTTTAAATAAGCTACAGTTGTCATCAGCTGGTGAAAAGTTTTGTCGCCCCCAGCCCTTCAGGCTTTATGCTCTCCATGCTTTCCCAACCTGTCAACCCTTCTCCAATCTAAACAAAAAAAAATATATATATATATATATATCATCGACAGAAGATACCCTGAAAAAGACAGAAGACGAGTTGAGAGCCCCCCTTCGAAAGAAAGGAATCTGGTGCCAGACAACACTCTATCCCTCGTTACGCAATGGCACCCAGGATTTCACGTTCTCAATGGCATACCTAAGAGTGGATACCACATCTGTCTGGCTCAACTAGGACACTAGATCTAATGCCAGCAGTGACCCGCGTAGCTTTCAGACGCCCCCCTCACCCCAATCTAAAGGACCTTCTTGTTGAACGAGACCCCATGATTGGCACAAGTGGCGACGATAGGGAACCTGACGGGTCCTTTCCGTGTAAAAGACCTCGATGCAAAACTTGCCCTATCCACCCAGCCACTACGTCATTCACAGCTGGAGCCACAAACAAGACCTACCCCATTAGAGGCCATCACAACTGTGCCTCCACTGACGTCATTTACCAGCTCAAGTGTAACCTGTGTCCAGCTGAATACATTGGCCTAACGAGTAACCTTCTTAGCAATAGAATGGCTGGCCATAGGTGTGACACAGACACCCACAAGAAGCCGAAACCTGTGCCCACTCACGCAGGAACCCATGACCTCGGTTCGACGATTGCTACACTACACGAGTAGTTCGATCGCTCCCGGGCGCAACCGACAGAGAGTTAAGGTCCATGGAGCTCGCTCATCAATGGATAACTAAATCTCGCAACAAACCTAACTTAAACCTACGCTAAACTCACACAATCACACATTCATACACACTCACATACACTCACACACTCACTCACTCACTCACTCACTCACTCACTCACTCACTCACTCACTCACTCACTCACTCACTCACTCACTCACTCACTCACTCACTCGCTCACTCGCTCACTCACTCACTCACTCACTCGCTCACTCACAAACACACACACACACACTCATGTGCACATATTGGAGACCCTCTAGCCACCCTCCACCCCCACTTCTTCTTCAACCCCCCCCCCTACTCTAACCTCTCCTGGTCAACAGCTTCGTAGACCAGAACGACCGAAGAAGGCAAGGCCGAAACGTCTCGTGACTATTTAGTGATAAGTTTGTGTATATTTTTATCTGTGTTCAACTATGGCAGCCACCTCTACATCTCAGGTAAGCTGTTGACTCCTATCTCTATCCACGTTGATTATGATTATATATATATATATATATATATATACTAATATAAGAGCACTTTGTAATGAACAGCTATAAAACGTTACCTCTTGAAGAGAAAAATCGGTGATAATTGTATCTGTGTTTAATTTTGCTTACAAATAATGATGCTGTTTAAAATATGACGAATGGTATTCCCTTTTTGACAAGGAATTTAATTAAGAATTCAAGTTCTTTACCACGCGTGTATTTAAACCAATTTGTCTCAAAGACGTCGACAAAGAAACATTCGAACACGGCTTAAAATGAAAGAGTCCTTCGTACTAATTGTGTATTAATATAACGACATTATCATCAAGCAATACTCACTTTTAGATTAAGTCATTTACCCTACCTGCACAATATTACTAGAATATCTGTATGGAACAAGAATATAAGCCGTTAAAATCCATCAAAAGAGCACAACAAACGAATTATAACTTAATTGTGAGCAAGAGTTTACCTAAGTCCAATTGTGTATTCAATCCAAGATTTTTAGATTGAGATATTTACCTTCACAATATCACTAGAATATCCGACTGGAACAAGAATAAGCCGACGAAATCTATCCGTGAACAACGAACGAATTAATACTTAAATGTGAATGTGACAAGAGTTCACTTACGTTCAATTGTGTATTCAATCCAATTGAAAATAGGTGTATTCTTGTTTTCGTTTAAGATATTCAACTACACAAAGGATTCAAAGACCTTCTATACGAGGATAATGTCACATATGGATGGTATTATGTAAGTGGTAAAAATCGGGTTAGCCCAGTTTCATATAATTTAGATTTTGATATTTTCAGAATTTGTTTGTCTTATTCATGGTTGTTGTAATATTATTATTTCAAACTTTGCTCTTTACGTTTAAATTTTTGTATGTATTTATTTTATTTTACTTCACAAGTTTATGAACAGTTTTTGTTACTAAATAGTATAGGGTTTAAATTTATAAATCAAAGAGAACCATGAAATATAAAGCGTTAAAACGTTACATTTAGAAGAGCAAATTTGGTGATATTTGGCATAATTCGGATTTCATCAACACGAAATTGGTTTATGTTATGTAATCAAGTTAATCTGAATGATTTTTTCATTTTTACTACGAGGAAATTGACTAGAGATTTATTAAGAAGTTCGTAAAAAGCGGGTATATAAAATTGTGTCAAAAGAGATTGATGTTTTGGTGTCTGCGAACATATGTGTTGCTAGAAACCCATATGCTATTTTATCAAAATTTTGCATTCTAATCATAGGGTTGGCTAATAAGTGTATTTTATAGTTGTAAACAGTTGTCTTACATTGTCTCAATAGGTACCTACTACTAGAACTAGGTCAACTATCTGGTAGTGTTAAAAAATGATTTCATAATCTTAAGCTCTGTCAAGGGTTATTTCATAGGTTTATGTCGTACATCTAAGATAGAAATATTTTATCGATGTGTCGATTAAATATGTGTATTAATACATTTCAATGTAATGATGTTTTATCTAGAACATTTAATATTTGTAACGATAACCTTAGATATTGTGGCGTACAGCCAGATTCACCTCCTCACCATGCAACTCACGTCTTTGCTTTAGCCCCAAGGCCAACGACAAGGTGCAGATCTAATTAGTAACATATCTTTTCCCCTCTCTTAGCCTAATCAACACAAAATAAAAATATTTTTTTGTGGGAAGCCTGCCCAGGGTGCAATGCATGCCCCTCTTCAGGTATCTAACAAGGTATATTGGAGAAAAGACAATTGTAACGGGATATCCGAGGTCTGTTTAAGAGGATTCAATCCATTGCATTCGCATTAACGACTGAGGAAACTCCCTCGGATATAAAACTTCAATCAGGATTGCCGGTCTGGGCAGGATTTGAAACCGGGACCCTCCTGAATCACAGTCACACGCTTAATGTTCGAGCGAACACTGTTAGCCTTATTTACATAAATAGGCCCAGGCTCAGCTTTGGATTACCAGATCAAGAGTTTACAGCTGATATGAAGCCTTGATTGTCATTCATTATACTTGAATTTTAAACTAGTGACAATCACAAACTTTATGTCAGCTGCGTTTTTCCGTCAAATTCTAAGATGATTATCCTATAATTTGTTTATACTATTCGAAATGCATGGGACATATGATTGTTTTGATGTCTGGTTAACAATTTGCATAACAAATCATTATGTTATTGGTTACTATTTGCTTTTTTACACTCTAGTGGGTAATGGGTTGCTTGGCATGGGCATGTGTTCAAAGGATATTATAATTCAAACAATAATCACACAATTGGTTTCTTGACAATACTTAAATAATTAAATAATTACGTCCCTTAACCAATAACATTTTCAATATTATACTAGACGATACCAACTTACTGACATAATAGTTAATTGGCCAATCCCCATCCAGGATTTAAGCTGAAATATCTTTAATAATAATATAATTAGGCCTACTCGCCGAAAACAAAATTGTCTGAATGCAGTTTGTCCAATACAATAACTGTTGTAATACCTTCTCATAAGTATGTCGGTACACACTGATGTTACTTTTGACAAGTTTGTGAATTATTATCATAATTTTAATTAAGAACTGTAATCTGAAAACGAAATTTGAGTAAAATTTATAATCCTATTATTATGTTTTATACTGCACATAGGAGATACAGAACGAGTTATTTAATTAGTATCACAATTTGAAGAATTATTATTTATTAATGAAACTGTAGTCATTAAAATATGATCGATATTTCAGCTTAAATCTTAACCGGCCATATTTTGGTTGGGGTATTTTTAATATAGATATTCTGAACATCGAAAGAAAATTATGTTAATAATTATAAATTTAAATAATTTTATTTATTCTGCCAGTTTGTTTTGAATTTCGTGTCTTATTTCATTTTCTGATCGTTTGATACATATGTTGTCATGTGAGTGCCTCACAACTTCAACACATATTCTAGAAATGTATTCTTATCTAGTAAAAATATATTCCTCGTGTAAATTAAGTATATAATATAAATATTTAATAGTTCTACTTATTTTACGTAGAAGTACTGTCAGTCATTTAACCGAACAAAACAGTAGCATGTGACCACGTATGCATAATAACGTGTCATTAACAAAAAATGTGGAAGACTACGTTTGAGATGGCCAAATGTAGGCACAATTAGCAATATGACGAGTGATATGTTTCCATGTGGTTGTAGCTTCTTTGATGATTATTTTAGTCATTCAAAAGAAAGAGAGAGAGAGAGAGAGAGAGAGAGAGAGAGAGAGAGAGACAGAGACAGACGTAAACACCCACAATTAATTTATGTGGATTTGAGTCGATTCAAAAAGTCTTGCTTAAATAGATCAGCACTAACACTTGGACGAAATCACTCATCAATTTATTACTTTTGTATCCAAATAATTTCTTATTTAAATTTTAACAAATAATATATATCCATGATAACAGCAGCCTCGTGTCATTTAGCTATACCTCACTGCAAACAATTTGTTATAACCCATTTAAGTATTTTGGACGAGCATGTGAAAAGAAGAGACGACGAATATACCTTATTTTTCTAGGAATATTTAGGTCAATACTGAAAACCGCTAGAATCAATGTTATTGTCCTTGCAAAGTAATTATTTTGTAGTCTTTACATGGCAAAGAGGCAAGTTATCTGTAATGTACTATATAGCACATCTAACCGAATTCATAACTATTCGACACATAATAAACATATTTGTTTGTTTACTCTAACAATATTATTTCCGAGTCACCGATCAAGAGTTTATGGCTGATATGAAGACGTGATTGTTGACATTTAACTTGAATTTGAAACTAGTGGAATGTTAATAAAAACGTACTTTGTGTCAGCTGCTTTCTTCAATCAACATCCAAAGAAGATGAACTTCTATCAACAAGGCGTATTCAAAAAGGTATAATAGGTGTAAACAGGTAAGCGTAAATATGTATGTGGTTAGTGTTGACAATATTATTCCCTGGTCACCGATCAAGAGTTTATGGCTGATATGAAGACGTGATTATCGACATTATACTTGAATTTGAAACTAGTTTATAGTTGATAATCACGTACTTCGTGTCAGCTGCTTTCTTCCATCAACATTCGTAGAAGATGAACTTCAATCAACAAGGCGTATTGAGAAAGGTATAACAGGTGTTAACAAGTCAGCGTAAATTTGTGTGTGGTGAGTTGACAATATTATTCCCTGGTCACCGATCAAGAGCTTATGGCTGATATGAAGACGTGAGTGTCGGCATATTACTTGAATTGAAACTAGTTAAATGCTGACTCTTACGCACTTCATGTCAGCTGCTTTCTTCAATCAACATCCAAAGAAGATGAACTTCTATCAACAAGGCGTATTCAAAAAGGTATAATAGGTGTAAACAGGTAAGCGTAAATATGTATGTGGTTAGTGTTGACAATATTATTCCCTGGTCACCGATCAAGAGTTTATGGCTGATACGAAGACGTGATTATCGACATTAAACTTGAATTTGAAACTAGTTTATAGTTGATAATAACGTACTTCGTGTCAGTTGCTTTCTTCCATCAACATTCGTAGAAGATAAACTTCAATCAACAAGGCGTATTGAGAAAGGTATAACAGGTGTTAACAAGTTAGCGTAAATTTGTGTGTGGTGAGTTGACAATATTATTCCCTAAATCATCGATCAAGATCTTATGGCTGATATGAAGAAGTGAGTGTCGGCACATTACTTGAATTTGAAACTCGTATATCGTTGATAATCACATACTTTGTGTCAGCTGCTTTCTGTGGTGATACAATATTATTCTTTGGTCACCGATCAAGAGTTTATGGCTGTTATGAAGCCGTGATTATCGACATTTAAAGGTGCTAAAAACCCCAAAAATTATTTTTTACCACGTGATCTATAGCACAATACTACACTTAAATGACCGTTTAAAAAATTATATCTTGTAACTGTGATTTAACACGAATTTTTTAATTTTTTTGATCCAGAAATTGGCAAAAATTGGTGTTTTGGAAAATTTCCTAAATCGGCTTTAACCTGCTTCTTTTTTGGTCCACATAGATACTAGAGCATAGTACCAATCTAAAATGCCCCTTTATAACATCGTGTCTTGGAACTGTGCCCAAATATACCCTCAAACACGGAAAAATGTGCATTTCAAAATCACACCCCATCTTGGTAATCAGCATATTATGACCGAACTACTTGCAAAATTAAAAAAACAAAATATAGAGAATTTACAGAAAAGGCTGTCGAGTACGTCAATAATGGCAAATATTTTTTTGGATCAAAATCCTCCAAGGTCACGGGGCATAAAGATCGTCCCAATGTTATTTCTTATGGGAGATTTTTGCCGATGGGACCTAGCTCAAAAAATGTCATGTTTGACAATTTTTTGGGGGGTCATGGTGGCCCCAATATTTTTTCTGTTAATTGCTAAATTCATTACTAGTTAGCCTGAATGAAATATATTTTTTGAGTTTAGCGGTTAAATACCCCTTTAACTTGAATTTGAAACTAGTATATCTTTGTTAATCATGTACTTTGTGTCAGCTGCTTTCTTCAATCAACAAGGCGTATTCAGAAAGATATATTGATGTAAACAAATAAGCATTAATATGTGTGTGGTGGTGATATGATATTATTCCCTGGTCACCGATCAAGAGCTTATGGTTGATATTGAGACTTGTGTGTCGGCATATTACATTAATTTGAAACTCGTATTCGTTGATAATCACATACTTTGTGTCCGCTGCTTTCTGTGGTGATACAATATTATTCTCTGTTAACCGATCAAGAGTTGATGGCTGAAACGAAAACGTGATTTTCGACATTTTACTTGAATTTGAAACTAGTATTTCGTTGTTAATCACGTACTTTGTGTCAGCTGCTTTCTTCAATCAACGCCCGAAGAAGAAGTTCTTCAATCAACAAGGCGTGAAGAAAGGTATAACAGGTGAAAACAAGTTAGCGTAAATATGTGTGTGGTGATATAATATTATTCCCTAATCACCGATCAAGAGTTTATGGCTGATATGAAGACGTGAGAGTCGGCATATAACTTGAATTTGAAACTAGTGATATGTCGAATCTTACGTTCTTCGTGTCAGCTGCTTTCTTCAATCAACATCCGAAGAAGATGTCGAACTTCAATCAACAAGGCGTATTCAGCAAAGGTGTTTTACAAGTTAGCGTAAATATGTGTGTGGTGAGTTGACAATATTATTCCCTAATCACCGTTCAATAGCTTATGGCTGACATGAAGAGGTGAGTGTCGACATATTACATTAATTTGAAACTCGTATATCGTTGATAATCCCATACTTTTGTCAGCTGCTTTCTGTGTTGATACAATATTATTCTTTGGCCACCGATCAAGAGTTTATGGCTGTTATGAAGCCGTGATTATCGACATTTTACTTGAATTCGAAACTAGTATATCGTTGTTAATCATGTACTTTGTGTCAGCTGCTTTCTTCAATCAACACCCAAAGAAGATGAACTTCAATCAACAAGGCGTATTGCGTAAGGCATAACAGGTGTTAATAAGTTAGCGTAAATGTGTGTGTGGTGAGTTGACAATATTATTCCCTAATCACCGATTAAGAGCTTATGGCTGATATGAAGAAGTGATTATCAACCATTTACTTGAATTTGAAACTAGTAGATCGTTGTTAATCACGCACTCCGTGTCAGCTGCTTTCTTCCTTCAACATCCGATGAAGATGCACTTCAATCAACAAGGCGTATTCAGAAAGGTATATAGGTGTAAACAAGTTAGCGTAAATATGTGTGTGGTGGTGATATAATATTATTCCCTGGTCACCGATCAAGAGCTTATGGTTGATAGTAAGACTTGTGTGACGACATATTACATTAATTTGAAACTAGTATAACGTTGATAATCACATACTTTGTGTCAGCTGCTTTCTGTGGTGATACAATATTATTCTCTGGTCACCGACCAAGATTTTGTGGCTGATATGAAGACGTGATTATCGACATTTTACTTGAATTTGAAACTAGTTTATAGTTGATAATAACGTACTTTGTGTCAGCTGCTATCTTCAATCAACATCCGAAGAAGGTGAACTTCAATCAACAAGGCGTATTCAGCAAAGTCTTACAAGTTTAAACAAGTTAGCGGAAATATGTGTGTGGTTACTGTTTACAATATTATTCTCTGGTCACCGATCAAGAGTTTATGGCTGATATGAAGTCGTGATTATCGGCATTTTACTTGAATTTAAAACTAGTCAAATGTTGATAGGCACGCACTTCGTGTCAGCTGCTTTCTTCAATCAACATCCAAAGAAGATGAACTTTAATCAACAAGGCGTACTCAAAAAGGTATAATAGGTGTTAACAAGTTGGCGTTAATATGTGTGTGGTGATATAATATTATTCCCTGGTCACCGATCAAGAGCTTATGGCTGATATGAAGACGTGAGTGCCGGCATATTACTTGTATTTGAAACTAGTTTAATGCTGGCTCCCACGTTCTTCGTGTCAGCTGCTTTCTTCAATCAACATCCGAAGAAGATGACGAACTTCAATCAACAAGTCGTATTCAGCAAAGGTTTAAACAAGTTAGCGTAAATTTGTGTGTGGTGAGTTGACAATATTATTCCCTAATCACCGATCAAGATCTTATGGCTGATATGAAGACGTGAGTGTCGGCATATTACATTAATTTGAAACTCGTATATCGTTGATAATCACATACTTTTCGCCAGCTTCTTTCTGTGGTGATACAATATTATTCTTTGGTCACCGATCAAGAGTTTATGGCTGAAATGAAGACGGGATTATCGACATTTTACTTGAATTTGAAACTAGTATATCGTTGTTAATCATGTACTTTGTGGCTGCTTTCTTCCTTCAACATCCGATGAAGATGCACTTCAATCAACAAGGAGTATTCAGAAAGTCTACTAAGTGTAAACAAGTTAGCGGAAATATGTGTGTGGTTAGTGTTGACAATATTATTCTCTGGTCACCGATCAAGAGTTTATGGCTGATATGAAGTCGTGATTATCGGCATTTTACTTGAATTTAAAACTAGTGAAATGTTGATAGGCACGCACTTCGTGTCAGCTGCTTTCTTCCTTCAACGTCCTTAGAAGATGAACAATCAACAAGGCGTATTCAGAAAAGTATACAAGGTGTAAACAAATTTGCTTACCCTTTCTTGCCCGAACCTAGAAAAATGTAAAAAAAGATTGTTTTTTTTTACTTTTTCATCAAACAAACATGCCCAAAGAGACATTTTGTTTGAAACTTTTTTCTTTTTTTTTGAATTTTAGATTTTTTTAAATTTTGGATTTTGAATATGTACCGCAATTTCCAACTTTTTTTATTTTTTTAAGAGATTTTAGTTCAAGAACAAGCATCTTAATTAATAAAAAAAATTGAAAATCGAAGAAAAATGGCAAATTTAAAATTTTTTCAGATTTTCATATATTATTTTTTAAAATCCACTATTTCCAATTTTTTACGCAAAAAGAGTTTAAAAATTATGTACAAGGCGTAAATATTATCATATGTGTACGTGCGATAGCTCTATGTGCTCAGGAGCAGTGGGACTCAAACGTCCCGTCAGGCTTATAGAGCTATGACCCTATCCATGTTAATGCTATACCACAATAAAACTGAGGGACTTGTAAGTCCCGTCAGACGAGAAAGGGTTAAAGATGTGTGTGGTGAGTTGACAATGTTGTTCCCTAATCACCGATCAAGAGCTTATGGCTGATGTGAAGACGTGAGTGTTGGCATATAACTTGAATTTGAAACTAGTTAATGCAGACGCCCACGTTCTTTGTGTCAGCTGCTTTCTTCAATCAACATCCGAAGAAGATGAACTTCAATCAACAAGACGTGCTCAGAAAGGTATACTAGGTGTAAACAGGTTAGCGTAAATATATGTGGTTAGTGTTGACAATATTATTCCCTGGTCACCAATCAAGAGTTTATGGCTGATATGAAGACGTGATTATCGACATTATACTTGAATTTAAAACAAGTTTATATTTGATAATTACGGACTTCATGTCAGCTGCTTTCTTCAATCAACATCCGAAGAAGATGAACTTCTATCAACAAGGCGTATTCAAAAAGGTATAATAGGTGTAAACAGGTTAGCGTAAATATATGTGGTTAGTGTTGACAATATTATTCCCTGGTCACCGATCAAGAGTTTATGGCTGGCATGAAGACGTGATTATCGACATTATACTTGAATTTAAAACAAGTTTATATTTGATAATTACGGACTTCATGTCAGCTGCTTTCTTCAATCAACATCCGAAGAAGATGAACTTCAATCAACAAGGCGTATTCAAAAAGGTATAATAGGTGTAAACAGGTTAGCGTAAATATATGTGGTTAGTGTTGACAATATTATTCCCTGGTCACCAATCAAGAGTTTATGGCTGATACGAAGACGTAATTATCGACATTATACTTGAATTTAAAACAAGTTTATACTTGATAATTACGTACTTTATGTCAGCTGCTTTCTTCAATCAACATTCGAAGAAGATGAACTTCAATCAACAAGGCGTATTCAAAAAGATATAATAGGTGTAAACAAGTGTGCTTAAATATGTGTGTGGTGAGTTGACAATACTATTCCCTAATCACCGATCAAGAGCTTATGGCTGATATGAAGAAGTGATTACCAACCATTTACTTGAATTTGAAACTAGTATTTGGCTGATAATCACTTCCTTTGTGTCAGTTGCTTTTTTCAATCAACATCCGAAGCAGATGAATTACTTCAATCAACAAGGCAGCAAGGTATAACAGGTGCAAACAAGCTAGCGTTGAGATGTTAAGAAAGATGTTGACTTTATTATTTGATTCACATTGTGATTAATATTATTTATTGTTGCAATTAATCAAGCTTTCAGATTCGTCGTAGCCACAATTCGTGTTTTCCAAACATTGTGGATGAGAACGAGAAATATACAGTATTAGAGTATAATGTTGAAGATTTTCCATTGCTTTCTTGATCAACCTGGAACAATATTCGAGTGCTTGATTTGTTTTGCCTTCCGATTAAACTGAGAATGGCTTTTAAAAGAAAGTAGTGATGAATGGGTAACGAGTTTCTGTTGTTTGCTGGTAACTTTCCGTTCATTTGAGAACAGACTTTATTTTATCACAATGTAATTAAAAACATGTGACGTGTTTGTTTATTAAATGAAGTTTCAACAACAATCTAGTTAAATAAGAAGAATCTGTGACCGGGTCGCGAGTGTGTAAAGCCAGTGTTTGTCCGCGTGTGTCCAACATGTCTCGTCTCTTGAACTTCCGAATATATCGTCTCCATGGTCCTTGGTGGATGTCTCCTTGGTGTCCGATCCTAACAAAGATGGCAGCACAGTCACAACATCACAGTCACAGAGGGTAAGTACTTATCTCAGCAGTGGCAAGGGAACTTTAAATGTTATTTGTTATCTACAACAATTATTGTTGTGCCTTGTTAATATTCACTATTGTTTTGTTTACCCCCGTCTGGGTCCGGGGGGTCCAGTGGCGTCTGGATCCGGATGTAGAATAGGCCCAGAGCTCACCTCTTAGCTCATCGTACAAGGCGAAAAAAAGAGGACGTCGTTGGGGAACTTTCCCCTTCCCTCTAGAGTACCTACCCGGCGACGACGACAATGACAACACGGACAATGACACAGACGAAGACGACCACGACGTGGGAGAACCCCCAACCTCTGCCCTTCCCATATACCCCTTGCCTGCCGCCAGTTAGTCACAGGCCACAGGCCCCGCCCACTACCACCTGCCCTCTTGCCCTCCACTTGCCTGTGTCTGGTTCTGACCAGCACAGGCCTGCCCTCCCCGTGTTCGCGCGTCTCCCCTTACCCCCCCCCCCCCCTCTTTTGGGAAAATAATAACCTTCGGCACTTATAACCTTATCTAGTGTTTAATTTGTGCTGGTACGCAGTTATACACGTACCAACTCCTTTTTGAAAGGTCATACGGCGCATCACTACCTTTGTCCCTGGTTGAATGGTTGACTGGCTTTTTCCTATACGTTGATATATACATCACTATTACAGTTGTAATTGTTGTTTACCGTAGTGTTCACCGTCATGTTGTTTCCGGAAATTCCTTATTTTCACTAAAAAATCTCTAAAACTCACCAAATCAAATCTATAAAATAAAATAAAATTGTGGCAACAATCCCTCGTACCCCCAATATGTACCGTCATTACCAATCTTAACGATGAAAGGAAAAATTAGAAATTTATTTTCTTGATCAACCAAATTTAGTCTGAAAAAATGCGGTTTTAAATCTAGAAAAGTCAGGGGATTTGGTAACATAAAATAAGTACCAGTAGGAGGGAGGAGTTTGTAATGCGTAGATATAAAGACGCATGATAGCGTATCACTACCTTTTTCAATACAAATTAAGCACTGACCTTATTGTTTTGTGCCCTCCACTAACTAATTCAAGATACCTATATTGTCTTGCCATGTTAATATTCTAACTAATTGTTGTGTAAATTTAGGGTTTATCAGCAGGTTGTGCCTAATAAAAGACGATTATTAAGGTATTTTGCATCTAAAAGGGGCAACATTTATTACAAACATACATAATATTATTATGTGGCCAACTTATAAACGTGGACGTCAAAGCGACTTATGTTAGAGCATTTTAACAAGTGATTCGGCATTGGCGTTGGTATTTTTGAACGAAAATACTGAGCGTCGGTCGTCTTTGTCGTCGCGACGCTATGGTGGCAAACGAAATGTGTTGAGTGTAGTTAATCAAACTTAAAACGAAAGCAAGCGATTGAGCATATTGTTGTAAATTTGCGTCTCTTTCGTAACGACTATAATATTAATTTTGTAGTCGTAACATAATATGAAAAGAGGGAAGTACTGACATGACTGTCCTCTCACTAAAATCACAATTCAACAGCAAGTCAACATATTTGAACAGTGTGCAGCTGATACGGAGTTTGCTACTATCTTCATTTTACTTGAGTTTGAAACTAGTAAATGAAGGTGGTAGTAAACTTCGTGTCATCTGCGTTCTTCAATGAACGAACGAGACGAACTACAATTAACTAGATTATAAGGTGCAAACAACTTTTACTTTAACTGTTTTTTAGTGGGTGTTAAAAGTAATTTTCTTCCAATTGTGATAAAGGTCATAATTATAATCTATGAAAAAATAACTTACAGCATAGGGCCTATTATGATGTAAGACTATGGGGCAGATGCTCTTTTTGAAATTCTTGCATTTATTTTTAATCTTACATGACAAATATTGTACAAATAAATGCAAATATTAATTTAAAAAAAAATTAGTATATAATTATTTGATATTATGCGATGTTATCTAATAGTTATTTTTTCATGCAAAATGTACGGTAAATGATTGGCCAAATGTATGGTTAACAATGTGGTGATTTGGAAAAGTGGTAAGTCATTTTTTTCTTCCAAAAACGAGTTGAAAATTCTTGATTTTAAACTAGAATATTATGGATAACCGGTATGTAAATTTCAATCTCTTTAAAACAGTGAAATACGGTACAAGTTCACTTGTTGACAACATTTTATATGTTTCGGAAAAACGGTACAACTTGACTTGTACCGTTTTACCCGCATGCTAAAACTATTTGTCTGTGTTTTGTTTCTTTGCAATGCGTGTTTCGGAAAAGTGGCCTAATTCATTTTTATTTTTATTTTCACTTTCTTTAAGCTCTCCTAAACAATTTTTAAAAAAATGACTTGTTCCACTTTTCTGCGTCATTAACTTTATGCTATTGTTCAACATTTACTTACTGTTTACACTCTAATGGTTAGGGGTTGCTTGGTATGTGTATGGGTAAATAGGATAATATAAAATTAAGTCAGTTGTCATACAATTGTTTTCATAACAATAAACAATGATTTTCATCATTATTATTTTGTTTTCGATAACATACTTTAGGATAAAAAGTTAATGACTTAATAATTAATTGGCCAATCCCCATCCAGAATTAACGTTGAAATATCTCTCTTCATACAATACTGACTTAAATCTCTGATAGCTTGTATCTGACTGATATCTGACAACGGTTCGTCCAATACAACAAAAAAACATTCTCATCAGTGTGTATTGTATGGTGTTATTTTGGGCATGTTTTTTTAAAATTATTTTCACAATCAGAAATATATACAGTAATTTGAAAACGCTATTCTCCTAAAATAATTTGATCTCATATTCATATTATAATATGTATTGTTATATTTGTGAACAACAGATACAATTTTTAAAGTCTCATTACAAAAAAATAAACGAAATTGAATCAATATTTCAACTCAAATCGCAACAGGCCATATTTTAGTGGGGGTACTTTTAACATAGATATTCTTAATATTTTAGCTCAATGTGTTAATCTTTAGTTATTTGAATATTTTTTGGAATGTCATTTTGGTTTAAGATTCATGTATTTTCATTGGTTGTTCGATTCGTGCTTCACATCATACAAATTTAATTTTTAGAAACGTGTTCAATGTAGTAAAAATATTTTACTTGTATAAATAATGTGAATATTTAACAATTGTACCATCATGGCGGAGTACTTTTATGAAGACAAGAATGTTACTCGTAGCAATGAGTTTGAAGAAACTATCATAGTGACCTTGATATTATAATCGGGATCAAGTCAAATAGAATGGAATGTTGACGAAAGCCTTTATTCTGCCTTGGTTCTACTGTGCTGTACTTAATTCTGTCTGAAGTACCATCTGTATTATTTTTAATAACCATTTGTTAAATTGTACTAATAGCCCTACATTCATTAAGAAAATATGTTGTACAGTAGCGCCGGCGCCCGTGTAGAGTTCTTTGCATGGCGCAGATGGGTCAACTTTCCCGTACTGAGTACACGTGTTTTCATAAAGTTTCATGTTTCACTTGGCAGTGCCTGTGATCGTATTTTGTCGAATGTTACGACTCATATGACCTCGCCTCTAACTGGAAACATCACGTCATCGTCTTCTACGAATTCTTGCGATTACCAGTACGTGATATTTTATTTTTTTAAAGCTTTTTTCGTTAGTTTCGGTTTGTTTGTTTCTAAATGTTGTATTAGTTTCATTACCAAGTCGTAATTGTATTTAAACAAATCATTTGACGGGTTAGCATCACCAATATGACATCCTTACTATAAAATGTTTGTGTAATTCATTTAAGTTAGTATTAAAAGTTATTATTTTACTATATTATATTTTATTAAGTTTTAAACTTTTTTTATAGTTTGAAAGTAAATCATAGTGCCACTTGACTGCCCAATCGATTGAGCGATGGTATAGAAAAACTTCAGCACAATTATTTAAGATGCATTAGAAAAGACTAGTCAAATTGTTTATTAATGTACACAACATAATATGTGAACATTTTCAATGATAACACAAACTGATAAATTTATACGATAATGAATGAAAACGAAAAATAAACAAGCAAAGTATGGAATAGTTGTGAGGACTAGAGGGTTCCTCTCCAACCCATGATATTTTAGCGCTATTGGCAAGAGAATAATATTAAAAATGCTCTTAAATAATTGTAATTTTGGTGGAGGTGTCAGGTCGAGGTATAAATTGATAATAAATCTATTAATATGTATAATAACTTAAGTTTTAAATATACATATATAAATATTAAATAATGATATCATTTTATACCTAGACCCGGCACCTCCACCAAAATTAAAATTATTTTACAAGTATCGGAATGAAATAAATAAACTCAGATTTGATTGATCTTTATCAGGCTAAGACTTTTATTTTGAAAATTGTTATTGTTATTATTAATAATAATAATAATAATTATTATTATTATTTTTATTATTATTATAAATATGATTAATATTTTTAATAATAATAATAATAATAATAATAATAATAATAATAATAATAATAATAATAATAATAACAATAATAATAATAAAAATAATAATGAAAGTCTTAGCCTAATAAAGATCAATAAAATCTGAGTTTATTTATTTCATTCCGATACTTGTAAATAATTTTGATTTTGGTGGAGGTGCCGGGTCTAGGTATAAAACATAGATATCTTAACACCTATAGTAGGCTAGATACGCAGTCTTCAATCCCGCCGCACAGGCGCGAGTGTACCAAATTGAAGCGTCAATCTCACCTATTCAAGATGGCGGTTTGGCGTTTTAATTTATGCTTTTTTAATGCAATAAAGTAGTTTACTGGATTGTTTGATATGGTTTTAGCTTGTGCAGCATGGTATTGAACAACCAGAAACAATGCAAAGTTATTGCATACGGGAATTTAGTAATCATTTGGTGTTAAAGTCTGATATGCTCACCTGCCAAACTGGCGGCCCTCTTTAAAAATATTTTTTCGATTAATCGCTCCCATCTAATTAACATGCAAACTCACCCATTCAAGATGGCTTCCAATTGTACCGGAAGTGGACCACCGACTGCTGGTCTAGCCAATTATATAGGATGTCTATGGGTCTAGGTATAAAATGATATCATTTTTTAATTATTATATATATATTATTTTTTTAATAATAATAATTATAATAATAATAATAATAATAATAATAATAATAATAATAATAATAATAATAATAATAATAATAATAATAATAATAATAACATTAATAATAATAATAATGAATATAAAGGTTTTTAAACATAAGATTCTGTGAGGACATTATTTAGTGAATGATAGCAATTGTCATAAAAGTATGCCCCAACTGGGATCGAACCCAGAATTCTGTGTGAACGCGCCATAGCTCTACCAATTGAGCTATCGAGACACAAGACAATTTTTCATTAAATTGCTATTTGTTGTGACTGTTGACATCCATGATACGAATCGAACAGAAGACTCAAATGAAGCTGTCATTACTGTAAGAACACATGGAAAAATCCAATCACTTCTCACCTCCCATGAGTTGGGTAGTATGAATATAAGGTTTTTAAGCCTAAACCCGCTTTAAGGTCACTATATAAATATTACACCCTTTGCCCCCATCTGCCTGTAGGCATTTCACTCCTAGTTGTAATAGCCACAATGTTGTGGTACTGAGGGGGCAAGATATGTAGATCCTAGATCCAAATCGTGCCCATAATATATCATTTAAATAAAACTTAATTATATTTTTACATCACGAATATCAATTTCAATGTTAAGCGGGATTATAAAGTAAAATTATATTGATTTCGCAAACATTTTATAAATGTTTGGTAAATATATATTATAATTATATGCACACGTATTTTCGGGTTGTCCGTGTGGTTTTATTATTAGTTCCAACGTTTCGGGCAGTTCTCCCTGCCCATCTTCAAGGAAATTTAAACATAAAACAATATCAAAAACAAATAAAACCTTACTTCATAACATACACTGCAACTAGATACACAGACAAAAATAAATAGCTTAGAAAACATAGGTACTCATGACAAAATATACATCCGGAGATTTAAAAAACTTTGAAGTCATCAACACACCCTTTTACTATTTAGATGACCTCAACGTACGTGTAGATGGCTCAAGGGGTTCTTGTTGAGTAATTCCTTCTCTTGTCAACTCTTGTTGTCGGAGGTGGACGGCCTAAAAACATGTCCACAGGGAGAGCTGTGTGTTGAACATGACAGCCTTGCAAATCATGCAAAAACGGACACGTCACGTATGCTATATCTTGATTTGATTGATTGGATATTGCTTTACGTCTCATATTTATGCAACTTGGCTAATCGAGACGAAGGGAGGGACGTAAGGGATGACGCGGGGGGACAAGGGGTGGACAGGCCTGTGCTGGTCAGAACCAGCCACAAGCATATGGGGAGGGCAGGGGTTCCCCCACGTCGTGGTCGTCTCTGTCTGTGTCATCATCCGTCCGTGTTGTCTTTGTCGTCGCCGTCGGGGAGGTAGTCAAAGGGAAGGGGTTCCCCGACGACGACATGCTATATCTTGAATGATAACAAACAATCCGACTTGGGCTCATTGTGTGTTAAATGAAATGAGAACAAGGTAGAATGTTGTTATCGTCCAAGGCATCTTCAGTATATATATAAATATCCCCGGTGTAGTCACTTTTTAATTCCTGTCTAAAGTTCTAACATATCAACGTAATAGTCGCCTACTATAAAACCAAAGTTAAACACAATATACATATAACGTAGAACTTATAATGATAGCATTATTCTTGCTAATATCATCAACATATCCGACCGATTTCAAACCTAGGAATTTTTATTATTTAGTGATTATCTATTTAGTTATAAATCAAAATGTATCAAATTGCCGTATGGCCAAGTTATTAATAACAGTTTTTAAATTGTTGAACAAAACACAATAATTAAACATTAGAATACAAAATGAACTTATAGATAATTTATTTTAAACGAGTAGAAGGCAGAAGAAATCAGCTACGGACACGTACCTATATCTTGAATGATAACAAACGATCCAACTTGGGTTCATTGTGTGTTTAATCAAATGACAACAAGGTGGGTTGTTGTTATCGTCCAAGGCATCTTCAGTCTGCACAGTGATGACGACAACGAGAGCTTCAAGGACATCTCTACATCAGCTGATCACAGATGGGCGCATAAACGGGTACTTTCGTCGTCGAACATTTTGTGGCTTATTTATTTATTTTATTATCAAAGCCACTAATTTTGCTTTTAAAATCAAGTCTTTTAGGTACAAAAAAATATTTAATATATTTAACCAAAAAGTGTCATTTTTACACGCAATAATGATATGCCTTTCTTAGTACACGGTGCTTCTCTTCTGTAAGTAACCCCTTTGTATAGTATATAAATTTACAAGTGTACTATATATTTACTATAGTTTTAATATTTGTTTATAAATGGGAACAAAATCATTAACTAGATAAACTGACAAATCAAATTGGCCGCAACTTCATGCAGAAAGAGTTAAAAACGCCGAGAGTATAAATCAACATCAAATCTGGAGGCGTTTTGCCTTAACAATTAATGTATGCGTTATATTTTTTTAAAATATTTTTTTAGTTTTGGTATGAAGCCAAAGAAAACTGTCTGTCAGTGTTTGTGGTTTTGTTGTTATGTTACTGCTTTGTTTCAGTCCATTGGAAAGTTTAGAAATGTATCAATTATTATTTGGAAACCTCATACATACTTACATATTCTTTGTTAGTGTCAGAAAATCTATAGCCTACTGCTAACAATAGTTGACACGTTTTTCATGCAGTCTATATTTTTGACAACAAACAGAAACCAAAAATATAATTCATGTTATATCTTTAGATTTAGGCCTGTGCTAATGCATTTTAAATCGAGGAACTCTTATCGATTTCTTACTACCATCGCTATTAGTATTTATGGTAAATAATTGTTTTAACAATGTGCAGAGATAAACACTATTTCGAATGTATAATAAGAATAACAAAAGGCCACGAATCTTTCCTGAATTACATTTTTTCCGCGTTCAAGATTTCAAACTTCCTCCAGTCTTGCATAACGCTGTTATAAGAGTCAACTATACCGGTTTGATACTTTTTTAGGAACTTTTCTACTTCCAGTTGTCATGCGATCGAGATGCAATTTTGCGTAATTGTTAAGCAAAAATATGGTCACTCTTCTAAAGTCATAGATTACCAAACACCATTGCGCATTACACACAAAATAAATTCCGAAATTTACCAATTTTAATGACTACAAAGATTCAAAATCCTAAAATTCAATTTAATTTATAATGATTTTTTGTGATGGTTTATAAATAATGAGCATCTATAGAACTTCATATACACGACCATAACATATGTGCAAAGGCTGGTAACAATCCGATAAAAACTGGCTTCAGGAAAACTTCCAAAAGACATCACTGGTATTGCAGACTATGTTACGTTCCAGGTAACAGATTGGTCTGTTATCTGTGTTTACGTTGAACCGAGTCCCTCCCCCCTCCCTCTACTGTTGGTGACTAATTTAGCATGCGCATGTCCGTTTAGATTATTTATATAAGCTAGCTGGACAGAAATGTGTTGTACAGACAGGAGACTCTTACATTGGGGGTATCGGGTTCGATCCCCTGACAATCTACAACATCTAGGTCATCGTCACTGTATCTAGAACGTCGTCATCGTAAAATAGCGTTGATTGTTTTGTTTGTCTCATACGATGTCGTCACTCGTCAGACGACAGGTTTTAGGACTGTATGTAGTACGAGAAACTAGACATATTATGTACTAGGTAGGTAGATAATTGATAATGTTGCATGAATTATGTTTTTTAAATTGTAATATGGAAACTTTTAGGTATGGCTAAACATGTTTTGTAAGTGTGTGTTGTGCCGTCTATGAACGTGTAATTTCCTAGTAGACCTAAGAGGCCGACCTTATTCTACTACATAATGACAACTAAAACTCGCTAACAATTCATTTGTGTTAGCAAATGACTAATACAGATAAAATCGATCAAAAAGTATCAATATAAAATGATATTCATGCTTGAAAGGAACGCCCGTTGTTCTGAGGGGGGGGGGGGCGTGCGCTTCTCAATCGCAATCCGAGCCCCCCCCCCCCCCCCAATAATTTACTCTTTTTCCATTTATTCCCAATAAACAACCCACAGATGGTCATCTTCAAAAGGCACAGATTTTCACCAAAATGACCTAGAAAGAGAAAACTTTTAGATTAAAAAGAGTATTTTAGTAGATAAAAAATTGGTAATTGTTTTAAAACGCACATTTTCATCAAAATGACCTAGAATAAGAAAAAAGTTTTTCCCCGAAACCCTCACTTAGCCATCGGTATATCTATGAATAAATTGGTTGTACGACCCCTTTATGAATTCCTGGATACGACACTGGCATTTAAGCCCCCCTCCCCTCTCCTTGCGAAGTTTTGGATATGCCCCCCCCCCCCCCCCAAATGTCCAAACTCTAGTGACGCTCCTGGGCGGTGCCGGGGGTGAAACTCTTCAGGTGACAAAGTTGATAATGAGGGTGGCTGGGTAGTTAGGAATTAATCCCAGCATTCGCCTGTTCCTGAGGGAACCCTAGGAAAAGCTGTTCAGTCAGGACTGCCGGTGGCTGGTATCGCTCCGACCTCCGGGATTAGAGCCCCATGTACTACCTCAGTAGGGAGTAGCTGATTGGGTTCTGTTGATCTTATTGTCAGTAGCCAGTAGACGGTAGACAATACCAAAGAAAATACTAGACTAATTTTTCTGTCAATTAATACAAAAATTGGTGCCTTTTGTAATTCGGTTGTAAAACTATAATAGGACTATTTAATAGGGAAACAAAATCAATTCGCAGGCTAAAAAGTAAATATTTACGCGCCCACACTTTCATCCCATTCAAGAGAAGTTTTACGAACTCAAATTAACCCCTCGTCTTATGGCTGAGGAATCCTTCAGTCAGCTAACTGCTTACCGGAGACTGGTATTGAACCCACAACCTCCCTTCTATACTTTTAGTTCTGGTGCATGTCCGGTTTCTTATCACTTATCGGAAATCGAACCCAGAACATACCTACTTCTTTTAGTTCTGGGGCATCATGTCTGGGATCTTATATCGTATCGGGAATAGAACCCAGAACATCACGAACTTGTTCATCCTTTTTTATTTTTTGCTGTTTTAAAAAAATCAAAACTTTTAACGTTGCTTAAGGACTTTCGTTTAAAATAGCAACGTTAAATGTTTTGAAGTTTTTTTCACGTTTTTTTCACGTATTTTCGAGTATATTAGTGAAAAACATGATGGCTTTATTTTGGACCCCACCCCCCAACCAAACAAGTTCCGAACATCCCTTTTCCTACTCTTTTTAATTCTGTGACATTGCTGAGTTCTTATCTTGTACGGCCTACGTGGTCAATTGTTACATGCGCAAAGCGTCGAATCCAGTCAGGCGAGTGATGACGTCAGCAGGCTAGCTCGTTCGCTGATCTATCTCGCAGTAGATCATGGTTCGGCGCTCGGCATTACTCGGCAGGCATCCATTCTCTATGGCACGCGGAAGGGCGCTCGCTCTCAGCAAGGTATGACAAAACCACTTCTTTATTATTCTACTTGAACGCTTTTATACTATGCATGTCTCTGCTGTTTGTTTTTCTTCAATATTATTGCATTTCAATTACAACATTTTGTTTAATAGTGTACTTTAATTCATTTCACGCAAGTTCATAATCAAGTGCCGAATTTTAGTGCAATGATGCGGCTTTGCTTCCTTTGTAGTTTCATTGCATGCTTTCAACATAATTTACATAATACCATGCACGCAGTGAGTTTTAATTTCTTTACTGTGCATTTTATTCACTATATCTGCTTGAAAGTTAAGTTTAAATTTTAATTCGTACGACATTACTTGATGTACGCCCCATTTAGAATTACGTGGCTTAGGCTAGGTGTAGTTGCATGCTGTCAAAATAAAATTCTCTTCAGCTATGCACAGCCAGTTTTCATTCGGCGTTTTCTTCCTTATTATTGCTTCATGTCCATTCGTATTTCTTAAAACTCTTAATATTCATATCGTGCGTACCTAGTTTTATAGCGTCCCATTTTCTGCAATGAGTCAATGATGTGGCCTGGCATTCCTTGTAGTTGCCTGACCCCATAATTAGGATTTAAATTGAATACCTAACAAAAGTGACTCGTACCTTGAGGTTAGCTGTAGCTGTTGACCCAAGCAGTGAGTTTTTATTTCTTTGACGCTTTCCTTGAATAGAATTGAATTTCCTTGTTTTACGGTGTTTCCATAAAAAAAAACGCCGTTTAAATTCATATCTCTCGAGCTTCATTTGAATAATCTCACTCCATTCAATGACATCACTTGGGCTACTCAGTACTAACTGCCTAGTTGGCTGTGCTCTTTATAGACTTAAAGTTGCCTGCTTTTAGTTCCCAATTCGCACTAGTTTAATTAATTTGCAGTTTTCCTTCAATATCATGGATTTGTTTAACTAGATTTCCATAATATCATGGTTTAATCATCCTTCATGTAGGCCTACGCGTATGCCTCATTTTACTTGCCCTGCCTGCATGCATTTGTAGTTCCCTGCCTTCTCAGGCATATTCTATACTAAGTTAGATGCATTTACATTTTTAGCTTTAATCAGTTCCATTGATAAATAGTTTTCCTTTGTATTTCCACAAAAGTCTAGGTTGATGCGTTATCACCCACTAAACACGTTGACCTTCATGTCCGCCCACTTGACAATGTTATTGTTAAGAGAGTCAAGGACATGTGGTTTAGACAAATTGCTGTTCGCTCGGCAAACTGACACCACACACAGGTGTTTGAAATTTTGAACATATGTCAAGAATGTGGAAATATAGGGCTCTGCAGTAACACATTTCCCAATTTTGTTTTAAAATAATTTATATAAAATGAATTAGTTTTCACGAATTTTGGTTTTGTTAAAAACTCCAGAAAGTTGAATATTTATTCGTGATTTTTTTTCTGGCTGGTAAGACGAAATTTTGAAAATCTATGATCGCAGGGCTGCTTTATTGCTTTATTATTTATGCTTTATTGACAATTTTGCATATAGTTTCATATACTTCGGATGCTTCTTGGCCGAGCGAATAGCTAATTGCTAACTGTCAAAATGTGTCCAATTCCCCTTTAACTTTCTATGGCTAGCGATAAGGTCAAAATTAATATGGTGTAGGTAAACGTAAATTAATTATTTGCTGAAACTTCGTGAATAACATCTATTTTACTTGAATACAGAGCAACAACCCCCTATTGTCAACAGTCCTCATTGTCTATGAGTATGACGCAACTATGCCGGTTAAGCTAGTTCTTCGCTATCATAAATGTCTCGTTATCTTATCTTCCAGTCCAGCCAGGAATGCCGAGGCCTCTACAGCCAGCCTTATGAGCGGGGGGGGGGGGGGGAGAAGACTCGGGCGACCAAGGTCGACGACCACCTCACCCACATCTCTCAGCCTACGTCATCACAGCTGATCGATCATGACGTCACAAGTAGACTGTCAGCTAGGTGAGCTTACTTCTGCCTCTTGTCTTGACAGCAATTTTTTTAAATGAGCATTTATTAATTTTTTGGGTTACCTAACTTATTAGTTTGCCAACTGCAGTGGCGCGCTGAACCCTTGAATCGTACAGGAGCAAGCCCCCTCTTACAGGACCCACCCACCCTCACAAATAAACACATGAATGGGGGTCTGGGGGGGGTAGCCCCCCAGGTAACATGCGGGTCCGGGGCGCATAGCCCCGGAAAAATTTTCAATTCTTAGGGTGTGTTTGGTGCGTTTTAACGAGTTTTAAGCACTAGAAAATACCATTTTGGTAACAGAATACAAACCCATTACATGCAAGAAAAAAACAAAATTCATCAGTCCTCCAAGACGTTTTCATTGTTCTTAATTTTCACGCCCCATGCAACATGCGGGTCCGGGGCGCATAGCCCCGGAAAAATTTTCAATTCTTAGGGTGTGTTTGGTGCGTTTTAACGAGTTTTAAGCACTAGAAAATACCTTTTTGGTAACAGAATACAAACCAATTACATGCAAGAAAAAAACAAAATTCATCAGTCCTCCCAAGACGTTTTCATTGTTCTTAATTTTCACTCCCCCTGGCTGGTCTGGTCCCCGTTTTGCACTTAGAAATTTGATCGATAGATAGGTTTGATTTCATTTGATTTGTTTAAACAGATTATATTATTAAAACGTCCTAAAAGAAAAACTGGGACAATTACCCGTACCGGGTGTTTTTTTCTAGGGACAGCAGGACAGGTGCCTGAATTCCAGGATTATTAATATGGAAGGTAGAAGTCTAGAAGATAACAATTCAGTAACATTACCCTCCAACATAGAGAAAAGAAATATTTTAATTGAAGAAACGTATGTAAAATATCAAGTCAAATTTAATTCCTTGTGCAAAATCAAATCATATCCAACCTCTTACATTTTAAGATACATCGTTATATGATGACACAAAATACAGAAAACATAATTTAAAGATTTAAAGAGCCAACGAACCCGTTGGCTGAACCATGGTCAATTTTATGTGATTTATTTTAACATCTGTTTATATAATGAATAATAAACTTTATCAGACCTGTGGTATTGTCGGTACTTGGTATGGTAGAAGATAACAATTCAGTAAGTTACCTCCAACATAGAGGAATGAAGTATTTTTTAATTGAATAAATCATGTGCAATATCAAGTCAAATTGAATTCTAACTACAAGATCAAACCACCCAATCTTTTAATATTTTAGATGCATCGATAAAATATGAAACACAAAATAAAGAACACATTTAAACAGGCGAACGGCTTGTTGATTTTGTTACACGTCGACAAATGTGAGGTGACACAACATCAACGGGATCCACCCACTGAAGGAACTTCGAAGTGAACTCCCTCTAAAACCCTCTAAAAGTAAACCTTTTGTTCTCAATAATAAATTTTTTAGGTATAGGTTTATTTACCTAAAAAAAGGGGGTTTATTGATTGAATGAGCGTAGCGAGCGAAGCGAAGATTCCATTTCACTACACTGGAGAAAAAAATCCGGAATGTTTTTTTTTTTCTGTATTTTTGTGTGTTTGTTAGCACGATTCCGGCTAAACCGATACTCCAATTGCGATGAAATTTTCTGGAGGCCTTCGAAATCTCTGAACTTAGAACTGCCACGTTTTTGAGTGCAATCTTAAAATTATTTCTCATGAAAATCGCAATTTAACGATTTTACCATTTCTAGAACTTATAACTCATTCACAAGTTTTTGGAAAACCCTTTGGAAAACAACTATGTGTAGATGTAGTTTATTATTAATTGTTTACAATGTCCTAAATATGATGAGGTAAATAAAGTATGAAATAAATAATAAAAAATAAAAAAAATGGGGTAGGTGGGTCCCCTCCGGGGACCCACCCACCCACCCCCTTTAGGACCAGGAGCAATTGCTCCTGGTCTTATATGGTCAGCGCGCCACTGGCCAACTGTGAATTTTATGCTATATAATTAAATACCGTACTTGGGTAAATATGCGTAACTGATTATTTTTTTCTTGCACTTAGGGCCTAATTCGTGTTTTCTTGTACTAAATCTAGTTAGTAGGCTAGTTCTGCTTTCAATGCACATTGTTTTGGGTTCGATTCCCCATGGCTTTCCAAGTTACTTGTTATTTTAGGGACGCCCCCAAAAAAGGAAAGTTCATAGGTTAGTGGGGTTGGGGGGGAAGGGGCGCGAAGCGCCGTGGGGAGCGTAGCTGACCACGGCAACGCACTTCTCGCCCCCCCCCCCTCGCCCAACCCCCCTCACCTACTTTCCTTTGGTGGGGGGGGGGTCCCTACCCTACCCTACCCTACCCTACCCTACCCTACCCTATAATGGACAAATTCCCTCAAATTAAATGTTTCAATGTGCCAAGACAATTATGATTGTGTTCTATCATAGCACTTATTATTTTGCCCAAGACGTCTACATCCCCCCCCTTAATTTAAATGCATGATAGTGATAATGTGGTGCATTGTTATTGTTGACAGCTACACCCCCTGCCCAGAACTAGCGAACCCTTGCTCGTGTCCGATGTGGTCGTCTGTTTCGGGTCGCCTCGAACACCTCTCCAGTCAGTGTCAAAGAGACAGGCTCGGCTCAACACTTCCTTCTACGCCAGCATTGCAAGACTTGCCTTCATCCAAAGTGGCTCGGTAAGTGAATTTATTCCAAACTTCACTTTTCAGGGTAGGGTGCAGAACAGAGCATATACCGGTACATATTTTGTACAATAGTATAGCAAAGCAAAATTATGCCATAATGGTTTGCAATTTGCTAGCTTTGCTTTGGAACTTTATAAATGTTTGGCATTTCTACCCATTTTAATGGTGTTTAAATTGGGCTTGTTACACAACGTATTAAATGTATAATAAAATAAGTAAAATAAACTTCAAGCAATAATTACTTGCACTTTTACGCTTTAATATACATTTTTTTGCATACAATTTAGTTTTTATTATTGTCTACCAACAATGTGGGTCCTCTTATTACTAAAGCACGGCACATTATAAAATACCAAATTTACAAAATACTAAATTATCAAACGGGTATTATCAAACTATGCGTACCAATGTTAGAAACAAGTGTACAGTAGTCTTGTTTGTTTGATCTGATAATGTATAGCACCTCTTATGATAATAGTGTAACACTTTGTTATTATTTCATTTTCTGGACAGAAAAACTGTTAAGCGGTGGGCAGCAATACTCTACCTACTACTTGAAACTCGCTGCTCGACCTGAAGATCGAACACAGTCTCGAACATCTCTGCGATCTATCATTCTCCGAGCTCCAGCCTACACCGAGACTTCTAACGTCAGCACTGCTAGCGACTTGGTTCTCTGGTGAGACTTCTATAGTATTTTGTTTAAATTTTCTATAAAGCAAACTTAAACACACATTGATGATTGATTGATTGTCATACTTGCGAAGGAACTTTTAAATTAATGCGTTCATTTGTGATTCACAAAAATTAAGCTTTAATTATTTTTTTAACTCTCTTTTAAAATTTTAAGTTTGTGTTAGGTATCAAGCAATGAAAATTACCAGTGAAACTTGCAATTCTGAACTTTCCTATTTTCCCAAGAGTTTTTATTAAAGTTTTTTCATTGTTAAATTATAATAACTGGCAGGACATTTTAATGTGTTGCCTTTTTTTTATTTTAATTGGGTTAAATAAATAGGAAAATTACTTTCATTAAATTAACTCTATTGTTGGAAGCTAACTAAATTATAAAATTTTAAAACTGTTATCCACCAAGTTGTTTCTCGTAGGATGAATTGAACTTGAAAACCTTTTTTTCAACAAACTTCCTCAAGTTTGGCAACTGAAGGCCACAGAATGATATTGCAGTTCCACACTTTGACTTGGTTGTGATATGTATTCTCACATTAATTGGAGTTATTAATTATTTATTTTAGTTTAAATGTTAATTATTGTTTGATTTTTTTTTTGTTGAAGTACTGGTAGTTCAAACACTGGTATAACTTACTTGCCACATCACTAAATCTCTCAATTTTGCACTAAGAGTTAGGAATGCATTTTAATATAAACATAATTGTTTCAATAAACTTTTGTTTGAATATTTCACCCAGAATAAATACAGTATAATACAGACATTGACAATTCAATAGACCCAATAGGCTGTTTATTTAATACCTTCACCCGACTTCCAAACATTGAATCAACTTTTTTTCTAGTTATGGTACATCTTATGACGCTGGCAAACGGCTCCACTCACTCGTACTTCATCTCTACCAAGGAAGGTCGTCTCTACCAAGTGATCCCGTAGAACTCTGCAATCAGCATCTCAGTTATCCAGCTCGGCTCAAGACTTCTACGCTGACTAACACACCGTCATTGCAAGAGTTGTCCAGTACTTGGGTAAGATACTTAGAGATACGTTTTTTTAGCATTTAAATTTAGATTATTTAGCATTAATTTTTTCAAAATTAGCATTTTGTAGCATCTATTTTTTCCTTTCCTCTAAAACCCTATATGAGGGGTGTTTCTTGCACTTCTAATGATTAATGATGAATTATAGGAACATTTTAATTCAATATAGCCACAACAAATGTTAGAATACATTGCCAAACTAGTTCTCTAAGGGTATGGAAAAACATTATTTTTAGTAAAATTAGCATTTTTAGCATTATACCAAATATTTGTTAACCGATTTAGCATCAAAAACCTAAAACGCTAAAAATACGTATCTCTAAAGATGCTTATTAATATTTATTATCATTACGATATTTGTATATTTTGAAATCATTCCTCCCACTGCTGGTTCTAGTGCTGAAGATTTAAACGTAATACCAACCATTCCCACTAATTTCAACTCTTAATATTTCAATTACTATATACAAATATTATTTTCTCAAGTTGGCTGGGGTGTTAACACTGATCGAGGTGAGAGCTACAGGATTAAGTTTGTTTTTTTACTTTCAGCAACTAATTGTTCTACCAGTCATGTAACATGTCAGATCCTCCTCATGCTCTATTGTAATTTGAATAAACACTAACTATTTGTTCTAATTCATTTTTTCTTTTCCCCAGCTGCAGTACGATGCCGATCACAGGACGAAGCTCCCCCCCCCCCAGGAATGTCCCTCACCATCTTTACGCCCATAACAAGACTGAAGTCCGCTCCCAGACCAGCCCACACGAGCAGATCACTTATGGTGAGTTGATTTCAGTAGTCTTTATCTCGTTTCATTATGGTAAACCCATTTTATTCCAACTAGATCAAATGCTATAAAAATACTTAATTTTAAACTGATATAGGCCTGCATTTGTTTAGAAAATGGGTTTACTAATCAAGTTTAAATACCGGTACCTTGAATTGATATTTAAAAACTTACTGGTGATTTTAGATACTTAATATTTAAGAAGAAAAAATTGATTCCGATTCAGACGCTAAATCAACAAATTTGCAAAGGGGTTAGCGGTTAGCCTTTGTGTTTTTTTTTTGAATTCACAATGGGGCAAATCTATCACTGCCCACGTGTACTCTATAGTATAGATTGTCATAATGATTGACGGTGACAGGTTCCGGTTTAGTTTATTAAATGAGAAAGAAAACCATACACTAAAGTCCAAGTTGAGTAACCATCCCTTATTCTCTTAGTTTGTGTGGGATTTCATAATGATTATTTGACACTAGAATAACTCCGTTATTAATTTTCTTGAAGAAAATAATGATTTGAAGTCTGACCCCAAATCGACAAATTTGCAAAGGCCTTATCATTACCCACGTTTCCCACGTATACTCTATAGATTGCCGGTGACAGTTCCCGGTTCAGTTTAGCAAATGAGTAAGAAAACCACACACAAAAGTCCGACTCCCAAATCGAGTAACCTTCCATAATTTGTTAAATTTCCATCCGATTTCACAATGAATTGGTTATTTGTCAATGAAATAACTCCTTTAATTAGAAATGCAAACAAAAGGTGGTAGGCCTACCATATCTTCACCTTGAAATTGGTTTGAATCTCACTAGACATGGATTTTGAGCTAAGTTATTTAACTTGTAACTACAAATTTTTCAACCTCCATTATAATTGTAATTTGATTGTAATTTGACTTGTATGCTAAAAAGTTGTTTAATAAACAATTTCTTCTTTCCAGCTGCCGTACGACACTGGTCACTTGATGGAGCACCTCCCCAGCATGTGCCTGCCTCTATCTTCTCAGCCCACCACACGACTGAAGTCCGCTCGTAGACCAGCTACCACTCGGTAAGTTGATTTGTGTCTTTAAACTTCTTGTTCCATTATAGTACTGTAAACCCCTTTTTATGCCAACGAGAGCAGACGCTCGTATAATATAATAAATTACCTTAATCAACGGTTTGACTAATAGGCAAGTAATTAATTCAGAGTTTGTACGAAAAGGGGTTCACTGTATATATTTAAATACTATAAATTGATATTTGTTAAGTTACTTGATCTCGGGGCGCACTTTCTGAGGGAACGGGCTAGGCCCTGCGGGCGTATGTGTAGCACAAGCCATGAGCAAGCGATTGATACTTTTAAAACACAATCTGCAGACCAAAGTTAGGTTGACCCACCATATAGAAAATGGTTCAAATCTCGCTAGAAATGGTTTTTGTGTTATTGTTCATCTTTAAAAATAGCTAAAAAAAAAGATAGTGTAGGTCTAATGATAGAACACCAGGTTCCAACATGAGTTACTTGAGCTATAGGGAACCTAAGTGGGCGTTGTCCGGTTCTCTCCGGTCAGCGTGGTATAGGCGATTAACCCGTGCTAAATGTTTCGTAAGCGATAGCGCGAGAACCCAACCACGGACCGGAATTATATTCATACTGTAAGAAACTATAATCTTTCCTCTTTGCGTGGATATACATAACTCTGCTCTATCACAAATATTAATGACATTTGCTTTGAGTTGAAGTAAACTCTACATTTACACTGTTGCCAAACCTTACTGCTAATGAAAAAGCACGTAAAAACATTTTGTCCGTGGCATCAGCATAACATTTGGTATCCGACTTGCTTTGTGGCTACTGTGAGGTCACTGGGTTGTACTAGATTATACATTACTAATAAAATATCCTTTAATGTGCCAACAAAATCTTGAATGCGAAGTACATTTAGCAACCATGGACAGGCGCGTGGTATGCGAGGATGCCACAGCTGCACACAACGTGGCTGCGTCTCGCTTAGGTTGTCGCTCAGACAGAGTACATTTGCGACAGCGCGCAAACATGGGTCCATTTAACTCATAATAGTTTGAATTTAGGAAGCGTCATCGAGCAAAGTAGAATGCCATCATCTTCTTCACAAAATTGTGCATCTTGTGATGTTCTTGGTTTAGATTTCTTTTGCGCGAGTCAAAAGATACGGCGAGTTACATTTTCGTACCATGCTAATTCTTATGGGCGCTGAGACCAGAGAGAACCAATTTCCTTCCCGCCTTCAAAACTTAGGTTCCCTATAGACTTGTAGTGCTTGCTAGTGAGGCTCAGCACAAACCCCCCAAGATGGGTGGGTTGTCTCCACTCCTTCCTATCCTCCCTAACTTTTTATTATTGATCTCTTCCCATAGCTACACCTTTTTTACGCTCTTGTCTTCTGCTGTGGCTCAAACGATTTGGAAATAGGCCTGTAGTGCATGACACCAGGATAACACAGGTTCAAATCCCACATAAGGCAAGTGATTTTTATCACTCCCCTCCACCCTTATCTATTACCACTCGTCTTGAAGAGCAATATTGCAATAATAAGAGATGTTCATCATCTGCTACTCTCAGTTTTATTTGGTCAACCCGTCTTATCTTTAGGGAGCTCCCCTCTGTACTTCCCCCTCCCCTCCTTGAATTCTTACATGACCATACCACTGCAGTCTTTCTCTTCCTATTTTCACCCCCATTCATCCACTCCCAATTTGTTTTTTCCTCTGTACCTCGTCATAATTTTGTCAGGACTCCAAATTGTAATTTATAAATTTGATTTAAAATTTCGGCACAAATTACTTATTAAAATTAGCAGGGGCATTTACACGTTTCAAAATTTTAACGAGTCTGCCCATGTACCTTTATTAGAGGTGGTCGCATGTTCAATTTTTTACTCGCATCACGTGAACTCATTTTCTGTTCACGCACAGTTACACACGAATCAAATAATTTTTATTAACTCGCAAACGGATCACATTAAAAGTATAAGTCAAGTAGCTTTACTCGCTCGTGCACGAGTACTCGCGTCATCACACACTTACATGCACTCACAATTTTTTTACCTTTGATATCGGCAAGGAAATACACGTGTTTTAATTTTGAGGAGCATTTAGTATGCAGCCTAAATTTGTGTGGCTCGTTGGTCTTGTGGTTAGCCTACCTACTTCCAATGCAGAAGATTCCCGTTAAAGTCAGAAGTTTTTTAACTTCTGATTTGGACTTAAGTCCATTAGTTCTTGTCTTATGAATTTGTAAATGGTGACTTTAGAGCCGTCCTAGAAACGAGGCACATAATAAAGTTAAAGCTGTTCTGAATCGGCCTTGTTGATTCTTGCGTTGATCCGCGGGTGTTTGCACTGTCCATACCACTGATTGCTATATTTCCCAATAAAAAAATCGATCTTTGGTTGGTTATCGCTCGCTCGTCGATTGCGTCGGGGCCTACAGGTTGGCTTGGTCGCTTTGGTTTATTGTCCCCTACTGAAAATCAGTTATGTGACTTGAGGGGGTAGACTCTAAATACGGATTTATTTATTTTATTTATAACCTAAGCCATGCGTTGTTAGATGGCAGACATCCTGTCGTCACTTGCTCCTCTCGAGAGAGTGGTGAACAAATAATTGATTTGGAGATGAATACAAGTTATTGGCAGACAATAAATTCAAGAGATTGTTGGTTTATTACTTTCTCGTCCACGTATTCATTACCGAATATTACGCCAGGTGGCGACTCAAGGCCAGCTTTGAGGAGGGTGGCCTGGCCTCACGAATGAGATGGGCTCTTTCCGCGCTGGAGAATTTAGTGTCGCGCACGGTCATGCGTGACACGATACATGCTTGACTGTATAGAGCCCCGTAAAATTCGCGATCGCGAAATCACATGTATTTTTACCAACTATGCTTTTTTCATCAAATGTCGACGTTTCATTACGAGAAGAGTCTAAAAACATAAAAATTAAAACGCGAAATTCGCGAAATCGGCATTATAACCCCGCAAATCGCGAAATCCTTGTTTTTTCGCGAAATAACCACGAATTCTAGATAAATTGTTGTCTTCACGTCGAAAAATGAGAATTTTTAAAAAATAGTCCACTCTGAAGTCGGATTTATGCTTAAACTTTAAAATTAAAATTAATATATTTTTTAAAAATCAAATTAATTTTTGTCAATTTTATAATTTCCATAAAACGGAGCCAAGTAAATTTATTTAGCTAACATGTTTTACGCGCATGCGAGCGCACGTAGCCTAGGCTTAGGCTAGGGGTGGGCGAACGTTCGAAAACTGGAGCCCGAGCCGAGCTATTTTATAAGTTCGGCTCGGCTCTGGCTCGACTTTTTAGGCTCGAGTTCGGTTTTTATCAAATCTTCGAACTTTGAACGAACTTCGTCTTAAAATTACGCCAAAAACATGCCAAAAACTGATTTTATACATCGTACGCGTAATAAAACAACAAAACAGCGATCGCCATACTGGATATTTCTAACAGCTGATTTTCCAAGCTCCAGCGCCTTGAAAAGTTCTCGTTTTGTCACGCCATGACGTCACGACGAAGCTATCTGTTAGAAGGCGGTGCGCATCTGTGATTGGCTCGATCGTCACAATTCACACTCGTCGTGCAGGGTCGGCAACATAACAAACACAAACTAGAAATTTTGCTTCTTGATCTACGAAGTACCAACAATTGAAACTTAACGGCGGGAAATTTGAAAATACGCAAAATTTGAAAAAATAGTTTGAAATAATTGAATTTTTTATGACGAAATGGAGCCTTTATTTTGAGTTTTTATATTTAAATTAAAGATTTTTTATAACTTTAAAAAAAATTATTTATGTCTATTCATTACAGAATAATAACTGCACATTTGCTGCACTCCAAACTGAATGACTTGGTTAACAAGCTTTTTTTTTTATTATAATTATAATTGACAGTGTATCGTATACAGCTGAAAATAATAACACCGCTTTAACACCGAAATCTAGTATTTTTAAAACGAATTTTGGAAAAAAATAAAACCACTTTCACGGGGCTCTATGTATATCACACAAAATCACGGTACTTATTCAAAGCATTCACGTTTCACAATCGCAAGGAAAGTCGCGAGTCATGCGACCACCTCTAAACTGTATCACCCACCACCACCACCACCACCACCACCACCACCTCCAGCCTATTCAATATCTTCCCTCCCCCAACATCCTCAGGTCTTCATCTCGCACAACATCCAAGAAAGTCCCCATCCTAAAGTACACGTAACAATATCAACCACCTTATCCGAACACAGCACTCTTCCCTTTAAAAGCTTGCTTACACATTTTGTTCAGTACTGGTTGGTACTCCTCCCTACTTTGTACATTGCAATTTTATTATTACTTCACAGGATAGATGTTAAATAAATAAACTTGTCAATACTCCTAGTCCATACCAGATCAATAAAATATATTTCTGAGTGGGCACATGGCAAATATTACCTCAGAAGCTTGAATTTTTACTTCAGCATTCCTAGAATACCATTCAACTTTGATGGTTGTGTTTTGTTTGTGGTGAGTGCATAATTGTTTACGTTAGTGTTTCCAGGTCAAACGGTGGCATTTTGTAAAATTTCTTTCCTTTTTGTGGTCAGAGGCGGTAACACTGTAAAAACTGTAATTTGCAAATTGCTATACAACCGAAATAGTATGTGCTAATAATTGTTGAATTTCACAAAATAAGTAGAATTGATCACATCTATATTATTAGAAAATGCGAAAATTGAAACTCTGCCAAACTCCGAAATGTTTCACATGAATAATTACACCGTAATTGACATAGACGGAAAACACTTAAAATAAGAATTGTCATTCAATTACAGTGCACACTTCTATTTATTTGACAAAAGGTGTTACCAAACATAAAAATTAAAATGTATGGGTTAATCCCAAGTTACTTAAAGGGGCTAAAAACCCCGAAAAATTATTTTTTACCACGTGATCTATAGCACAATACTACACTTAAATGACCGTTTTCAAAATTATATCTTGTAACTGTGATTTAACACGATTTTTTTAAATTTTTTTGATCCAGAAATTGGCAAAAATTGGTGTTTTGGAAAATTTCCTAAATCGGCTTTAACCTGCTTCTTTTTTGGTCCACATAGATACTAGAGCATAGTACCAATCTAAAATGTCCCTTTATAACATCGTGTCTTGAAACTGTGCTAAATATACCCTCAAACACGCAAAAATATGCATTCCAAAATCACACCCCATCTTGGTAATCAGCATATTTTGACCGAACTACTTGCCCAAATTACAAAACAAAATATAGAGAATTTACAGAAAGGCTGTCGAGTACGTCAATAATGGCCAATATTTTTTTGGATCAAAATCCTCCAAGGTCACGTGGCATAAAGATCGTCCCCATGTTATTTCTTATGGGAGATTTTTGCCGATGGGACCTAGCTCGACAAATGTTATGTTGGACAATTTTTTGGGAGGTGGTGGCCCCAATAATTTTTCTGTTAATTGCTAAATTCATTACTAGTTAGCCTGAATAAAATATATTTTTTGAGTTTAGCGGTTAAATACCCCTTTAAGAGAGTCTGAATATGACCTTATTCAAACTTGGTTCACGCGAGGCCAGATAGTTTGCAAATTGTTAACGGCTATTTACTTGTGAAAAATGAAATCTTTCATTAAAAATAAAAAACTCACTCTAAAATATGCCATTTGCATAGATATTTAGGTAACAGTGCCAGTGAAGTAAAAATTCACTGAGAAGAGCATAATTTTGAAAAATCCCATGTTTTGGCTTGAAAAGACTATCAGTGCACGACTGCACATTAATCGCACATAAACACAACCGACCATGTTGAATGCTTCTCTAGTTGAAAAGAAGGTTAAAAATAATGTTTTAATGAGTAATATTTGACAGGATGAAAAAACTTAATAAAAGAATAATTTCTATTTTCTACCATTTGAAATATAAATTTGGAAATATTGTCACTGACAACCCTACGATAACTAAAATAGCACTCTACTTTACTTTTTATTTTATCTTTGCAACTTACAGTATTAACTCACTCCCCAGTCTGTCCTGATAACTTCATGCAACTTATATCTTGCCCATCTTCCTCGTTCTCATAAAAACCAAGGACATCAAAAATCAAAATTTTGAAATCATTTTTAACACTAAATTGTGAGAAATTTATGATTTTGTAGACTACGAGAGTTTTGAAATCTCAATTTTTCATTAATTTGACCTACCTGTAGATTCCTGTAATTATCCATTTCACACTAACAACTACGATGTCCACAGTAGCCACTAATACAGACGCTGAGTAACAAATAAATTTATGCAAATTTGTATCTCTGAAGTTATTATCTAGCACCCTGCAACTTGTAATTTAAGCAGTTTAGTTTCTCTTCTATCAGAGTTAGCTACAGAAGGTGTTAGTTGTCATTACGATAGCTCTCTTTGCATCGGTGGTTACTCTTGCAGGGCGTTAATAATGGGGCTGGGTTTCGGTTATTTTAAGTTAATTCAATTTGAAACGCAAGGGAATTAGTATACATAGGTAGTAAAGTTTAGGTTGACATGGTCAACTGTAGCATCACCAAAAACAAACTCTTCGTTAACTAACTCGCGTCATATTAGGAAGTAAGGTTGCCAGGTGTCCCGTATTACCTGGGACATTCCGTATTTGATTTGTGTTTCCCGCGTCCGTATCCTGTAACCCATTGATCAGTATATCACGCATTTAGAATAAAGTAGTCCGTGAGCCGCTTTTTCAAAAAGCGTGCGGGCATATAGTTGCCAATCACTTCCCTGCGGCCTATCAGTTGGTGCCTGACCAGTTAGACGCTGCTGGTGGTGGGCAAAGATGCGCGGTGAGTCATTGTAGCGCAGTAACGGGATATTCTCAACCTCAGGCGCGGTGTGCGTGTGATAACTCATAGCATCATTTTTTTTGCTCATTTTGTAACCAAACCATGGGGTGGGCTATGATGGCAATCGAACTCTGTGAGTCAGTGATACAAAGGTTCTATACTCAAAAGTGATACAGTGACAGTGATGAACATTAACAAGGAGCGACGAAGATGAAGGTTACATTGATGGTGCTGCAACGCCTCCCCCCCAAAAACGGTCTCTGTCATGAACTTACTTGAAAAAAATAGGAAGCAACTTTCTAAAAAAAAATCTTATCTGATTAGCTCCCTATTTCTTTCATTATATTGCTTTAAAATTTTCACAGAATCGCTCTCAAATGCGTATTAAGCCCTTCTCCGAAAATCTTTACCCCAAAATTTTTCGCCTCCGCCGACTGGGGCTTCGCTCCAGACCTCGGTTACAATTTACCAAAGTACTGTCCCGTATTTTAGTTTCCCTAATCTGGCAACCCTATTAGGTAGGCAGTGGCAGTGGCATACCAAGTTCCTACTAGTACTTGGCATTTGAATGCTATGTTCCCCCAGAATCTAATCCAGCAAGCCTTAATTTGCAGTTTTTTTAGGGATGTCAAACGATTATTTATTTAAATTATTTCAGATCAAAATTGAGCCCTGAATAATTGATAACAAATCGAAAATAATAGATGGTAAATTTGCTTCTCAATACCAATCACTAATTCAGTTTCTGCATTGTATTCCAAATATATCTAGTAAAACTAAAGTAGATTTGTTTTGACTGATAAATAATTAATTAATTATTTATTTATTTGTTTGTATTTTCACTCCCTTTTTTATCAATCCATGTTAATATTAAACACTCCAGCTATGATTACCACACCCACAAATTGAAAACACCGTATTTGTAGTTAACGATTATTTATTTAGCGAAGCATAATAAGCAGCAAGAATGGAAATAGTTGTTTTGACGTTCCTACTTTTGATCACGTTTTAGTATCCTAACCCAACTCCTCTGCAAATTTTTTGATTCAAGGTCCGACTCGAAATCAATATTTACTTCTAGAATATTAATAAAAGAGATTTATTCTATTGCAAATAACCAATTCATTGTGCAATCGGATAGAAATTGAGAGATTTACGGAAGGTTTCTCGACTCTGAGCCGAACTTTTGGGTGCAGTACTCTTACTCATTTAATGAACAGAACCGGGAACTGTCACCGTCAACATCACGACTAACTAAAGAGTACATTTGGGCAGTGATAGATTTGCCCCATCATGCATTTGATTTTTTGGTAAAAAAGTTCACAAGGCTAACCCCTTTGAAAATTTGTCGGTTTAGGGTTCGATTCAAAATCAATATTTTCTTCCAGAATCTTACTAAGGGAGTTACTCCATTGCCAAACAACCAATTCATTGTAAAATCTGGTAGAAATTAATAGATTTACTGAAGGTTACTCGACTTTGAGCCGGGCTTTTGGATGCGGATTTCTTACTTGTTTAATAAACCGAACTGGGAACTTTCACTATCAATTACGAGTACACGTAGAGGAAGATAGAAATTGCCCCATGGTGCATTTGATTTTTTGGTCAAAAAATTCACAACGTAAATGATTTTCTCATCATAAATGATTTCACTTGTTTCAATGTCTAATAATACTAACCTCTACATACCTTTAGTATTCCACATCTCTCCTCTGCTACTGCACTGACATCGTTGTTGGAAAATACTCTAGAACCGGTACAACAGTTTTAATTTTGTGTTTACTATACTTACGGTGTAAAGAAAATCTAGGTGGCACACACGACAATGTAATACCCGCAGCCGCAGCTACTTTTCTTCTGCTATTACAAAATGCAGTGTGTTAGTTAATTATATAGATTAAAATTTTGATAAATTTATAGATTGATAGATTTTGTTACTCGGCGTCAGTATTCATGCAATTGTGCTGTTCGATACTCCACAAGCGACTGATGAGCAATCAATAGATTAGGATTGAAGACGGATTGGATTGGCACACACCACAATGTAATATTCGCAACTAGTACTTATCTTCTGCTATTACAAAATGCAGTGTGTTAGTTAATTATATAGATTAAAATTTTGATAAATTTATAGATTGATAGATTTTGTTACTCGGCGTCAGTATTCATGCAATTGTGCTGTTCGATACTCCACAAGCGACTAATGAGTAATCAGAGGATTGAAGGAGGATTGGATTGGCAAAACATTTTGGCTTGCAAAGACTTATAGGTAAATGCTTAACATTAATCACAAAAATGCAACCGGCAATGTTGAATGTTGCTCTGGTGTAGAACAAAGGATAAAATTAATGTTTTTATGAATAATATTTGAAATGATGAAAATAGTAAAAAAATGTTTATAATTTAGGAAAATTTTCAAAATTCACAACTTTTGATTATTCTGACAACCCTACAAAAACTCTACTCTACTTCTAAAGATGAGTGTGTACATCTTCAGTAATGGGTAAGAAGTAGGAACGGAGCTTTTTAGTTACTGCCCCACAGTCTTTATCTTTGCAGCTGTTATTTTAAACACGCCCAGTTCTGTCCTGATAATTGTGCTACCTATCTTGCCCAGCTTTTCCGTTCTAAAAAATCTAAATTTTAAAATTTGATATGTTTTTTACTAAATTATGAGAAATTTTGGAATTAGTAGACAAAATGTGAGTTTTAAAATATCAATCTCTCATTAACTCAACCTACTCTATAGCATCCCTTTAAAGTATTCATTTCCCACTCCACTACAATGCCCACAATTTGGTCTTTCGTGCCCTTAAGTACATTCCATATTTCTAGCGAGTTTTAGAAAAATGTCAACAACACCACACATACTACAATTACACAAATACAGATGCCAAGTAATAAAATCTATCTATAAATTCATCCAAATTTGTATCTTGTGTAATGAATTTTCACCCTGAATTTTGTAAACAGTCTAGTTTCTCTTCCGTCAGAGGTAGTTACAGAAGGTATTGTCTTGACAATACGATAGCCCTCTTTGTATCTGTGGTCAATGTTTATAACAGTGTTATGTTCCGCGGTAATATTACTGTGTGTTAGGTCAACTTGAACGATTGGGAAATTGGTATCGGCAGTGTTATTTAGGTTCACATGGCCACCTGTAGTATCACCGAAAGCAAACTCTACATAATTAACTCGCGTCGTGTTGGGCAGGCAGTGGCGTATCCCATACCAAGTTACTACCACCTGACGATGTAGTTTTAATTAGAGATGTCAAACGATTATTTATTTCAGATCTAAATTGAGCCCTGAATAATAGATAGTAGATACCAAATTAAAATTAATATAATGGCAAATTTGCTACTCAATATAGATCCTTAAATTTCATTTTTGATTAATCTTTATCTTTTGCATTCTTTCCCATATCAATCTAGTAAAACTTCAATAGATTTGATTTGACTGATTTTCTAACTAAAACTCCAAATGAAATAATTTATTTACATGCATTTTCACTCATTTTTTATCAATCCGTGTTTGTTTTTCACTCCTTTTTTTTCAATCCGTGTTTGTATTAAACTACTCGAGCTATGGTTACCAAACACCTTGATTAGCTAAGCATATGCACCAGTAATAGATTTAGTTGGTTAACTTGCCTAGTTTTGACCTCTTTGAAATCGTTGTTGGAAAATACTCTAGAACCGGTACAATAGATTTGCTTTTGTGTTAACTGTACTTTAGGCGAAAAGAGAATCTGGATGGCGCGTGCCACAATGTTATAACCACAGCTACTTTCCTTCTACTATTACAAAATGCAGGGTGTTAGTTAATCACATAGATTCAAATTTTGGATAAGTTTATAGATTGATAGATTTTGCTACTCAACATCAGTATTCTTACAATTGTGCTGTTCGATACTATACAAGCGACTGATGAGCAATCAATAGATGAGGATGATGGACAATTAACATCTCTGTGTAATATGCAGGATTCAAACCCATGTCCCTTAGTGGTACACTAATAACCAAAGCTCTAACCGCATGAGACCCTGCAGATAAAATCAGAGAAAAAATATTTTTCAGACATTACCAAATACGAGAGAATTTGTTTGATTTTTTATTGGGTACCTACTTCTCGATTTGGTTAGTCGGGAAACACTTCCGTAGATGTAATTGTTATTATTTAGATACTACAATTCAGAAATTAAAAATAAGACGCCTGCCTGGAATGCAGGAGACCCGTGGTTCGAATCCCGGTTGGGGCGGACTTTTTTAATTTCTGAATTGTAGTAAATAATAACCTAATCTTACATTCCATTAAACGTCCAAATTAATAATAAACGATAGGTAAGCCTGGACAAACTGCAAGTAGATGTTACAGTGTGCCAAGAATGATCATGATTTAAAATTAAAGTGCTAAATATTCAACACCAAAATACTACAGGCTATACAGCTTAGAAGTCCATGGATCATAACACTGTCGCCAACACACTACAACCATTGATTCGGAATAAAATAATACAGCTATTCTAAAACTGCCACTGAAAATGGATACTAGTCGTAGTCAAGATTTCAAATTTCAAATCTGCGGTGGCCGGTCCGAAGCATATTACTCCAAGGAGATGCAGATTCGAATCCCGCATTAGGCATGGGTTTTTGTAATTATCCTTCAAACTCGTCTGTCCCCACTCATGAGACTCCAATAGCAGTATTGCAATAATAATTCCGTTATCAACACACATGTAGGTGGATAGATCAATCAAATAGAATTTTAAATTGTGCCAATGTTACGTAGTTGTGTTCATAAGTTTGCGTTACACTATATCTACCAAAGCCATAGATATTTAACACCTATAGTAGGCTAGATTAGCAGTCTCCAATACCTCCGCACAGGCGCGAGCGTAGCAAATTGAAGCGTCGAAAATCCAATTCAAGATGGCGATTTGGCGTTTTAATTTATGCTTTTTTAATGCAATAAAGTATTTTACTGGATTGTTTGATATGGTTTTAGCTTGTGCAGCATGGGATTGAACAAACAGAAACAATAAGAAGTTATTGCATAAGGGAATTTAGTAATCATTTGGTGTTAATGGCTAATATGCTCAGCTGTCAAACTGACGGCCATCTTTAAAAATATTTGGGCTACAAATCGCTCCCATTTAATTAACATGCAAAATTTCAAGATGGCTTCCAATTGTCACGGAAGTGGACCAATGACTGCTAATCTAGCCTACTATAGGTGTTAAATATCTATCTCTGCCTCCCATTTAACTAGGCTCGTTTCTAGGGTTGTAGACGATTATTGATCACTCGGTATTCAATAATTTTCTTCTTCCTTTCAAAATATCTTAAATGTTTATGGTAATTTTGTACTTTTTCTCTCACCAAAGAATATTCCATATTGTCACAAAATGTTTTGTTGGTCTTGAGTCCTTGAGTCTCAGCTTCCAATACAGAAGGTCCAGGGTTCGAATCCCGCTGCAGATGGAAGATTTTTTACTTGTGTTTGGGACTTAAGTCCATCATTTCATGGCTTAGATTAACAGACCATTACAGATTTTTAATTGATTGTAAATATTGATACTGACTAATCAATGTATCATTTAACGGCATACTTGTTTTACGATTTCATTCGTGGAAGAACAATTTCTTGGAAACAGTATTGATACGTAGTATGGAAAACAATGTGAAAATTACAAAATCCAACTCGACCCACTCCAATAGCAGTATTGCGAATATAATACCGTTATCAACACACATGTAGATGGATAGATCAATCAAATAGAATTTTAATTCGTGCCAAGGCTAGTTAGTCCTGTTCATAAGTTTGTGTTCCACTATATTTAAAAAAGCGCTCTGCCTCCGATTCAACTAGGCTCGTTTCTAGGGTTGTCGCCGATTATTGATCACTCAGCATTCAATAATTTTCTTCTTCCTTTCATAATATCTTCAATGTTAATGCTAATTTTTTTACTTTTTCTCTCTCGCCAAAGAATATTTCATATTGTCACAAAATGTTTTGTTGGTCTCGAGTCCTTGAGTCTCGGCTTCCAATACAGAAGGTCCAGGGTTCGAATCCCGCTGCAGATGCCAGATTTTTACTTATGTTTGGGACTTAAGTCCATCATTTCATGGCTTAATTATAATTGATTGTAAATATTGATTACTGACTAACCAATGTATTGTGGATGGCAACCCTACTTGTTTATGATTTCATTCGTGGAAGAACAATTTCTTGGAAACAGTATTGATACCTTGAGGTATGTAGTACAGAATCCAACTCGACTGGGGATTGAGCCCAGGTCCCCTGCTTGCCTAGCAGACATTTTTGGGTCATTCCATACCAATTCACCAAACACCTGTTGCAGCACCATTTCAGAAAAAATTCAAATTTTACACACTTACTACTACATGTCTTAAAGGCACAAAACCAATTTTTAATAATTTTTTGGTCATGACCTCAAGGACTTACAGGCCCTTAAAGGTCGCAGCGCGTTGTAAAAATGGCACTTTTAAGGAGTAGCGGTAATTGGAATAACTCGGAAAGTACAAGTCGTAGGAGGATGGAACATACACCAAATTAATCGTCACAAACTGAGCTTTCATTTGACATATATTTTTATAACCTTACTACTTAACATCTATGAGTACGATTAGTACAAAGTTTTGACACAAATGTACGATTTTTGCAACTTTCGCAATAAGTTTTCTCATAGAAGGGTTGTGATCACAATGCCCATTATTTTTTTACAGTATATTTGGGTACCATATTAAATGTGTGTAAGATAAAAGCTGTGTGTTTTTAAACCCTTTAGCTGTTACAAGCTTTCAAAAATGTCAAAATTTGAAAATTTACCGTTTTTGGGCCCTCGTAACTCCAGTGGGGGACCTTTTAAAAATCTGAAATTTGTGTCATAAAAAGTTATGAACCCGTTAAAGACGCAGTTAAAATTTGGAGTATGTGTTTTTCTTCGTTTGGAAGTTACATCACACTGAAGTTGCCCAAAAATTACCCTTGCTCGCTATGTATTAACAAGTACAGATTGGTGCATTGCTGCCATACATTAATTTCTAATTTGTTGATAATGAAAAAATCAGTTAATAGTTGTAGATTTAATGTTTTACTTGCACAGCATAGGCGTTACATGAAAATATATCCTGTCAGTGGCTAGTTGAATATAGGTAAATTACACAGCCTGCGTCCCTTTTTTCACTGGACTGACTGAAGAATCCAAATTGTTGCCAGTCTTACCCAGTATCAAACACTACAATTATTTATGAAGGTGTGTTGCATGAAGGTCTCTACTTCTTAAGTTCTTGACTGAGGTCTTCATTAATGTTGTGCACTCGAGCGGAGAAAGAATCCATAACATGGTACATTAGTGACCCAAGACTTATCCTCCTTTCAAAACTTCAAGGCTGTGCTGAGAAGAAGTGTACAAAGTTGTCTCCTTCATTGATGTCGTTGGTTTCAACTCCAAGCCACCACTTAGTCATAAATGCATACCACATAATCATTTACTAAGTTGCATGTTTGACCTAATTTTCACTATTCGAACTTCTTTGTAGTTATTTGAATCGGATGTTAAGAAACATTTGACATTATTGCAATCAATCGGAATCGAGCAATGTTTTTCTCTAGTATGGGGTACCCTTATAGCATTTTCAAACTGATCACTCAAACTTGTTTCTACCTCCATGGGTGTTCTTACATAGATAAATGTTATCCCATGAATATTTGTTTGAAAAATTCAAACATATCTTCTAGTCAAAATTTTATTGTCTTTTGTTCTCTGTAAGCTGGCTTTAGAAATTAGACGTTTTAACAGTTTCTCATATGCCGTCACATGGTCATTTCCCTGTGACATTAAAAAAAGTGCCACTGGGCTTGAAAGCCAAAATATGCTTGATGATTGCTACAGTTAAAGAATATTTTATACTGTAGTTTTTATACTGGCTTGCTGCCCCATCGACAAAACAAAAGTTTAGAAACATTCAGAGCTATTTTTTAATTTCTGGTAGAAGGTGTTTTTGAAAAGTATACACCGCTGGAGTGGCGTGCTTTAAATGGTCACTTAATGATTGCAATAATATAATGTCAAATGTTTCTTAACATCCAAATCAAATAACTACGAAGAAATTCAAAAAGTAAGAATCAAGTCAAACAAACAACTTAGTAAATGATTGTGACATGCATTTATGACTAATTGGTGGCTTGGAGTTGAGTCCAAAGACATCAATGAAGGAGACAACTTTGTACACTTCTTCCCAGCACAGTCTTCAAGTTTTGAAAGGAGGATAAGTCATGGGTCACTAATGAAAACATGTTATGGATTCTTTCTCCGTTCAAGCTATCGACGGCAACTGGTCGAGTGCACAACATTAATAAAGACCTCAGTCAAGAACTTAAGAATAAGACCTTCATGCAACACACCTTCATAAATAATTGTTGTGTTTGATAATGGTTAAGACTGGCAACAATTTGGATTCTTCAGTCAGTCCAGTGAAAAAAGGGACGTAGGCTGTGTAATTTGCCTATATTCAACTAGCCACGACGGGATATATTTTGATTTTCATGTAACGCCTATGCTGTGCAAGTAAAACATTAAATCTACAACTATTTACTGATTTTTTTCATTATCAACAAATTAGAAATTAATGTATGGCAGCAATGAACCAATCTGTACTTGCTAATACATAGCAAGCAAGGGTAATTTTTGGGCAACTTCAGTGTGATGTAACTTCCAAACGAAGAAAAACACATACTCCAAATTTTAACTGCGTCTTTAACGGGTTCATAACTTTTTATGACACAAATTTCAGATTTTTAAAAGGTCCCCCACTGGAGTTACGAGGGCCCAAAAACGGTAAATTTTCAAATTTTGACATTTTTTGAAAGCTTGTAACAGCTAAAGGGTTTAAAAACACAACTTTTATCTTACACACATTTAATATGGTACCCAAATATACTGTAAAAAAATAATGGGCATTGTGATCACAACCCTTCTATTAGAAAACTTATTGCGAAAGTTGCAAAAATCGTACATTTGCGTCAAAACTTTGTACTAATCGTACTCATAGATGTTGAGTAGTAAGGTTATAAAAATATATGTCAAATGAAAGCTCAGTTTGTGACAATTAATTTGGTGTATGTTCCATCCTCCTACGACTTGTACTTTCCGAGTTATTCCAATTACCGCTACTCCTTAAAAGTGCCATTTTTACAACGCGCTACGACCTTTAAGGGCCTGTAAGTCCTTGAGGTCATGACCAAAAAATTATTAAAAATTGGTTTTGTGCCTTTAAGACATGTAGTAGTAGGTGTGTAAAATTTGAATTTTTTCTGAAATGGTGCTGCAACAACTTTTTTCAAAATCTGGTGAAACGGTATGGAATGACCCTTTTACCACTAGACTGCTTAGGAAGCCGGAGACCTGGGTTCAATCCCCAGTCAATTATATCTATCATTATTATCAAATTGTCAATCTAACTGGGTAGTTCAATAGTCTCAACCAAATGGTAGGAGGGCCAAGTGACAAAACAACTAACTAGTAACTACCACTATAAGAAACTTTTTGCTTGTTAGATACATAGTTAGCACAACACGTCAAAAATTCAATAATGCTCCATAATGTTTTCAGTTGCGCATATATTTTTACTTTTTAGTTAAACTTTAAAATTAGTGAACTGTCAATGTTAGTTCAGGTTTCTATTGCAAATCCCCCCCTCCCCCCCCCCTCCCACTTACATAAGGTGCTAGAATTCAATATTTTCAAGTTCATTGCCTAGCCTTACACCCCTCGGACCACAATCACATAGTTCTATTTTGTTCCTACATGATGCTGCTTTTCTTGCTTTACTTGTTGCTATTTTGAAACTTATTCTATGTTGTGGTTGTTTCAGAATTGGAAATGTCTTGCTGTGCGCTGCATAAAATTGTGCGTCCAGAGCCTCTGCATCTACACTCTGAATATGGTACTTCTACGCTGCATCCTACCGCGCCATGATCACTGGACAAAACAATGAACGGCATACCTTCGAAACTATTTGGTGAGATGACCACGCACTAATCCTTGTCACTTTGCAATGTCAAGGCCGTGGAGATAGTATTTTGCTCTTTATAGCCATTTCTTGTACAGTATTTTTGGTCAATATATTCTGTCTAACCCATGCTGTTGTTGTAATAATTCATTCATTATCACCTTGTTATTACTATCTTTAGCCACTAACCTTGCTTGCTTCATATTCTTGCAGTGTTCCAAATTGCCTTACGAAAGCAATCTTGGTAGTAACCAAGATTGCCAATTAAGGCAATTTGGGCATTGACATCCTGTCCTTACCTATTAGACTTCATTCACCATTTAGGTCAGCTGCTAACCTTGCAAGGTTAGCAGTTGACCTAGTTTATGGACTTAGCCATTTTTTCCAAGGCCAACTATTGGTTGACCTACTTTATGGACTTAGTCTATTTTCTAATAGTAAATAATAAATAATAAATAACAATATTGGAAAAATATATAATTTATTAATAATATTACATATAAAACATACATTTTATAAACAAACAATGCAAAATATAAGAAAATTAATAAAAAGTAAGCAAAAAATACAAAAAATATGCCAAAAAAGCGCTTTTTATACTACCTAAGTCTTTTTTGCACTTCAGAGCTACCATATCTAGCGTCGAAATTCTACACTTGAACAAGAGTGTTCTCCTCAATGCAGAGACGGGATTGACGGCAAAATTTGATAAGTGCCCACCAACCATGTCGGTTACTAGTTCTCGAACAGAACTAGACTGTACATTCAAGAACTAGCAACTTTAATGAGTAGTGTTCACACAAATTCCACTCGCCAGTCCCGTCTGTGCAAGAGGAATAAATAAAGAACAGTTTGTGATGATACTGTCACCCACTACATGGTACACCTACAACTACGAGCATTGAATACGCGGTCTGGATCAGGTAACATATCAACCTTATAAGCAAGTTGAATGGAATGCAACCCTCGAAAAATAATTAAAACATTGCATTATCATATTTAGATTTATTTTATAACATTTTAATTTTTAATATTTTACGTAATGTGCATAGTACGAACTGATCAATAAGAAATATCCCATAAATTGAGATGATTGATGACTATGCACATTGCCCACACTGATTTAAAGAAGTTTTAAGTTTTAATGAAATTAAATCTAATAAAGCTGTCTATATTTGATCTATGAAAAAGTCCTTTTACTTGTGAGCAATTTCTTTGCAAATCAGCTGTATAACTGAATAGCAGATACATTACACTCACAAACTGAAAAGGATCTTTAAGACTTGATGCAAGTTGATATTAAATTAAATTAAATTTCTTGAGATTGTATAAAAAATTAAAAACAAAATGTAACTGGGTCTTAAAACGATAATTTTCGAGGGTTGTATTTTTAAATTAAGAATTTAATTAACACTAACAACAACATTTAAATTTAACTATAATGCTCATAATTGTAGGGTACAACAATAGATTGTTCATTTTGATTATACCAATTACTTCTAAACATAAGCCAATAATGTGTTAAGTGTTAACTTGCCTATTTGCATTCAACATAGCTGACATTTAATATAACATCATTCAAAGATTCTTTTGAAACCTCTATGCCAACTATGCCAAATAAACATCAAACCTGTGCAAAACCACAAGTGCTGATAATATATTAAAACCATACAAATTACCAATTGCTAGTCATCTTCAGAACGTAGATATCAGCAAAAAAAGTGGTAAAACATCACTATGTGATTTCGATAAAATGAGGGACAGCATGAATGAAGTTTAAATATTGTAATCAGTATGGCTATTAGTATTATTGATTAAGCAATAAACCTATTTTCTGGAGGAGTGCAATTACTCAAAAATTTATATCGAGGTGTCTTGGATACGTAATCCTAAATTTGAAAAAATACAAAATTCGTATCTACAGTCTACCCACTAAGTCAATAGTGGCTGATTTTCAGTGGGGGACTGTAAAGCAGACCGAGCCAACAGCAACCAACCAGGTGGCGACGACACCATTGACAAGCAAACAACGACCAACCAGAGACCGGTATTTTAACTAGGAAACATCGACCAAACAAGTTGAACATGACTCAATGAGAGAACAGTACCAGAATCAACAAGGCTAATTCGGAACAACCTTCAAATTTATTATGTGCCTAGTTGCTAGGAAGGTTCCAAAGTTACCGTTTAGCGTTTACACATTCCTATGCCAAGATTTAATGGGTAAGTCCAGATCAGAAGATAAAACTAAAAGTCTTCTGCCTATAGCGAGATTCAAACCATGGACCTTTTGCATCACCAAAATATAGTCAAGTTAAGATAAATAAAATTCGGACTAGAATTGTACTTGTCTAAGTAGGCCTAGCCTATATACTTGGACGCGACTCGAACTCAAAATTCGGGACACCGCAACGCAACTTTATAAAAATAAAAACCATACCGACTACAATATTTTACACTTTCATGTGTAGCCTATAGTTCTAACAAAACCCCACGGGGATCAGCCACCACTTTATTGTTGTCCGACATTCTTAAAATATGATCACACAAACAGTGTTTTTTACAATTTTAAATTGTGACCATCTAACACACATTTTAACTGTAGATAATTGTTGCACTGAAGAGTATCAAACAATCTCAAAACCTGAAAGCTTTTTCTTACACCAAAAACAATGTACTATTGTGTCGTAGGATTGTGGGTGTGTTTCCCTGTTATTGTCATATTTTCTACAGTACCGGTAGCTTCTTGGGTATTATTGGTTTGTTTATGTACAGTTTACACAAGACCACTTTTAAAGAACTGTATTTTTAAAAAAAAATGGTTTTAGTAAAAAAAATTAAGGTGTTAACTTGTTATATTTTTAACAGATTTTGCTTTTTCATAGTAATAGTCAGTTCTTGTCAAGTTTGATAAAATTAAGTTTTGACTGTTGGCCATTCTGTCAAAATGTTTGTCCGAGTGAGTTTTTATCAAAGTCTCTATTATGCAATGATGCCATTTGAGACAATGAGTGGTTAGAATAGAGGACAAAGGAATCAATTAGAATTGAATAGTCCAAAGTGCCATATGGTTTCGACAAAGTACGTGGTGTGCCCTGACCAGCACAACAACCTGGCTTGAACTATTTGGGTGACTGTTTTGTAAAGCAACCTAGTTCTATAACTGAATGGGTAGAATCTCTAAATAAACTAAAGATGGACCGATTCCGATATCAATTCTCTAAGAATCGTTCGCCAGAATCGGAAATGCTCAAAAGACCCCAAAAATTAAGGATCCGAATCGCTCAGTAATTGTTATCTTAATCCCGGAAAGCCCTTGAATTCTAAAACAAAATACGGTATTGATTGAACATTAAGTTGAAACTAGGCCCAGATGCCTTGCATTGTATTAATCAGACCCAGAAAACAAGGCAAATACCAATAACATAAAATAAACTTAAACTATGTTTGTAGCAAGTCAAGGACTGAATTAATTCATCATTATTCTGGAAACCAGTCTACCTCAGATTAATCTATGTGTTCATTTACAGTGATGCTTAAGCTTGGTTAGTATAAGAATCGGAATCGTTAAAGAGTCGGTATCGCACACAATAATTTGTAGAATTGGAATGGGTCAAATCTGGGGTTGGCCCATCACCATCACTAAATATTAAATAAAACTTTTTTTTTGAGAGAACATGACAGGCCTGGCAATCCAAAGTCAATCAATTCTTGGTGACCAAGGATACAGGTTGCTAGCCATTTCCATTTCACAATTTATTGGTTACATACTAGGCCTACATTTTATCATTATTAAGAGTATTCACAAGAAATTAAATGGCACTCGATCGCGCGGCGGGTTTCATTTGAATTTCTTTATTTTACACAACAATAATGAATGATAAATATATTAATGCTGTAGCATAGATCAATTAAGTTTAAGGTTAAAGGTTGTTGATTTTTTTCAACTGCCTCACATGTAAACTAAAACAAAAAAACATCGTCCAGAAAAAATACCCCAGAAATTCCTGTATTTTGTTCCGGGAGAAGTTTTTTGTTAGATTTCATCTTGGTGGTTGATAAAAATCTACAACCAACAACTTCGATTGATCTACTTTACATCATAAACACATTTTTCATAATCCATATGAGAGTAGGGAAAATCTAAAGAACAATCGCGTGGCTCCCGAGTCCCTTTGAATGACTTGTAAAACTTGGAAGTGTTGTGCTACATAAAGAATGTGTGTACTTGTTTTTGTGTCTTTCCAGTTTCCATAAATTAAACTGAGTCCGCCAAATCCGTGTCTCCTTCTCGGATAAGCCTTCTCTTTCTCAAGGTCGTACGATTTTCATCTTCTTTTCAGTTGCAACAATTATAAATCAGCTAAAAGTAATTATGATGTTGGTTGTCATGTAGTTTTGAACAGGATTGATATTCATACTATAAAAAATATGGTGTAATACATACTGCATATCACACTCTTAAAACTATATGTACTATTTGTATGTACAGATGAGAACTCTTAAGCTTCCTACCCAGCAATATGAAGTGGCTGAATATGTATTTAGAAACAATTGGTGCAATAAAAATGAACATACCTATTGTAAGTTATATGCCAGTGGTACAAACTTGATACACTAACATGAAAGCCAATCACCCGTAGGGAACATTGATACAACCAAGGTCAATTGCAAATCATTAAGTATTGTTATGTATTTACTGTAGGTACGTATTTTATTTTATAAGAACAAACTAGATTTCATAAACATGTTGAACTAAAACAACATTGTGTTTCTAGTGATCGGCCTATCGGCCTAATGGGTGACCATTCTTTTCCTAAGCAACGTAATTGTCCCAACAACTCAGAGAAACTTAGGACTCTAAATTTTTTCTAATTTTTTAACTACTAGGTATTTATTATCTATTATACATTTGATTTTGATTTGTTTATAGGTTTTACTTTTAAGTGTAACAATTTATTTCAAATTAATGTTGTTTTTGTCAATCCTCCAACCAAAATATAAAAAGTAACCCTACTTTATTCTTTGAAAGTACTATGTACTAGTTTTTCCCAAACAATAAAGTTACAGAGAAACCAATAGTAACTGCTTTGTAATCTGCAGACTGCCCTAGCTATAATATACCTGAAACTAAAATAAATCTAATTTTCAAGACAGCCCAAACCACAAATTTATGATGGCTATAGACTAATTAAACTTAACTGGACAAAAATTGACACACAGCATTGGATTTATCGCAAATTATCCTGTTGACATCCCTATATTATTGAGCACTAAAGAACGTACCGTAAATACGAAAAACTTTCTCAAATTTGTCCCATAAGCTACTTAGAAATGTAATGAATTTATTTAGTAGACCTAAATGATTTTCCCAAATGTTTTTGAAACCACGGGGGCTGTCTCCAAACCAACATGCTGCGCAAGAACGCTGTTCATCGCTTAACTCTGGAGCACTCCAAGATTTTAAGTTATATTTAACAGCCTTAACATTAATTTGTTTGTATATTTGAAGTAAAGTACCTGTTGGTACAATTGAATTAATTAAGATTTGCTTTTGACCTTGATTACACCCAATATTCTTCTATTGATTTACTGGGAAATGATTATTTACATACCGTTAACAGCATTTTGTTTTGAAAAGGCATTGTAAGCCTACTGTAGGCCTACTTCATGTTTTAAACATTTACAGCACAATCTTGTGCATACAAATACAAAACTTCGGTCGGCATTGTAGCAGGTACCGAAGTTCAAATTTGACAAATCAAATTTTACCAAGAGCTACAATGTAACCTAGTATTACAAATGATGATGGATGGGCAAAGCTGTTTATATGTAAGTAAACAATTATACAAAGTATTAAGCACAAGTAAACGGTATGTAAACAATCAACAAGTTTTTGGATGGAGTACAAAATACAGCATAGAAATAAAATAGGCCAACATTCAAATTTTTAGATAAAAAGTTAAATAAACTGCTCTCATCTCACAACTATTGAGAACAAAGCATTGTAGTTAAGACCAGATGGGACTGAATAAAAAGTGAGGATATTTCGGGATCAAGTAGGCGTAAGGAATTTAATGGAGCGACCTAGAGAGAGAATATTAAAGTGGTTTGGAGTTTGGACATGTCAAAAGGATGGCCCGAGCACGGCCAAGAAGAATGATGGTAGGTGTTAAGCAATGGGCAGACCACGACAACAATGGCAGGACAGTGTGAGGAACGACGTGAAACAGCGAGGAGACTGTAATGTGGTGGACGGGAAGAAGATGGAGAGGCCTAGCTTCAATGCCGATGCAATGCAGAGATAACAGATGATGTTTGAATAATTACTTAAATGCAAGTTCCCAGGTCCGTGACCTTTCTAGAGGCCTACTGCCATGATTGTGTAATCCATCCAGAAACAGGGGAAAAGAAAAGGTTGTGATACCCTTGTAAAAACATGGAAACAGTGAGTACAAAATCCATCATTATCTTCCTACAGACAAACGTCGTTACAATGAACATAGGGGACCTCGCCTTTTATAGTTTAAACTAGGAATGATTTTGGGTAAAAAATTTGGAACCGGTTTGTGAACACAATTTATTTATATTTAATAGCGCTTTCATTACACGATTTTAAATCACAGTTCTAGCCTAAGAGTTGCATTTGGACAGGAGTAGAATCGTATATGTCGTTATAGAGAGGTCAAACTTGCGGTTTGAAGCCATAGATTATCAGCATGTTGATATTATCCAAAGAATTTGAACACAAGTAATGCCAACCCAAGCAAGGAAAACAACTATATGGTACGTATTTCAAACTGGCGGAACTACTATGTACCATAATGTATTGAGGATAAATCAAATTAGGGGAAAATTATATTGTCAGTGCTTATTGTTTATTAGGCCTATGTTTAATTTGAAAATAACCAAATAAACATCAACAGTTAGTTTTACCGAAATAATAATTTACGGAATAATGAGTGATAGGACGTTCCAAGTGGAGCCAGCTGGCCTCGGCTAGGCCTTGATGCGTAATTTTGCGGCGTCAAAGCTAAGTTTTCATGGATTCTTAGGAAACGTATTTTCCTAACGGTACCAATTATTTTGTTCAAATGATAAAGACATTTTTCCCAGTTAAATAACCAATCCTCAGTCTCCGTATTGTTGAACGTGTAAGCTATGAAACTTACAACACGTGTACAACGCAAAATAGTATTGAAGGCCACGATGCTACTTACATTGCATGCGAGTATTGCAGAACACAACACTCGTGCCGCATGGGCTTGGCTTTGTGAAGTTTGATTTCAGCAGATGTTTTGATAGTTTAACAAATTGTTTCGTTCATTTATAGCATTAGTCAAGTGTTCGATAATTGTTACGTGACAACATTGAATGATATTTAGTCTGAAAAAATAAGATAAGAAGAAATGGGAGAGCTGTTCTGAATGAGTTGATAGAATGTAGGCTTAGGTACTGATAGCTAGAGTGTGGGAGGCGAGGGGCGTGCATCACAACATTGGCAAGGCTTGACCTTGAGCGACCTACGGTAATATACGTTGTACTAGACAGATGTTCCACGTAAAGAATTTCGTAAAATCATTGTTCAACTCAGCTTGATTTGGCTATCATCCAAACATCGTGAGCTGCCAATATACTATAAAAACATGACTGGCGAGTGATCTGCCCGGACTGCATACACGCATGCAATACAAGTTGCCTGCACAACAGAGGTCAAGTTTCGCACTTGCCCTCCGTATCTCGCACCGTACGGTGTTGTAGGGATTACAACTACGACTTGTTGAACAATATGGAGACTGAGGATCGATTATTAAATGAAAAAAGTACATACCGTATCGTCCCGAATATAGTGCGATGTTTTTATCCAAAAAAATTTCCTCCAAATTCGCACTCGCACTATATTTGCCGCCTAGGCATTTCCAATGCGTTTTGAGCAGTTTGAATATTCCCCGCCACGAGTTCCAGCAATGGCCGACGGAGCGCAAGCGTGCTACGAGTTCCAGCAATGGCCGATAGAGCGCGCCACGAGTGCATTTGTAGAACTGGTTTCTAGCTCTGTTATTGGCTGGGGTCGTCTCGCTTCCATCCAATAGGGAAGCTCGGTGAGTTTGACCTTCGATAACCAGTGAAATGTATGCAAAGATGGAAGATGGAAAATGTCAAGCTACGCGAACTACGATTTTGTATTACGTAAAAAGTGCTTAAAGTGGAATATTCTCTGGCATTCTTTCTTCACGATCGTTTATCGGAAATATTAGTGATATAGACGCAACAAAACCAATAAAGGATGTTTAATTTTGACGCCGTGTATTCACGCTCCCTGGTTCCCGCATCCAAGTCATAATTTCGAACCCAGTTGACAACATACAAAGATTCGGAATTGAACACAATTAGCACGCAGACTAGGGCCTAGGCCTACTTTTTGCCGTCACAGTACACACGTAGTATGCCTAGGCCTAGTATCTGCATAGATCTTCAATGATGTGATGCTCGGTCCTAGGCTAGGCCTAGCCTACACGTACGCTAGGGCTAGCTTAGGCCTAGGCCTATAGGCAGTCCTAGGCCCTAGGCATTGCCTAGGCCTAGCCCAAGTAGGGACTCGGGTCTAATTATCAATAAAATAAGGAAAATGCTTGCCAGATTCAGGTAAAAATCAAGATATAATGCCTTTTGAAACAGTTTATTTTTAATTGATAAATTTTCATCATTTTTTCATTTTTTTCTTTTTCTTCATTTTCTGTTCTCAAAAACACTACTCGCACTATATTCGGAACGATACGGTAATTAAAATTTAAAAAAGTGATGTCCACTAATTAGGGGTGTCGAATCCAATTTTTTCATTCGAATGCGAATCTCGAATCCCAAACACAGAGATTCGCGAATCCGAATCCAACATTGGTTTACCTCACACGGAACAAGTAACATAAAAAAATGCCATAATTTCATGGTCCCGTGCAGTTTTCATTGTTTTTTCCACGTTTTCAAGACTCCGTGACATCTTCAGCCAATCAACAACACTTCATCCATCCAGCCTTCTCTGAACGCGATGTATTTATCTCGCGCGGTAGGCCTATCTTATCTTTTGGCATTGTTCTACTTTTCAAGATAACATTGCGAGGAAACTTCTTGCTGTCATTTAAGAGCACATTAGTAGGGCTAAACATAACATGTGTTGTATGGACCCGCACTATTATTACTTACGAGTTCGGAGATGGACATCGTTCACGTAATGCAAACGCATCGCTATGTTAACCCATCGGCTTTCTCGCCAGTCGAATCGACGGGCTGTTTAAAATGCGCGCCGACTTTCCTGGCCATCGGAACGACGGGCTGGAACAGCAAGGGAACAGCGCGCTACATTATCGGTCGTTGTATGAGAATGGTTCGTCCAATCACCAAGAGATCGCGCTCAATGTACTCTACGCACTTCGCTGCATCCAACGATGTGTTTGGCTCGTCACTCGGTCAAGTTTTAGCCTGTCTATGCTTGAAGGAAAGATTATGTTTGCATTCGTAGGTGGTATGGCGGCGCGCGCGCTATGGCGGCTACAGCTTATTGCAATATTTTGAAGGATATGACGAAGATGAGGGTGTGATATTTTGACACCAAGAAAAATTCGGAGGAAAGTTCATACACCTAGACATTTATTTAGGCTACATTTTAGTTTTTATTTCAAGTAAATCGGGTTATTTTTGTTGGAGCAGTGAATTTTTTTGCTGAGGTGCGCTCCGCAACCCCATTTCGTAAAAAATAAATGGATTTGAGGGGCCAGGCGCAGCGATTTTTAATCGTAAGCCGATGGGTTAAGGGAGACTGACTGACATAAACATGGCGCCCGCCTGTCATCTGAGCTGGCAGCCGGCCGGCTAGGGCTCACCTGAGAGAGAGAGAGAGCGCGCTGCGCCGTAGGGCCTTGCGCAACGCCTGCAGGCAGCCTGCCAGCATCGTTCAAGAGAGAAGAGAGGACTGGAGCACTGTTGTTTTTCGAATGCTACGTGCGAGAAAAACATCGCGTTTTCTTGAACAACAAGATGCGAACGGAAATTCTTTGTTTACGTACGCGGCGGCCATGTTATCACGTGATCGATTGCAAACTATAAAATCGACCTATCGATTTATTAGCGTGTTTCTCGGGAGTTTGGCGCCGGATTCGAATGTTTCGAATACTTCGAATTTTTACGATTTCGGATTCGAACGACGAATCGAATTCGAATCCTGAAAGATTCGATTCGGATTCGATAATTTCGAAGCTTCGCACACCCCTACCACTAATGTTCTTTGTACCCCTAATGATGTTTGACTGTATTTAACGTATAACGATAAAAATATACTTTTCCTGACATTTACCCTTTGACCTCTCTGTCTCATTCCTATTTGTTTATTTGTTTCCATGTTGTTTTACACAGGGTGAGGAAAGTATGAGTAGCTATGATCAAGTGTACTAAACTGACATACGCCACACCAACTAGTACCAGGTGACACCAGGGTTCACTCCACAGTTCCCTAGAGTATTGCTGGAAAGCAACGTAACACATTTAGCTTGCTGCCGTTTAGCCCCAAGGAAATCAGGGCCTCTATTGGCTTACCTACGATTGTTTTAAAACATTATTTCATTGATTGATTGAAACTAAAGCAACAGTTGAAGAATGCACATTTCAAACTAACACCACCATCCAGTGTAGGAATGTGATGGTTTCCTTTGACACTGATTTTCTATTTTCTATGATACTAGTAGCTATCTACACTTCCACTTGGCAATGAAGGCACGAGTCTGCCCTTGCTGCTCTCAGGAACTGTGGTGTGTGTGCTAGTGTACTATATATAGGCACAAACTTCATGACCGCTAACTCAACGATATCATTAACACCGACTGAAAACACGTGTCGTGAACTACCTTGGTAATCAACATAAACACTCAAGAAGAACAAAGTGTCAGCTGTGACTAGATTATTTAAGCTTTGTTAAGAAAGAAGATACGTAGAACAATATTGCTGAGTTAGTGGTCGAGGACTGTACCAAACATGCGGGTAAAACAACATAAATCGTAAAGGAATGACAGTGGATCAGTAGGGGTGAGCGGGATACGAGATTTCTGAACAGAATCGGAAATCGTTTCTCACTCCCAATTTAGTTCCATTCTAGAAACAAAATTCAAAATAAACAATTAATAAAAATGTACTTAGCCCCAAACAAGAAAACAATTGACTAATTAAATCTCAGGCCTAGTAGGGCCTCCTACGACAAAACAGAAGATATAAAAATTCTCAATTCGTAGAGTTCAGTGTCTGAAAGTTAAAAGGTAATCTGATTGAATTGATTGAACCTTTTCTCTTGTAAAGTTGTTTGATTTCTGGAATAGGGAATTTGCATAACATTATTTTATGGTTCTACTGGGTTAAGGCCACATTCCTTTAAACAAAAATATCTTATTTTCTTAATTTTGAGAATATTTTCATTTATAAAATAAGGGTGAAAGTTTCCTCCATATTTTGGCGGGAAAAAACGGGTCATACGTCACCAGCCTTCATGATGCCAATCAACCAATCACGTAACGATATATCAAGTTACTCGCTTTCGGAGATTATCTTGGCTGTGAAAGCATATTTTGACATCTAGTTTGTTCTAATATGATTAATATTTTATTTTATACATTTAGTAATATCACAACATAAGCTTTAACTGCATTCTAATTGATAATAAGTAAAAACACAATGTTGATTATAAAACTTGGAAATGGACATCAACTTGTTTATTGTTGCCCATTATTAGAGGTAATGAAAAATGGTGATAAAAAACGCAAATTTTGTTTTTAAAAACCCAAATTTCGCGTTTTTCGCGATTTCGAAAAAATTGTCAAAAACGTTTCGAAAAAATCCAAAAATCCAAAAATCAAAAAAAAAAAAAAACGGAGCCCCTTAATTAGGGATGACATCGATTACAAAAAGATAGAATCGATCATTTGGACCTAAAAATCGATTCAGAGTCGATTCCCAACAAAAAATAAATATTTGTATGTACTGTTATTTGGTGGACTATTTCCGCGGATACATATACGCGCCGTTATTTCCGCGGTCTATTTCCGTGAAGCCCGTGACGCGCGCGTTGCGTTGACTGTTTGATCATGGTTTGATGACTGTACCGCCTACCGCACGCGTAATATTCAGTCTGGACCGGCACCTCCACCAAAACTGGACCGGCACCTCCACCATCCCTTACATTTTGCACTCTAAACGGTTCAATTTCGCGGGTTAATTCGCGTTTTGACCAGTTTTCGCGCTATACACGAGATTTCGCGAATTTCGCGATTTCAAAATGTGTTTTTTCCATCTTTAAATGATGTAATTCGTCGACAATATTACATTTAGGCAATAAAAAGGACATTTAAAAAAATTCGCGAATTTCGTTATCACCATTTTTCACTACCTCTACCCATTGTTGTAAGAACCAAAGACTTTGGTAAAAGGAGGGAATTTCGTTGTTTATCTAGACGGCCGTGTTCGTCATGAAGGCCTGTGACGTAGGCAGCCGTTTCAAAATAAATGTGCGGGAAATTTAAAAGGTCAAACTTTGACCCTCAACAAATATTGAACGATAAACTTAAAAAACCTGAAATTAACGTTTATATCATTTTTAGACGAATATCTATATATTGCACACACTTTTACCGATATCTGGAACTTATGCAAATTCCCTATTAAAAATATAGGCCTAAGGCACTAGTCAATACAAAAATTTAGTGATGTGGATTTACCACAAAATTAAAACTTGGGTATATTACCGTAAATTACGGTAAAGTTGATAATTTGTATGCTGCTGTTGCTTAAAATCACTTGTAGAATCTAGGCCTTGAAGAACTGTTTCCAGACATGCATTAGTAGTGCCATGAATAAGAAAAAAGGCAAGTTTTAAATCTTAATTAAAGGGCAATGTTCACCCATGCTTTCTAGTTTCCTTGCTTTTAACGGTTATAAATTTCACTGCCTTGTGTAGGTATATTTTTTTTAAAATATAACATGGTGGAAAATTGAAGATTTTACCACTCGGTAAATTTGGTTCATAATTTTACAGTTATTTAACAGACTGGTAGTAAATTTTTAATTTACCGATCCCATCACTACAAAATTTTCTGATCTAGCCGTGTAACACAAAACCTGAGGTTAAAAAGTTCTCTTTCCCATCCCAAGTCTGCACAATCTCTCCTTGCTCACCCCTAGGGATTGGATAAGTGGTTTCACAATCTACTGTTCCTCGAACTGACTCACAGATCTCACGACACGACACGAGTGTATGCAGCCATGTTCAAGACGGCCGGAGCAGCGTCTTCTGATCTCGTGGAGACGGCTGACGTTCTTGGGTTCCTCCCGCTTCTAAAATATGGAACACAGTGTGTTACAATTCCATAAAACCTTGAACCATTTCATAGGATATTAAATCAATACAGATCACACAGTTTAACATCAAAATACTGGCCTTATTTCATTTGACCCCGTGCTGGAATATCTAGTATCAAAATTATTGTTACTACATAAATAAATAAATATATAATAAATAAAAAATACGTATTTACTATTTAGAGTCTACCCACCTAGTCACACAACTGATTTTCAGTGGGGGACAGTAAGCCAAAGTGACCAAGCCAACCCTGCAGGCCCCGACGCAATCGACGAGTGAACGATAACCAACCAAAGATCGATATTTTTAATAGGAAATATAGCAATCAGTGGTATGGACAGAGCGAACACCCGCGGTTCAACGCCAGAATCAACAAGGCCGATTCAGAACAACTTTAAATTTATTATGTGCCTCGGAGGCTCCAAAGTCACCGTTTACAAATTCCTTAGACAAGAACTGATGGACATAAGTCCAAATCGAAGTTAAAAAACTTCTGACTTTAGCGGGAATCGAACCCTGGACCTTCTGCATTGGCAGCAGGTAGGCTAACCACAAGACCACCGAGCCACCCTTATGTCACACACTCATGCCGTTGCTCTATGAAAAACTGTTCCTCTTGAAATCCAAGTGCTACAAATTTCTATAATATTAATATAATATAATAGGCCCTATTATTTTAGTAAAAATATAATTTTAAATGTAGGAAAGTAGGCTACCTTTTAAAATACCATACTTCCTTTTTATGTAGGCTACAATATCTTTATAGGTAACACTAATTTCATTTTATTTTTTAGTATTATAATTTATAAGCCTATTTATTTACAGTAAGTAGTTTATTTTTTTAGTTGTATGGTTGTACCTAATGAAGGGAATCAGATATAACTTGATATGAGGTCGAACCCTCTCAGATTCTCTTAAAAATTTTTAACTCACTCGGTGCATCTTGTTTTGTTAAAATAAATAGTAACAAACAATATAATAACAAATAGGGATGTGTTGTAGAAAAGAATACTACAAGGCAGTCAAGGCTAGATCAAAAGAACACATAAAAGAGGCTGGAAGACCAACGGAACTGAAAACCTGTTGTTTGCACAGCTTTAGTACCAGAAATGTTGAAATGTTTACTGTACCGGTATATCCTTTCCTTTCTAAAGAGCCTCATAGTCACTTAGTGTTTTTTTTATTTTTATCTGAGGTCAAAACAAGCCCTGAAATTAAGTGAAATTTGTTTGGCAATGTCTAAGTTTTAATTTTAGTTAAGCCTCGTCTTATTATGTTTTACAGCACACAATCTAAAATGTCTATGGCTGTATGTGTCAAAATAAATCACTAAATAAATAAATCATGTGCTTTTCAAATATGTACATCAAGCATTGTAATAGATGTAGGCCCGAGCTCGTCCAACCGTCTTACGGTGTCTGCCTAGGGAGCATCAGACTTCACTACTGAGGTTTCCACTTACCATGTCCAAGGTCGCTGTTGTCACATTCGTCACTTGATCCAGTCCATCTTGTGTCAGGACTTCACCGCCGTCCACGCACCACTGACAGCCTGGAATTACAAAATAATAAAATATAGGACTTTGATTTTCTTCAACATATAAGTGAATGATAAGAAGAAGAGTGGTATTATAGAAGTAGACCTATAAACGGCTTGTAATATGATCTAATATCATTACCAATTTTTGCATGAGTCAAGTACCTTTCTAAAAATACCCAAGGTTGCAAAGAATAAGCCATAAAAAGTCATTGCGAGACATAAAGGCATATTGTCACATAGTGTTGTCCGTAACAAAATGATACCTAAACCTTGAATTATTTTTAGAATAAAAAAAAGGAAAGAAGTGGGTCAATATTTGAAACAGTTTCGAGTTAGGTATATTATAAATTGTAAGTGCGTGACATCACCACTCGTGCTGTTTTGGATGTCCCCTGAGCTTTGCAACCACCACCTCTAGAATGAACGCGGCTGCTTCACCGTTCAATGCTGTCCGGCACGGGACGGGCAATTGAAAGTGTTTCGTAGCAATCTAAATGCTATCTCTCAAATTATAGATGGTAGGCCTATTATTGTAATGTTTTATTAATTTGAGTAACTTACATTGGTTTTATATTTTAAAATTTTCCAAGAGCTTAATTTTTAAACTATTTGTCATTTTGTAATTGCTGTCAATAAGGCGTTTGGAAAAAATATACAAGAAAATTTGCTGGGTACAAAGTTACAGTTCTTACGATTAATTTTCGATATCCAGTTTTTATAACGCACTGACTTCTCCCTGTTTGGGAAACAGTGGAAAGATAAGTCGATTGGCCTGACTAATTTGTAGTTATATCCAAATGCACAACATTTTAAACTCTTTCGACAAGCCACGACACAAAACATTATTTGTTAAAATACAAAAATGATTATTATATTTTGGCCATGTTTGACATCTCTTTGTATGGCACGCATAATTACTAAATAACAAAACCAAGTAGAACCTACAAGAAGCAAGTCAATATCCACAACTAAATGAACAATGTTTGTGGTCTGCAGACAAACAGAAAAGCCATGCACCTAATCTATGTTGACAAACCATGCATTGTTATTTACTAAGGCCTATTAATCACTCACATTAATACAATTACCTAGTATTGCAATAAAACAACACTTATTGGGCTATCACTGTGCTAACAAATCTGAGAAGGCTCCATTCACACAGTTCCAACCCCTACTTCAAATACAACACGTGTTCTAACCGAGTGTAGCTTTGCCCACCTCGGTCAGCAGTCATCCACGAATGTCACATGCCCCAGGCGTGCGTCAAAACAAACCATTTTCGTGGGGTGCAGGTCTCATTCAAGGTTTGCGGCTTTATTATTTTTGTAATTTTTAATCATATCTCATACATGTGACAATATGCCTTCGAGTTAAAAAAAATCAAAATCTACCTGCGCATTCACATTGATTTAAACTTTGATACCAACTTATATATCCAGCCTGAAAATTTGTCTTAAAAAATAAAAATCTGTAGCTAGGTTACACGTTAAATAAATTCCCAAAGTTTGCAGCTAAATTTAAAGCCTATATTGTAGAGAATTCACAAATTTTGTATTCAAAATCTATTATTTAATTGAGGCATACGTATACCGGTACTACCGGATTACAAATATTGATTCTTTATCAACGTTCGCAAGAAATATTAAAATGATGTTATTAGGTTTGTTTGGTTTACCTAGTGTAGTGTAGACTTGTGTAGTATAGGTGTAGGCCTTGAAATCGAATTACATTACACTTTACCCAGGATAACCAAACGTTTTTGAAGCTACACTTTACATCAGATTTGCTCACATCGAACTGTCAAACTAAAAAACATTATAAAACAACAAACAGTACTGTTGAAGGCACTCAATGAGTCAAAATGATAGTATATATGTGTACTATCAGAACGATGAAATGCTATTTGGAATATAAACTTAAATAGTGCTTATCCTAATTGAGGTTAGAGTACCCTACGCATTTGCCCTCATAACAAAATATAGTGCCACATAAATAAATTACTCCGAATCAGTTTCTAATGCCTATATAGGTTAGCCTATAGCCTATATATCGGTTTCAACTAAATTTATTCTAGACCCTAGCCTTATGCCTATATCGATAATTGATCTTTATAACAATGGGCATCCCTATAAAATAATGGGGAATGAGGGGAATGAATCAATACAACACAGAATCCAGCTCACTCACCAAGTTCAATCTAGAGTCCCGGGCCCAGCTCTTGCGACAACTGAAGAAGTAAAGATCGTGGTTGAGCTGATGACTATGACGACCAGCCAGCTAGGACACAAAATAACACAACAATGAAACCCAAGTGAAATGTATTAATGAATTGTCCCACGTAGGGATAAGAAAATTAAGTGTCTTTCTTCCTCAAATCTTGATAAAATGTACTATTTTTTCTTTTGATTGTTTAATTAGGGATGACTTCGGGTCGAAAAATCCGGAACCGGATCCACCCGCGCCGGATCCGGTTCGAAACCGGTTCCTACACATATTTTTCTTCCTCAATTTTCGGTAATTTGAATCTGCGCGGGCTAATTTCGATTGGAAACATGGGCGGGGCGATAATCGATTCGAATTTCGATAGGGGGCGGAGCCACGCGGAGCCGTGTCCCAGACATTGTAGGAACTGCTTAGTGAGAAACAGTTGAACAAACAATGGCCTACAAGATTGTTTGCTTTCGTTTTCGTTCATAAAGTTTGGATTATGTGATCTTAAACGTGAAAATAGAATTAGTATATGATTAAAATGTTATTAACAAGTTCTGCAATGTTATTATAACACAACACATGGGCCTAGGCTAAGCCTAGGTCAAAATTGTGACGCAACATTCATAGGGCCTAGGCCTAGGCCTAAGAATTTTGCAACCACGGGTGTTTCCGGCTCATTATTCTCGTCTGTGCCTAGGCTCTTGGCAACTTTTAGGTTAAAAAAAAGAACCGGTTCCGAAAAAGGGGAACCGGATCGTAATGGAACCGGTTCCGAACCGGTTTCCGGGTACCCGAAGTCATCCCTAGTTTTTAATGTTCGTTTAGTCTTATTTATAATAAAATGAAAACGAATAAATCACAACCTACTCTTCGCCTTGGTATATTATTATTCTTATTACATAGGTAGCTGTAATTGCTGCCTAGGCTTAAAGGACATCACAACCCTGGGATTTCCCGGCGATGTAAAGAACCTAAGTTGTTTTAATGACTAATGGCGAAAACCAGAAGTCTCTAACTTGAAGCAGAAGTTAATTGCACCTGTTTGAATAACAATAATTTAGGTGGGTGCGCGCGCATCCAAAATCGTGACGTAAAGATTGCGCACAGTCGAGCTCTACTCCCCACCTCAGATTACTGGTCAGCGCTGTAAAGAACTCTCTCTGTAGAAGAAGATATAGTGTTTAGGACAAAAACCAAAAGCTTCATCGTATTCGGTGGTCTTTCCTCTACAAGATGTTGCTAAAGTAAACCTTCTTGTAGAAAATAAAACCATAGTTTTGGATTTTTTATAAAACATGCTAAAAACGACAAATATATCGTACTTTCAGAGACCTTGAAAACAAGTAAATTGACCAAATGTGAAAATATTTTGACACCCACATATAGCAGTAGGCATGCAAAAAAAAAAAAAATACTACACTGAAATCGAAGCAAAAAGTGTTCAAGATTGCAAATATATATGGGTAGGATGTTTCAGCAAACTTCGACGCTTCCAGCGACGAGCCGTCCGCGATCAAGTTGCAGAGGATTACTACCCATTAGAAAACATCTTTTTGTCAAGCACGTGTAGTCTATGTAGCCGTTCATAACCATAAGGTATCGGCTCACAGCTGTCTCGTATGCGGGTTGAGTTCATTCAGTGGTTTATACCATGGTATTAGGATACTTGAAACCATGGTTTTTTTCATATCCCGCATACAGATGCAAGTTTTATGATATCGTGAACCCTAATAACTAAGTAACTATGATATGTGTAGTTTTTCACTTATAGCCTCAACTCAACTTGCAACGTTGCAAGTTGCAATTGCTTCAGACGAGGCACCATACGTAGAAAAGAGAGCATTCCCTTCACCCCCCCCCCCCCCTCCCCCCCCCAACACAAAAAGAGCTCCAACGCGCTTGCTTATCAATCAGTCGCTGCTACAAGATACATACAACGAATATATAAATAAATAAATAAATAAATAAATTTTATTTAGAGTCTACCCACTCAGTTATAGAACTGATTTTCAGTGGGTACGAAAACCATAACAAGTACCTAAGAGTCTGATGTTTTCTGAAAAGTTGCATCGCGAGTGCCACGGGGCTGCTACCTTCATAAGACGGTCGCGCGTGAATTCTCAACGAAAGCATGCATTAGTATATCACGCAAATATACGCATATTTGAAATGAATCATAATGTTGTATATTTTTTTTATTTTTTTGCATGCCTACAGCTATATGTGGGTGTCAAAAATATTTTCACATTTGGTCAATTTTACTTGTTTTCAAGGTCTCTGAAAGTACGATATATTTGTCGTTTTTAGCATGTTTTATAAAATATCCAAAACTATGTTTTATTTTCTACAAGAAGGTTTACTTTAGCAACATTCTTGTAGAGGAAAGACCACTGATGGCACTGAATACGATGAAGCTTTTGGTTTTTGTCTAAACACTATATCTTCTTCTACAGAGAGAGTTCTTTACAGCGCTGACCAGTAATCTGAGGTCGGGGAGTAGACTCGACTGTGCGCAATCTTTACGTCACGATTTTGGATGCGCGCGCACCCATCTAAATTATTGTTATTCAAACAGGTGCAATTAACTTCTGCTTCAAGTTAGAGACTTCTGGTTTTCGCCATTAGTCATTAAAACAACTTAGGTTCTTTACATCGCCGGGAATCCCAGGGTTGTGATGTCCTTTAATTGATTTTAAAACTAGGAAGCTTTGCAAACGCTTTTTCAGGCGCGTTGTTGGATGAGCGTAATTTTTTTTAAACAAAAAAAGCGTAAAATTGCGATTTTCATGAGAAATTATTTTTCGATTGCGTTCAAATTTCACACCAATATATTAATTTATAAAATAAAGGTTCTGTATCAAAATCGTTACAATCGGATAAAGCATGTAGGTGTTATAAGTCAAAGAAATGTAAAATAAAAAATAAAAAAACGTAAAATTGCGATTTTCATGAAAAATTATTTTTTGATTGCGCTCAAATTTCACACAAATATATAATTCATAAAATTAAGGTTCTGTGAAAAAATCATTACAATCCGATAAAGCATGTAGGTGTTGTTATAAGTCGAAGAAAGTTTAAAAAAATAAAAAAAATCGTAAAATTGCAATTTTCATGAGAAATAATATTTTATTGCGCTTGAATTTCACACGAATATATAAATTCATAAAATAAAGGTTCTGTGAAAAAATCTTTACATTCGGATAAAGCATGTAGGCGTTATAAGTCGAAGATATTTTTTTAAAAATCAAAAGAAATCGTAAAATTACGATTTTCATGAGAAATAATTTTTTGATTGCGCTCAAAAACGTGGCAGTTCTTGGTTCAGAGATTTCGAAGGCCTCCATAAAATTTCATCGCAATTGGAGTATCGGTTTAGCCGGAATCGTGCTAACAGACACACAATAATACAAACAGAAAGAAAGGAGAAAAAAAAACATTCCGGATTTTTTTCTCCAGTGTAGTGAAATGGAATCTTCGCTTCGCTCGCTACGCTCATCCAATTACAATTGATTAACATCTTCAACTAGTTTAATAATTTAAATAAAGTCAATTCAATTTCATTTCTTATAAATTATTAAGAACTGTAAGATTGATTTGCAGGAGTTAAATTTACGAACTTTAGCCAAAATAGGTCTGAGCTGAAAAGTCTGTTGTACATTTTTGTTAACCAAGGCCATATTTAATAGGCTACACTAGAACACGCAAGAAGATCTTCATTCTCTAACAAGAGAAACACAAAATAAATTACCAGTAGCAAAATGAGTTGGGTAGGTCTAATTGACTGAAATGATTATTGATATTGATTAGATGATTCTGGTAAATTATTTTAGAAATTTGGAAATACAAATTTAAGAAATCGGTCAATATTTGAAACAGTTTTTAGTTAAGTTTTAGTATATTACGGAAATTGTGAAGTTTGTGACGTCAACATTCCTGACTCCCCAAAGTCAAGCAGCATGGGTCCTAGCCTAGTTTGCACATCAAACCACGCAGGCCTAGGCCATACAAGGCGCACTGGATACCTAATGTAGCTTCCCTTTAGCTTAGAACACAATCTTTGTAGCCATGTATAGCTAGAGTGCTGCTAGATGTGCGGTATGGTAACTAGAGGAAATGCAAAAAGCGCTATGTGGATCATCTTTGCATCGTGGATGTGCCTACATGGATTCCTAATTTTGTATTGTAGTGTAGCTGTAGACATTATCAACAGAAATAAAATTATTACAGCCTATGGCCTACATGAAATAAACTAACCTAGTTCATACTTCATCATCAACATCCATGGACACGTCCAACTCTGCGAGGGGTCAGCATTGAAGGTAGCGGGGTAGGCGTCTTCATCTTCTTCTCTCCTACCGCCATGTTCCAGTCTACTCCTAGTCCTCGTAGTTCTTCATCTTTCCTAACAGATAAAAATAATGTTTTACTCTCTACGTCTATCCCATCCAACTTCTTAGCAGGCTATGCAATGCCACGTTCACGTCCAAGGATAGAGGGGTCTAAAGTGGACTTCACGGGAAGATTGGTCCGCATGTACCAGGAATTTCCTCCCCTCTTTACCACCACCACCTTCCTGGCCCGAGCAGAGTGGACAAGAGGTAGATCGTATCTATTGTAATAGTCGCTCGACCCTTCTATTGATGGTCTCGAAACCATCCAATTAAATTATTTTCGCTTGAATAGAGTTAAATCCTTCCTTCCTTTCATTACGTAGACTGTTGTAATTTACCTTTTAAATGCCCTTTAATGTTAATAATTTTAACTTAAATGTTTCACTGAAGTAAAATCAACACGAAAATGTTTTTGAATGCTAAAAATTGATTGAAAACAAAGAACTTAACAGTATAATATACAACACACTTCTTCATCAGAAGTGCTAAGAATATTTTGTAAACATTGTTAGTTCTCCGTCAATTTTTTGCGTTTAAAAACATTTTCGTGTTAATTTTATTTCAGGGAAACATTAAAGTTAAAATCATTAACATTTAAGAACACTTAAAAGGTAAATTACAACAGTTTATGTAATGAAAAGAAAATTAATTTATCTCTATTCAATGGTTTAGAGACCATCAATAGAAGGGTCGAGGATAGGTAAGATCTAAATCTTGTGCACTCTGCCCGTCCGAGGAAGGTGGTAGTGGTAAATAGGGGAGGAAATTCCTGGTACCTGCGGACCAATCTTCCCGTGAAGTCCACTTTTAGAGATGTTACAAATAATTTAGGTTAAGTCTGAAGGAAGAGTTGTCTACAAACACAGTGATGTGAATGAGACTGAATAAATTTAGATTCGATAATTATGAACAATTCCGTATCATTTAAAAAAATGCAAAATAATTTCCTATGTACCGGTAGGCCTAAGGTCCTTCGGCTACTTAACATCACTGGTCGATACATTTATGTTTCACAACGGCACTTAGGCCTAGTGATGGGAATTTTCATGAAAAAAAATAATCTTGAAAATTTTCATGAAAATTTTCAGGGTTTGTTAATCTGTTATTTGAACTGTATTTTACCATATTATAAATAAAAATAATTTATTTCTATCGAGCATGTAGGCCTACAGTGGGACTCAGGCTGAGGTGGAAAAGGTCTAATATGCAATATCTTGTTGATTAATTTTATTAGCTTGCAATTTGCAAATAGCGAAATAGGCCTACATTATAAAAATAATCGTTGAGACAAAAATGTTGAATATTGAATTGGGATAGTATCCAACATGAATGATGGAAACAAAAGCAATATAAAACATATAAGTAGGCCTATATCAAAATGTAAAAAAATACACCCAACGTTTCGGGTGGTTAAAAGAAAGCCTAGATTATTGGATGAGCGTAGCGAAGATTTCATTTCACTACACTGGAGAAAAAAATCCGGATTTATTTTGTATTTTTGTCTGTTTTTTAACACGATTCCGGCTAAACCAATTCTCCAATTTCGATTAAATTTTCTGGGGCCTTCAAAATCTCTGAACTTAGAACCGCCACTTTTATGAGCGCAATCGAAAAATAATTTCTCGTGAAAATAGCAATTTTACGCTTTTTTTTGTTTAATTAAAATTTCGCTCATCCAACAACGCGCCTGAAAAAGGATTTGCGAAGCTTCTTAGTAGTCACCACAAACAATACGGTAGGCCTACTTACAGACTAATTGGAGGTGAAGACCTCACACCAAAGTAATGTTTGTCCCAGTCTTTCCATTCCCTACCCTACCCTAGGCATTTAAGTTCTGCATAACCCTCTAGCATTTGTGCTAATTAAAGATGGATTTTATCTGGTTAGGGCCCAACCAGACTATTGCCTATACAACCTACAAAAATAATAAGTAAGCTAGACCTTCATTTGCAGGCTTTGTATTTGCAATGTGACCTAGCTCCCACATTGACAAACTTTCTAGACCTATGTCAATGCCTCTGTTCTAGGCTAGGCCCCAGCATGCATTTGGCATATTGCTGTGCAAGAGGCTAGCCAAATACCAAATACCAACTGCATAAAACAACATAGGCCTAATAAAAATAAAAACTTGAAAATTTCATTGCACGGCCCTTGAAAAATTTTCAATGAATTGAAATTTTTCATGAAAATTTTCACGTGAAAATTTTCAAGTCCCAACACTACTTAGGCCTAACCCGGAAATGTGTAAAAAGTGCGAAAAACATTAGTGTCACTACAAGGCTAGGCCTATGCTAGTCATCTTCGAGGTTCAAGTAAACAGCAGGTAAACAGTCTCAAAGTTACAAAATGGGTGTTTTTCAAGATTATCGGGGTAAATACATGTTTCACAACACACCGAATCCACATATAGTAAATCGAAATTAAGCAATTCTCACGATTTCTTACTGTATTGAAAACACCATGAATAGGTAGGTAGGGTACGTCAAGATGTGCGCAATACTGCCGGCTGCCATGTTATGTATTCCTAGGTCTAGGCCTACAGGTCTATGTTGTCTTAGGGTTACCAACTTAACAGAAATGGAATTCCGGACGAAGCCTCATCGAAGCCCCCCCCCCCCCGACATTTTTTTACTACAAGGTCATCCATTTCACTGAACAGAACTTTTTAAATGGAAGTATAAAACACAGTGCACTTTGATTGGTCAGGATGGTCGCCTCTGTCTTTGCCAAGCTGTGATTTAAAAGGTTTTTCTTCAAACGACTCTTCTCGGAACACACAAAACTCATTTTTTCTTTTAGAAGCAGAATTGCCTTCAATTTCTTTTTTCAAAACGCAAACAGAGCACAAACAATGAACAGCGCAAGCACAAACTTAAAGTAGTACCAACACAGTTCACCGCTCAAATCGTAGCCCTACGTGCCTACTGGTTACTGTCCAGACAAAACGAAATGAAATATGAAAGTCAGGGACTCCCCATGGTGAGTGCTTACGCCATACGGGCGGCAGTTCAGATCAAAGAGAGCAATTCATGGCAACAGAATGGCAGAGAACAAAATCCAATTACCAAGTTGAAACATTTTATTGTAAGTTATTCTAGCCTAAATTGAAAATTGAGAGGATGAATAATAATGCTTTCAGACAATCATAGGCCTACACAAATTTCATGAATATTTAGTGTAGGCCTACATTAGTATTTTTTACAAATTTGGGACAAAGTGGCGTCCGGAATGAGTCAATTCCTCCATCCGGACAAATGTGTTGAAATCCTGATTCCTGACGGTCTGGAGAAATTCCCCCTAACCCTATGTTGTCTGCGGTCCAGGAGCAGAGCCCCGGGTGGAGGGGGGGGGGGGCTGAAGGGCTTTATGCCCCCATTCAAGGTAGGTAGGGTAGGACACTAAAAGAATAAATTAACGGTAAGCTAACTGATAAAGATTTTCACTCTCTTCCCTCTGTATTCCCGCATGATAGGCCTACATGGAATTGTTCATGATTACCAGTACCGTAGGCCCTAGATCCAAATCCATTTTTTTGTCTGACATTTTATTTAGTTTCATTGAATTTTATTGATTTCAACAAAGAAGTGTTCCAAGTTTTCGTGATATTTGTTGACCAGCGGAAGCAAGCAAATTTACTTAAGACAGTAATTTAGGTTTTTTGTTTTTGTAAACTGTAGCCTCAGGCTAAATATGAAGGGTATCTTTTGCTGCCTAGTTTATCTTTACTTTATTATGTCTACATAGTATAGGCCTACCCTACTTGGTTTCAGTTCAGATTGTCACTCACTGCCGATGGATCACAGCACCGCCACCCTCACACTGTGATTAGCCTAACAGTTAGGAAAATAGAGCACGCCCCTATCCAAAACCATCGGTATCGGCATTGAAACAGTTTCCAAAAATGAACATAACTTTCTTTGAGTTGGCCTAAAGATTTTGATAAGCTGGCAGATGTTACGAGTCGTGCAAACCATTACGTAAATGCATGACATTGGAATCGAGGTTGGTAGGGTAAGCCTAGGGCCAGTGACAAAGTAGAGCTAGGCTAGTGCATTAGACAAATAAGATTGTGCATCGTGTGGGGCCTAAAGGGTGATGCATTGAAGTCCGGTAACAAGGCCTGAGAATGGGACTAAATAATGGCTAAGATTTAACATTGTCGGGTAACTAACGGTAACGAGAGGTATTGTGTTGCCGGGCTATTATAGAGTGTCCCTACTGGGACTAGGCCTAGGCTCTACAATACCAGGGGACTAGGTAGGCCTAGCTAGGCAAAGTCTTGTGCATTGCCTAGGCCTAGTAGGCTTAGTTTAGAGCGGAATTTCTTCGGTTGGAGGGCCTAAGCCTAGGTAGGCCCTAGGCTAGGCCTATACGATATAAAAATGATCTAGGCCGAGCTATAATCAAGGAATTTAAATGTAAGGGATAATTAATAATATATTGACAGCTTACCGTCGGCTTAACCATCATTGGCAGTCCCTCTACAGAGCTGTCTTGAAAGAGCTTCTTAACCTCGACTGACAGATCTCATTCGTGGCTCGGAAATCAGCATTTTAACCACTCTAAAAAGAATAAAAAGGTTAAAAAATATATTTTAGTGTGTAGATTAGATATATATTTGTAAATTTATTGAACAGAAGTAGTTTGTATCAATATATTACCGTAATATCGAAGGAAAATGTCGCAACCAGAGTTCGCTTAACCATGGATCAAGAGTGAGGTTATAATAGATACTAGTACAATATAACGAGGTTATGTTGGTCATGCTGACTTCTTCCTAGTTCCTGCTTGGCGGTAAACAATGCGGCTTGAAATTTGCCTAGGCCTTTGCTGTAAGTATTCACCCGCTGAACTAAAAAGTTCACCAAAACGCAAATTTTCACAACTATCAGAATCAAAAAGGCTAAAAAAAAACGTGTATAATCAGTGGCGTCGGAGCCGGGGGGGCAGGGTGGTAGCTTGCCAAGCTACCACCCAAGCTTGCCCCCCCCCTAGAAAAAATGACGAATTAACAACCATACGCATAAACAAACAAGCATAAATATTATATTCTTCAAGTCATCTAGGTTTACGCAAAAAAATAAATTCGTCAAGATCTTTTCTTTTTTTTCGTTCAGCAAAGCTCCGAAAACACGTAAAATACCACTTCAAAAATACGTATTATTTTTAAAATTGTCTGCGGCGCTATTGTGGGGCCCCCTCCCCCCCCCCTCCCCAATTGAGTCGTATGTCCTACCCGCCCCCCGAAATATATTTCACCGTTCGCCACTGACTGAAGGAGATGTTGCATATTAAATAATGTATGGAAGCATGTACTTTTCCTGGGAAAGTTCGCCCCCCCTGGAAAAATAGACTTCCGACGCGCCTGTATAATCTCTGGTCGGCCTACAGAATATAATTGTTTAAACGATCATTTAAGTGTAGTACCTATTAGTACTACATTACGTGGTAAAAAGTAATTTTTGGGGTAATAGCCCCGTGATTTTATGTGGGTTCTATTAGTGATGAAAATACCCAAGCAAAAAACAAAATAACTCGCCTCTTGGGAGTGGATTTTTCTGGCATTTATATATTTTTTAATTACATATTTTTTAAGAATTTGTCTACAATAAATTATGCAAACGAAATATCCGGGGCATTCTAAAATGCTAAAAATTCTTACAAATCATTATTGTGTTGCATTGGGGGAAAAAACGTGAAAACCCCACAGATAGTTTTGATAATTTTTATTGATACAAATCTGATAAGTAGGACACTTTCAATAGGCCTACTTGAACGGGTTAAATTAACAAACTTCTAATGTAAACATGTGGCTTTATAGAAAGTGATTTTGATGCACTGTCAATGATATTTTAAAAAAAACAAAAACAATTTTCACAATTCTTTATTCAGGCCTACTTCATAAATAATTTTAATTATGAGGTTTAATCACGACAAGAATAACCCTTAACAGATATTAAAACAGAATAACATAATAGTACATACATACATATTATTAAATAAATGTAACTCACAACGTCCAGCATATTAAAATTTAATAATACATCAAAATGTGAAAACTATTAAAAACAAGACTAATTTTTTATTTTTTAATACCGTACTAGCCAAAGGCCTATTCACTAAAAAAGGTATTGTCTAAACAAAACTATGGTATTTTTTAAACCCGCTTCCCCATCTAAAAAATGTCCTTTCAAATACACAAGATGTCAAGACCAAGTAACTGTTTAAAACACAGTATAATAATTTAAATCAAAAGAAAATAATATATACCGTTTTAAACTTATCTACACACAAATACTTTTAAAATGAATGCGTTCAAATTATGTCTATTATTATTTGAGCTTGACAGAGTTAATGAAACATGTCACTCTTAATTGTGTAAGAGGAGTTGATTAGTTATTTTCTTTCAAAATTCACCAACACCTTGGCGGTGATCTACAAAGCAAGTATTAGACATGTTATACTTGGTAACCAAACCACGACTGATTTACTTTATCGTCCACTTTATTGGATGAGCGAAGCGAAGTCAATGAATATAGCTAAACAAACTACATTCAATTCCGGCTACCTCAAAAACAAATAAAAAACTATCCCAAAATAGAGATAAATAATGTTGAAGTAGAACGAGTTACAGATATTCCCTTTCTTGGTTTAACCATTGATGAAAATTTAAATTGGGAAGCTCATTTAAATAAACTTACCTCAAGATTAGGGTCTGCATGTTTTGCATTGAGAATAATTTATGAATCTGTTGGAGCAGAAACGGCATCCATATTTTGAATCTATTGTGAGGTATGGCATACCAGTTTGGGGTAGTACTAGTACGACACATTTAGGAGATATATTTAAAATCCAAAAGAAGGCTGTCCGTGTAATTGCGGGATTAGGCATCAGAGAATCCTGTGTAAATTACTTCAAGAAATTAGAAATACTCACAGTTCCTTGTATTTATGTATATGAATTGTTAAAACTCATTGCTAAACATCAGATAGAAGCTTCAGTAAATACAAATATGCATGGACATGACACTAGGAATAAAAAAAAAATTATGTAGAAAGATGCAACATGACAAGAAGCCAAAAAGGGTCTCACAGGAGAGCCCTGACATTTTTTAATTACTTACCCGAGAATATTCGAGCAGAAAAAGAAAACGTAGACAAATTCCTCCGAATAACTCAAAAGTACCTGAAGAAAAATGCTTTCTACTCAATTTCTGATTTTCAAAAGGGGGAAACAGTTAAAGATACTAGTGGGGCATAGTAGGATAAATCAGGTTCACTAGAAAATGGTAAAATGATAGTCAAGCAATGTGATAGGATATTTATTATTAAACTTTATTATTATTCAGCAGATACAAAAGAAACATGTATTTATTTTAGTAATCTGAAATATATAATGTCGTATTGTTGCGTTGTTTTCTTTTCTTTTCTTTTCGATCCCAGTTGCAATTGGTAGGGCAGCCTCTCTTGTTGCCTCCGGTGTGGTTCAAATCCAGGGTAAGACATGGTTAGTACCAGAGCCTAGGAGGGTAGCCCCCTCATTGTTGGTGCTGACGGTGTAGCTCTATGGTGTGTGAATTAATCTTGCTGATGATGACATTAAGCATGGAGAATTCACAGTCTTCTTACATGGCCCTACCACAGGTTTGGTTTCTTGTTGTGAGCTTTGTTAGTGTGCTGTTGGCTGATATTTAGTGGCCACCATCCGCCAAAGACCATCATCCAAAGAGGAAAGACGAAACACGTTATCAGGTGTGGGGGGGGGGGGGGAGATACACAATTATTTTTAATCAAATTATTAACTATTTTTACCACCAACTCACTGCTTTTGAACCTTGAAAAACTAATATATATATATATAATGGGGTAAATGGGTTTGGAAATGATAAAACTATTTTGAAATAAATTTTAGATACATTGATAATGGGAAAAATAAAATTATTATTGGAAGTCTATAATAAGGAAATATTCTCTAATCAAACATAATTATGTTTATACTTTTGTATACTGTATGTACTTATGTGAGAAATGCTTAATTTTAAAATTCCATATAGTCTAAAGTCAATGCAATTCATAGTTTATAAAATACTGTATTGTAGACCTGTGCCTATACAATGCAATAAGCCTGAAATATAGCACAACTCTCAAGGTGCATCAACGTTAATTTTTGTTTCCTGATTAGACACCAAGAAAGTTTCAAAAAATGATAATTTTATAAAACTATGGTAGTTTAAAAAAATCATTAGGTCTCTAGTACGGGGATTCTGGGAGAGTGTTGGTAGTATCTTGTCAGCTTGTAGCAGGAGTGCACAGATGAACTCGAGTATCGGTGTTGGATGTACCACTTTCTGAAGTTCTCGGAGATAACTTTGGTCAACAAAAAGCCTCAAAAAGTGCCAATTATTATAAAACAATGGCCACTCAATGAAACTTTCAGTTGGGCCCTTACAAGGGCCAGTTTTGAAGTTCTGAAGTTCGGCAGCAATACAGCGTCAACGAGAGCTTATAAACTAAGTATGAATAACAAAGTGGAACAGTATGTATTCTTAAAACATTATAAGTGTGCAACTATATCAGACTACTAAAAATATTAACTAAATACAATTATGGTCAAATAATGTTTAGAGATCCCAATGAAAAAGTTATGTATGTTTTTCCCTAACCAAATCAATTCACATTTGATGACTAGCCCTGGGCCTGGATCCACAAAGAGGAGTAAACCAAAAACAGAGTTAATTTTAGGAGTACGCTGTTCTTACCTCATTTTAGGAGTAACAAAACTCCTATAAATAGCAGAGGTTAAATTTTAGCCGAAAAATTTGTTAACTCCCCTTTGTGGTTTCTTAAATGGGAGACGAGTACGGCTTTCTCCTAAAATTAACTCACATTGGAGTATATTGTTATTAATATCACAATGGCCAACAACCAAACAACCCATAGTCTGTGAAGATATATGAAGTACTTGGAGGAACCACATGGTTAAATGTTGTGTGTGTAATGTCAACACAACAAGGCACCTATCCTATCACCTATATACCTATCAGATGGGTCATTCATTGCTGGTAGATAGATAGATAGATAGATACCATCACAGATTTGTACAATCACGTTTATTTCAGTTTGTTAGTTATGTTGTTATTTTTATATTCGTTATAAGGATCCATTATTAGGTATTAACAAGACAATTTTGAATTGTTAGAAATATAGCGAAAGTCCATTTTTGACCGGACAAAATTAATGTGAAAAGTCTATAGTCTTCATAATTTCACGTTTTTTGCACTCCCGAATTTGATTTTGTCTTATTTTATAGAGGGCTATGTAGATCAAAAAACAACAATGGGGTTCTCTCTCACAATATTTTATAAGGCAGGTAGAGAGTAATTTCTACAATCTCGCGCATTTCTGTTTTGGGATATATTTCAGTTCTGTTGTTATTTTTATGTTTGTTTAATGATCCATTAGGAGATATTAAGAAGACAATATTGAATTAACTGCAAATTGCGAAAGTCCATTTCTGACCCAACAAATTTTGAGAAGTCTATAGCCTTCATAATTTAAAGATTTTCAGAAGCGCCCGAAATTTTAATTTTGTTATCTTATTTTAAAGATGGTGGTCTGTAGCTAGAAATCATCCATGGGTGGCTCTCTTGCCTTATTTTATAAGGGACATAGAAGCGATTTGCACATACTCGTGTATTTCAGTTTGTTCAGTTTAATTAAAAGTATCGGGCATATTTTAGTCTGTGAACATAAGAAAGTATTTCTAAGAAGCTAGTCGTGCAAATGGATGAGAAAGCTGCTTTAAAGTTGGCTTACGTAGTAAATAATACTAGTGTTTGAACTTGAAGATTGTTGAGTAGTGTGTGTCTTGTGAAACAAGGTCCATCTAGATTGAGACTTGTTCCAAGAGGATTGATATAAATTTTAACTTGTCTACTTAATATCCGGCTTTATTCCTCCCGCCACCCTGAATTTCACAGAAGGTTCCCTTAGACAAACTCCTTTTACGGTATCATAATCATTAGGCAAAAATGTTGACTAATAATAAACAAAAATTTTGTAACGACTTAGGTAAGGATAATATAGTTAAAAAGTTTTTATCATGTAATACAAATCTCTGAATTAACTTAGCGATCCCAGGCCTTGCAAATTATGCGAAACAGACCAGATCACATGCACAGTTACTTCACTAATTTATCAAACGTATTACCTAGAAGCAGACCTTTAATTTTTTATGTAAGATCCAATAAAAGCTACCATGGTCACAATGTTGCAGCATAAATAAAACATTAATCAGTATATCATATCATTTTTGTCTTGAAGCTGAGGCATTGTAAATTGGGAAAGGTGCTTGGCTCTGGTGATCTGCACATCTTTTGGCTGGAGGTAATCGACTCCCAGTAGACAATATGTTTCGTGGACATTGTTCTTCATTCGTTGAGCTCTAGTGAAGGAACTCACAGCATTCACACTGAAACAGATGGACACCTAATATTATACGTGATAAAGTTCTTGTTATTAAATCTATGATGATTTCAGTAATGAAATACGTATTTAGTTTTATTAATAAAACTTAAAAAATATATACATTTTAATAACGAAATAACAATTTAACTTTTTTACAATTTTCAACTACAATGTGCTCATTTTATAGAATTTTACTTCAATCTGCATTTTTGTCTTTTACTTACAATAAAAATAAAAAGGGGAAATAAGTTGCTTGTGAGTATTTTTAAATGAAAATTCTTGGACGAATTCCTTTGTACAGAAATACCATAAAAACAAAAATTCGTAACTCCCCAATCTTGTCTATAAAAATTAATAATAAGCTAAAATACATGTTTCAAAAATGTTTACCTTAAGGTGTTTTTTCACATTCCGCATCCCATACCGGTACTTATTATTATTGACAAAATATTAAGCTAATTTATGTTAATTCTAAGCGTAGCATGCGTGGGCTCTTATACGAACCATCATGAACTGCATTAGTACCAAGGTGAATTGCAGGTTTTATACGATACAGTTTCTTACTCCAGTTTTCCAGGGCTTACCTTTTATAACTTTTCTTGTTACAATAGAGAACGTGCAGAACATAAGAATAAACTCCGCTTCCTCGTAATGCTAATTACTTTTTAGACATTGTCAATGACGATACCTACAAGGAAAACTCACGGATAAGTTGGGATTCAAGTTTTACTCAGATTTAATTTGCACTGAAGATTTAGGATTATGATCGATACAAGTTGACCTTTGGAAATCAGCCCAAAGACTACTTGCTCATCTTCAGGTAACAAACAAGGGAGAATATTAGGGTAGTTAGTAGGGATATCCAAGGTCTATTTAATTAATCTCAAATTTAGGATTAAACTTTCTGATTGAGGAAAATCTTGGAAAACTCCTTTCCAGTCTTGATTACCTTATGCTGCATTTAAAAGACAAAATCTCAAACAAACAAGGAGAATATGAGGGTACTTGGTAGGAATATCCAAGGTCTATTTAATAATCTCAAATTTAGAATAAACTTTCTGATTGAGGAAAATCTTGGAAAACTCATTTCCAGTCTTGATTACCAAATGTTGCATTTAAAAGACCAAATCTCTCTTTCTACTATCTTTACTGCCACATTTTTTCTGGTGAGGTAGATCGAAATCTGTGGAATTGAGGCTTGTTACCTCGGCTGTGAACAGACAAATCATTGCCCCTGGTTCGTTAGTAATGCAACCAGCCTTGCATCAACCAGGTGGCAATGTCAAGCTAAAATCAATCTGCCATTCCCGTTCAACAGTTTGGGGCTGAATCAGTGTGGTAATTGCACCAATGATTTTTATCGTCACTGTAAAACCGTTGATTAGAATTAAATCTATGAGATAACGATAACAGTTTGATAAGCCTGTCGTCTGCTTTTAGGTCAATAGATCATTAGGATGTTCCTCGCCCGAAGTGTCAGTTTTTACCATAATAGACGGGTTAGTTGACGCCCTCACAGCTATGTCAACTGATCAGATTATCACTACAGTAGCCTCATTCATCAAAATGTTTCTATCAACAAGACGCAATGGGCCATAGAGGCCTTGATGACCTATCAATGAACTGGGTTCCCGAACCCGTCTCTCGTCAAGGTTTTCGTGATCCATGCTGCGAAACTCAGCTGAATGACAGCAGCTAAGCCCCCCTCTTTCAATTCTGCCACATAATGGCGTAAAAGCGTTGTCTCCTCTGGAATTATGTTCATTCTACTTTTAAGGGTAAATATACCGGTACTGTATAATAAGCAAAAGTAAATGTTACTTATTGCACTCAAACTAAACTTACTAACTAAACTTAACTTAGGATGTTTCTTTTCATTTTCGCGAACTTTTTTAACCGATAGAATGTCTCATTTATGATGCTCACATTGCCTTTTCTGATTGATTCACTTGTATTAATAAATAACAAGCTAGGTTATTTAGCTGAGTAAACAAAAGACGGAGGAAGCTATACTTAATCAACAAATTGCAAATATATAGTCATACGTTTCTTCCCAGCGTTAGAATCTTGTTGTTGGTGGGGGTGTAGAGTATAAAGAAGACCATACAAATAAATAAATCACTTTTTTATTACACCTTATGTGCATATGTCTTTATTGTGCTAGGTTTTGTAGGTCATTTTTGTTCCCTAATAATTTATTTAATAATTCAGTGAAAATTAGTTAATTCAAATAAAATGCCAATTTAAAAAATAACCTCATAACAAAATGGAAACTTTAGAAAAGCGGACAACTCGTATCTGCTTTTCTTATACCCTACTCTGGAGTTCATTCACCTGTAGTTTCTTGAGAGAGAGAGAGATGGAACGATATCACAACTTCATCAAGAGAATATTGCAGCAGCAATCTGGTTTGCTAGACGTTATTATATTACATTTCAGACGAGCGATGGCTGTACAGTTGAACTCAACCAGCATTGTCACGTTTTCCTCAATCTCAAGAGAAAGTAGGATTGACTGAAGTTCGGCTCATTCCATTTCCCGCAGCCAATCATTACATCTAAATAAAACTTTATATAACTGATGATATTTGACGTATGAATAACTTTTTCAGCATATCGTAGATCAGTCAGAAAGTGCGAAATTATTTCGGTGTTTTTGAGCTATTGTACAGACTCTAAATTCTTTTTTTTTCTATGATCAATTTACGTAAAATTGCTTTTATATAGGTTCCTACATAACTAATTTTAGACAATGTTAAATTTCTAACATATATCATTAATTTTAAACAGGGTAAAATGAGCATTCCTGCCTTAAATGCTAAGTAAATGCTCGGATTCAGTCTGACAGCCACTGACATACATGGAACATATTTGGTATGATAATTAATTAATGTATTGGAACCATACAGCAGCATGACGTGTGTTCACATTATCATAGTGAAATATCATTAAGGAGCAAAGAACACTTTATGTCAGTTCGTCCGTGAGTGTGTCACGTGATACGATAAAAACCGAACACGACGTCCGATTGACAAGCGTTCTTTTCGTTCGGTTTGGCCTTGAACAAAGATGACACAGAATGTGTTTGGTGTCACTATGTCAAGGGGGCGGGGCAAATGATATTCAAACTTGAATTAGAAATACCCGGCACCTCCACCAAGACTGTTGCCATCTACTGAAAGAGTTGCTCGAGCGCTAAGCGCTTGACTCTGATTCGGGAGGTCCCGGGTTCAAATCCCGTCGAGACCGGCAATCCTGACTGAAGGTTTTTTCCGAGGTTTTCCTCGGTCGTTAATGCGAGTGCAAGGGATTGAGTCCTCTTAAACAGCCCTCGGACATCACTTCACAATAATATGTCCTATCTGCAACATACCTATATTTCATCTGAAAAGGGGCATATTGCACTCTATAACAGGTTTTCATAAAAAAAAATATATATTACCATCCTATTCTATGCCGTCCCATGTTAATACCAAAGAAATTTGAATGAATTTGAATGACCTTTCACAACTTAAAAAAATATTTCAATGACTGAGGGAAGCGTTTGATATTATATAAGTGGTTGTCGAACCGAGCATCAAACACTCGATTCTCAGCACAGAGTTATGTTCACAACCAGTAAAAAACCGACCTCTAAAATAAATAAACTTTAATCTCATTTCTGAGTATTGTTTGTCTTTCGAGACACGTTAGCCGACCGAAATGTCTTATTCAAGCCACACAGTGTGGTGATAAACGGGTCTTTAGCTGTGGGATTTCTTTGGGCTGTGTTTCATTTCATTCATGAGCGCGATTTGTCGCGGGGGTGTTGCTGACGCCGACGACGCTCGAAGCGAAGCGACGTCGCAACGCGTCTAGTAAGCGCGAGGAGTCGCTACTCAGTTGCACGTCGACCGTCAACCCGCCAATACTTCCCCGCTACACTTGCCTGAATCGCACACCTCCGGCTGTTCCGTTTCTAGCCGGCCGGCTGGCAGTGGCTAGGCTCTAGCCATCCAGGTACACAACACTCATCTAACTCGATCTGTATGACATCGAAACTTTATTTAATTGAACTTCTTTTAAATTATTAAATTTGGTAAAAGGGGGGAAAACATTTTTACTACAATCATTTCAATAATCATAATATAAATTTGTCGGGGATTTTAATTAAGTGTACATCGTTGCTTTACAGTACTTACAATTTATATTGTAAGTACTAGTAATTTACTTTTATGTATATAATTTATTGCCGTGCTTCGAAAGTCGTCATAACTAACTTAATCAAAACGTAAAATAAGGAAATTGCATAGTATGTTATGACGACACTTAAATCCAGTAGTAAGTTATTTTATTGGAACATACGGAATTAATTAAAACGTAAATTAAAACTTATAACCAAGACCACTACTTACTTAAAAACGAATCATCGGGTGGACCTTCTTCATCCATCATCAGGTTGATGCCTGATGCCGAATCTGATGATGGGTGAGGAAGGTTCATCCGAAAATTCGTTTTTGATTACGTAGTAGCCTTGGTTATAAGTATAAATTTACGTTTTAATATTGCTCCTGGCCAAATAGTTCCTTTTTTTTTATAGAATACGGAATTGATGTATATTATAGCTACTATTGCCCTTGTTTTTATGTACTTATTTTGAAGCATTTTTATATTGTTTGTTTATAAGAGTTGGTAATATAAATGTGTAAAGTGTATCATTCAAAATTGTCCCTAGTCTTGAATCTACAATATAATCCTTTGAATATAACGATTCCAGAGATAGTGTAATAGCCAGCCAAACTGTAAATAGTTATTACCCCCCCCCCCCCCCCCAAGTTTGTGACCTGAGATCGAGTCCAGACGGGCTTGGCATTCTCACTATTTAATATGAAATTAACTTTAACTTAACTAAGTTAAGTAACTACGACACGCTCAATATTTCCGGTACGACTTAAGTGGTGCCGACTGCAGAATTAACTTAGGTAAGGTAATCGCGCGCTTAAGTGTTCTTTTCACTTGAGTTAATTAATGAGATGGAAGCTAGAAGCGGAGCGCGGGTCACGTGGGGGTTGGAAGTGACCGGCGCTTCGGGAATTAAGAGTAATTGAACCACGAGATTTGGATACTGAATCGGTAGGCAGCTTTAGTTCGCATACCAAGACCAGTTGATGCAAACGTGTATACTGTGTGTAGGGGTGACGTATCGTGTCAGCAGAGCTCAGCGGAGTGAGTGAGTGAGTGAGTAGTGAGTGAGTGAGTGAGTGAGTGAGTGAGTTAGTGAGTGGGTGGTACTGTGAGTGAGTAAGTGAGTGAGTTAGTAAGTGAGTGTGAGTGAGTATGAGTGAGTGAGTGATAGTGGGTACTGTGAGTGAGTGAGTGAATATGTGAGTGATGAGTAGCGTTGGAGTAGTAAAGAGTTATGTTGAGCAGTGAGAGTAGTGATGAGTGAGTGGGGATTGAGTGAGTGAGGAGGGGAGGGAGTGAGTGATTGAGTGGGTGATTGAGAGAGTGATTGGATATGTGAATGAGTGTTTTTGTGAGTGAGAGTTTGTTTGAGTTAGTTTGTGAGTGAGTGGGTGATACAGTGAGTGAGTGAATATATGATTAAGTGTTTATATGAATGAGCGAGTTAGTGTGAGATTGTGTGGGTAAGTTAGTGAGTAAGCGAGAAAATGAGTTCTACATGAAACTGCAATTAGTGTTATTGTTTTAAGAGTGAGCCGTCGACATCTTTAGATTTTGAATCGTTTTCTGCAGCTAAGTAAGTATGATTAATAATCGAACCTTTACATGTGTGTACAGCAATAATAAGCACGCATACCTGAGGAGATATCAACAGTGTGAAATAGCCATACATACAAATATGACAAAATACCAAACTAGAGTTTATGGTAAAAATAAATAAATATATTACATGTTGTTAAATTAATTTTATATTATATTATGTATAATTATTGATTTAAACACGTTTATTACAATTTAATAAATCGAATACCTGTTTTTGGTTCTAGTCTATAATGTCAATGCATTATTAGCGATTTCTATTACAGTAGGCCTAACGTCATCCAATATTACAACTGTTTGCTATTCATTATCACGTTAAATTAAATGTATCAGCTGATCGTGACTGCAACTCGTAGTAGCATCATCCACCATTAATCACGCTCTTATCCCTGTATTGGTTTAAGACACCTCTATTTTATTTTCTCTATTCCTCTTGGCAGTTCTAGTTGATTTTTCCTCCAGTATCAGAAAAACTCTTCCTATTCAATTTCCACTTTAACCTGAATGATATCTGTTAACAACCTCGGGAACGGGAATACCCAACAGAGGTAGTGAAACTACTTAATCAACAGATCTAGAAGAAGGATATAAAAATAAAATAATTCACCGCGTGGTGATTTTTATAGTGGCGGTGGCGGAACAGTTTTCCCAAAAATTTCCCAAAATAGTAGAGGTGTACAAAAAACAATTGGAGATATAATCAAGTAGGCCTATTGACAAAGACTAAAATTCTTATTGGATATAGATGGGAACATTTTGATAATTTCTTCTTAATTATCCATCAAAATCTAAATCGAATCGAGGATTCAAATACCCATTTTAATTAGTAGTCACCAATTGCAGATGAAGATCCCTTTCACATTATATACTTTTAGGTATTCTGAAGAGAGGAAAATAATGGAGAAGAATATAAACGCGATGTAGACTGCGAAATACAGTACACAATTTGCATATCATTATAGAGCGATGCTACAATACATGCATCACTTTTCTGTCCGTCCGTTTGTTTGTGAGTGTCACGTATTAAAGCGAACATGACCACCGATTGACACGCGTTCGTTTTTGTTGAATTGTTCTTCAACAACAAGGATGATTCAGAATGTTTTTGGTGACCCCAGGTCACGGGGCGGGGGCTAGCCACATTCTCAAGGGAATATCTTTTAGACCCGGCGCCTCCACCAACTCCGGGCGAAATCTTACTTGTGCATTCTTCATCGACAACTTGTTGAGATTAACACCCTATTTTGTGACTCTTGTGCTCATGCTTGTTCTGTTTAGTAATCAAGCGCTGTACTACTTCACGTGAATAACTCTACGTATATTAAGATCTATCTAAATGAAAAAGAATCATTTTGGGTCTGATCTGAACATCCCGCTCATTTCAATACATCTGAATAGAAAATCTTGGTATGAAGTCAAAACAGTTACCCCACGAATATGCGTACCGTTAAACACGTTTTTTTAAGTTATATCCACGTTAGCTATTAGTAGAGTACTCTAGGTATCACTAAAGTAGAATTAATATAAATTATTTAATTAATTAATCTATCACAAAAATCATACAAGTTGAAATAAACTTGTGCTATTCCATCACGTTTTTACAGCTTCGTCTCAGGTTGCATATTATAGATAATAACAAGCTTTTTGCTCATTTTACTTATTTGAATATAAGGCATATTTCCATATTGATCCCGTTCTATAGTATAGTTCTTCTTTAGCAGCTTTTCACGTTAGAATCTCTTATGCTGTGACATTTGGTTTTAGTTTGTTGTCATTACCTGTGCATTATGTTTACGCATTAAATTATCAATTGAGAAAGCATAATTTTATCGAATTGCACACACCCTTAACCTTATGCTATCCTTAAGAGTCAATATTGACCTCTTCAGCGTGTAGTGTATTAAGTGGAGATGTCATGAAGCCTAGCTCTTATAGTAGGACTTAATAAAATCATAATCTGATTGACAGAGAATAACATCGGGAAGGTAACTGGTATAGTTGGAATTAAACTAGTGATCACCAGTATGAGATATAGTGTGTTTAAGTTGAACACATCCAATTGATTTGATAATACCATCGTTTATGCAGCAGAACAGAGGGACTTAGTATCCACATCGAAACAACCAGATCCAAAGCTTTACTGCAGTTTCACACTTCAACCACCCTAAGTACGCGATTCATTAGGATATATCTAAGAAAAGTAACATATTATAAAAACATAAAAAACATACAAGTTCATAAAAAAAAACTCAATTCTAATAAAGATGTCTCTTAGCTTGATTTATTTATTTAAAAAATTGTATGACCATCAGTTTTCTAAAATATTTCTCAGAATGTAATAAAATTTATTTAGTTGTCCTCCTTTGTAAATCAGTTATTTAACTGAATAGGATATAAATTAAATTACATTTTTTGTAGGAAATCCGGTTTAGGGTGCACACCAGTTTTACCTGATGTGCCCCTCTTCAGGTGACTAACTATAGGTATATTGGAGTAAGAAATTATGAAGGAATGTCCGAGGAATGTTTAAGAGGACTCAATCCCTTGCATTTGCATTAACGACTGAGGAAAACCTAGGAAAGAACCTTCAGTCAGGATTGCCGGTCTCGACGGGATTTGAGCCCAGGACCTCCAGAATCAGCGAAATAGTATAGACGTTAAATAAATAAATAGATAAATAAATCCTGCACAATAGCCCTTGTGCACCCTACACCAGAAGTAAATCAAGGGCTGGGTATAGTACATACAACTAGACCCTTTGATTTACTTGTGGTCGGTAGTGTACATTCCACAACCACACACACGCATACAAGTAACCTCAGGTAGACCATAATTAGTATACAGGAACTGGAAGAACTTTCCTACAATAATATTTAAGCAATACTGACTAAGTTTCTAAGATGTATGAGTTCGCCCCTGCCCGCGCCCGCGCCCGGAGCCCCTAACTCTACTGCAAGCTTCACACTAGGACTTTTATAACTTTGGTGTGACCTAGAAATGGCAATGATCGTTATCGTGTGATACAAGAAATGTACAAACACGAAAGAAAAGTAATGTAATACAGCAATGTAATACATAACATTATAAACTTCCAGGTGATATTTCAGTGTTATCTCCTTGGATTATTAAGTATAGCTGAACTAAGTTAGTAGGTGGTAAGTTTACGTTTTGAGCTCCGCTACGAATTGCGTGAAATCAGGAGGCTCGGGTTTGAATCCAGCCTGGGACTTGGATGTTAGTTCTGTTTGATCCACTTTACCAAATCAAAGCCGTAGACATGAAACAGGTGTTCATATTAAAGAGTAAAGCAAGTAAACACTGTTAGATCTAGCTTTCAGAATGATTAGGTGGTGTGACAATCATATCACTTTTAATGGTTTGTTTTTAGGTACTCGTCATAAGCTTTGAGTTTGCAAACGTAAAAGGTAAACAAAATTAACATAAAAATAAATGTAATCGAAATAAATAAAAAGTTTTATCACATTTTCAAAGTGAGTGGGGTTTTCGCTTCGCTCCCTCGTCTATCAACTGACCTCAAATGCGTATTTTTATATACAACTTTTCTTATTCTGCTGGATGTTCTTCTGTTTGGTTGTAAGCCATGTAAGCCAAGCTCTCCAAACTACAGATGACTTAAAGGAAACGTTGAGCAACAAACATTGTCGCAACCACTTTCATAGCAACTAGCTGTAGAATGAAAACTAGCTGTAGCATAACAACTAGCTGTAGCATGACAACACTAGCTGTAGTAAAACATCTAGCTGTAGCATAACAACACTAGCTGTAGTATAACAACACTAGCTGTAGTATAACAACTAGCAGTATCATAACAATACTAGCTAAAGAATAACAACTAGCTGTAGCATAACACATCTGTAGCATAACAACTAGATGTAGCATAAATCTAGCTGCAGCATAACAACTAGCTGTAGAATTACAACTACCAGTAGCATAACAACACAAGCTGTAGCATAAGAAGTAGCTGTAGCATAACACATCTGTAGCATAACAACTAGATGTAGCATAAATCATTCGGTTACATAACAATTAGCTGTAGCATAAGAAGTAGCTGTAGCATAACAACTAGATGTAGCATAAATCTATCGGTAACATAACAATTATCTGTAGCATAACAAGTAGCTGTAGCATAACACATAGCTGTAGCATAACAAATAGTTGTAGCATAACAAGTAGCTGTAGCATAGCAACTAGCTGTAGCATAACAACTAGCTGTTGCATTACAAATCTAGCACCCACAAATAAAATATCTTGGCTTGTGGGTCCTACGTGCATTTTTGTAATTATGTATAATAACAATTTTTTATGTTCAATTTTCTTTGCTTTACCCCAAAAAATGTACCCTAAAATCTAAAGCATTATACTACACTAAAATGACCGTTTATAAAATGATATCTTGTAACTGATTTTACACGAATTTTTCAACTTTTTTGATCCAGAAATTTGAGAAAATTGGCGTTCTGGGAAATTTCTTAAATCGGTTTTAACATACTTCTTTTTTGCTCCACATAGCTACGAGAGTATCGTATCAATCTAAAATGGCCCTTTATAACATCGTGTCTTGAAACTGTGCAAAAATACATTCTCAAACATAAAAAATATGCAATCCAAAATCACACCCCTTCTTGGTAATCAGCATATTTTGATCGAACCACTTGTTAAAATTACAAAACAAAATAAAGAGGATTTACAGAAAAGGCTGTAGAGTACGTCAATAATAGCCAATATTTTGTTGGATCAAAATCCTCCAAGGTCCCGGAGCATAAAGATCGTCCTCATGTTATTTCTTATGGGATATTTTTGCGAAGGGACCTACAGTAGTTCGAAAAATACCAAATTTGACCAATTTTTTCCGATCACGGTGGACCCAATAAGTTTTCTGTAATTTCTAAATTCACAACTAGTTAGTCTGAATGATTTTTTTTTTTTAATTTAGCGGGAGAAAATCCCTTGAACGATTTGTAATTTGTAAATAATAACGAACACTATACTTCAGGCATTCTGCGCCCCAAAGTGTAAATCATTAATTTATTCGAGAAAGTGGATTCAAATATTAAACAATGCTTTTGATTGATGGTTGATTACCGAAACCTATTTGTTTCTATGTTTTGAGATGATGGTTAAGTATGATTTATAGTCAGATAAAAATTCTGATAAACATATTTTTTGTTATCATGTTATATCTTTTAACTCGTAGATGGAATATAAAAATTTCGCTATTGTGTCAAAATTTTGATTCTGTCAAGAACGGATTACATTTTGACCTTGTGACGTACACAGATAAAATATATATGTACACAAATGTGAAAATATCAATCTCACGCATGAAGGTTCATCGCGACGGTGTACGGAGCGCGATTAACGATGTAGAGTGTAATAAGAGTGGATGGAGAGTGGGGACTTTGATTAATGGAGGGGCGTGCAGCTAGATAAGATATAGTGTCTTCCATTAGAGAACACTGTTTATATTGTACTCCAGAGGCTGATTATTGAACATGGCCAGGACACATTCAGAATCACACTGCTCGTAGACATTATCACGTGCACAGGTTCAGGTAATGTTCTCACTGCGAGTCACACAAATAACATAGAAACCGATCTCTGAACTTGAGTCTTCACGAGACAAGCATGTACACGGCACGCTCGTAAGCACTTAAATTAAGATGTACAACGCTCTGGAGAAAAATTGAAACTTCAAACGAGAATTCTAAAATGTTCATAACACAGATAATTTTTTAAGCCGAACAACACGCAACAAACACAATTGATGTGTGTCTGTGTAATAAACCCTACTATACACCATTGTTACGCATAAAGTCGACGCAACGGGAACAAGAAGAGGTTGCTCCCGTCGCGTTGACTTTACGCTTAACAATGGTGAATAGTAGGGTTTATTACACAAAGCAATTCTGTTTGTTGTATGTTGTTCTGCATAAAAATATCTGTGTCATGTACATTTTAGAATTCGCGTATGTAGTTTCAATTTTTCTCCAGAGCGTTGTACATCTTAGTGCTTACGAGCGTGCCGTGTACATGCCTGTCTCGTGAAGACTCTTAAGTAGCCACTTGCTTGATACTGGGGAAAAACTATTATTCCATTATTAATATTATTATTATTATTATTATTATTATTATTATTATTATTATTATTATTATTATTATTATTATTATTATTATTATTGTTTATTTATTTAACAATAGAGGATACAAAAGATATTCCAGATAATATTAGATGCAGTAAAAAACATCACACAATACGCACTAACTACAAATACAACTCCAGTTGCATACAACAGTCATAACAAAAATATATCGATTACATAAAGCCGACATCTAACACAAAACACAGTTTGTGTCACAGTTATGCTACAAAATACTATACGGCATTAGCATATGTGATGCATACTTCACTATTTTTCACCATTGCCTTAGTGAGTATTGACGATCTTATTAGGGTTGTTTCGAAAATAAAGCGAAACTAATAAATAAACCAAACACACATTTTTGTAATGTGTTCTTCATTTTAACGTATCAGAACTTAAAATTTTCAGATACCCCGTTTGAAATCACGATTGGAAATAGTAATCCATCTCAAATGGTTGATGATTTACGATTAGTAGTAGAGTCGAACTCACTGTCGCGCCACCAGCGCCACTACTTCCGATCACTAGGCCCTACCTCTTTCTTTCTAGAGTTATCATGAGGACGCAGTACAGAACGGCGATTCTCTAAGGTCCGCGATAACGTTAAATATCTCTTTGGCGTTAATTAACGATAACATTGCGAGTTTGTGATTCACTAACGAATTCTATCGTCAGCTGACGTTAAATGTGACATCACATTTAACGCCAGCCAAACTCCTGCCTCTCCCTGAGTTAAAAAAGAAGGAGAATATTTTTTTCGATTTTCACCTCCACTTCAAATTTTCGAAGCATTGAAAAATCGTATTTTATAGTGATAGCTATCTAAATAATCAATTTTTGGGTAAATATGTAACTTGTAAATTTTAATGTTATTAAGTAATCTCTATACTGCATTTATTTAATATACAAAATATAGTAATAACATTACCTCAATTCCGTCAAGACAGAGTCGATAAATGTTCGTGTCGATATATATTGACTTTATCGACTTATCGACTTTGGTTAATTCCTCTTCACTTCAGCGTTTTCATTGGCCGAGTGATCGCGATCACACAGCCTTCTCGAGAACATGGCCAAACTAATATATAACAGACGCCGGTCTGCTACGCCGGTTGAAACGGTTAACACCTTACAGTAACTTAACGTGCGGTTAATTTTAACGTGGTAGCGTTAAATTAAAATTTAACGCGAACCATAGAGAATCGCCGTCCAGGTCTAGATGTGGATTTTGATTAGCTACTGTCGAAAGTTGCAGCGAGGTTTTTATTTCGCCACCTTTCCTATGTTAAATTCTGTGAGTAGAGCGTATTAAAAGCGAATCTATTCCTAGAGTATTTGGTTATAATAACGGAGAAAAATAAAGTGTCGAAAAAGAATGTCCCATAGTCATCTTTAGTTATTTTACTCGGGTGGGAGTAATTAACACAAGCTCGTGGTTATACATAACAAATTTACTCCCACTGGTATTGGTTGTCCGCTTTAATACCCCGTAATCCGTTTGTAATTCATGGTAAAATATTAATTATTTTATACGATGGCTAAAAAGAAAAATCTCATTAAAAGTAATATGTTTGTTGAGTTGTGATGGTCTCATGGAAAACTCGATTTGATGGATGTTTTAATTACTTTTTCATACATGAATGAACGTGTGTGCGTGTCGGTGCGATCATGCGTGCGTTCAGGAGTGGGAAGAGATCCCGTGGTGACATTTAGTTTCACCTTGTTTCGCCTGTGTAATAACAACGAGGTTTTAACTGGTGGCAACGTACTGTTTATTGGGATTACTTCTACTTATATTACATGTTCTTCTACAATGCATTTACTATGGATGCATCGAGAAAGAAAACAAAAAACCTGTTACACAGATAAAGTTATAACAAATCAGGTTTATACATTTTTTTAAATACTATAGTTCCTTTCTCAAAGTTTTGCCCATGAAGGTGTTTCCTTAGGAAATAAATAAAAAATTGAAAATTAATGTATATTTAAACCGATTACAAAAATCGACAAAATACTTTGGGAATTGAACCCTTACACTAACAAATATTCGATGACATATAATTTTGAATTGCATTTTTCTGCTAATGAGGTGTTGTTGGTAGATATCTGTAGTTTCTTTTTAAGAGGTACAACCTTGTTACCTAGTAACAAAATACTAGGTGACACGTTTCTATGAAAAGTACATGAAACGACCATTTTACGGATGTTTCAATGGTGCAGTGTAACAGTGACAAGTGAAGTATTATTGATATTTTGTGTAGGTCAGTTTATACTTCTAACACGTTACGTTTTGTTTAAAGATTAGGGGCAGACTAGTTGATTCAGTGTATAATCAGCTGAGGAGGCATTTACGGCTGAAAACGATTTATTTTTAAATTATAAATAATTTTCAACACCAATTCACCGCTTTTGGTCAAAAGAAAAATGAAAATAAGTTCGACCACAAATAACTGCTTCTGAATTCTCATAACTAAATTTTATTGAAATCTGCAAGACCTTTTAAAAGATTCCACGCCCAAAATTAAAAAAAAATCATGGGGAGAGAGAAAATGAGTTTTCATCTAAATGTTGAATTAATTTCACCACCAATTCTCCGCTTTTGGGCACGATAAAAACAAAAAATTGCATTTATTTTCACCCCAAATACCTACGTCTGATAATCAGTATGCTTAAAATAATAAAAACGTGTAAATAAATAAATAAATAAATAAATGAAAATAAATAAATTGTATTTAGAGTCTACCCACTCAGTTAAATAACTGATTTTTTGTAGGGGACAGTAAATCAAAGCGACCAAACCAACCCTGTAGGCCCCGACGCAATCGAGGAGTGTGCGATAGCCAACCAAAGATCGATATTTTGGATGAGCGTAGCGAGCGTAGCGAGCGAAGCGAAGATTCCATTTCACTACACTGGAGAAAAAAATCCGGAATGTTTTTTTTTTTTTCCTTCTTTCTTTTTTTTTTTCTGTATTTTTGTGTGTTTGTCAGCACGATTCCGGCTAAACCGATACTCCGTTTGCGATGAAATTTTATGGAGACCTTCGAAATCTCTGAACTTAGAACTGCCACGTTTTTGAGCGCAATCGAAAAATTATTTCTAATGAAAATCGCAAATTTACGATTTTTTTTCGATTTTTAAAAAATTTCTTCGACTTATAACATCTACATGCTTAATCCGATTTTAATGATTTTTTTACAGAACCTTAATTTATGAATTAAGATATTCGTGTGAAATTTGAGAACAATCGAAAAATTATTTCTCATGAAAATCGAAAATTTTACGGGTTTTTCTTTTTTTAACAATTCTTTCACTTATAACACCTACATGCTTTTTTTTTATTGTAATACGTTTTTCACAGAACCTTAATTTTATGAATTTATATATTTGTGTGAAATTTGAGCGCAATCGAATAATTATTTCTTATAAAAAATCGCAATTTTTTCGTTTTTTCAATTTTAAAATTCATACGATTAATTAAAAAATTAAAAATTAAAGTTTATTTTTTATCCAATTTAATTTAATTTTAAAAAAATCTTCAATTTAGTACTAATTTTTTCACAGAACAACAGAAAATCCGCATAACACATGGCAGCTCAATGCACCAATTACGCTCATCCAACAACGCGGCGGGACTTAAGCGTTTTCCTAGTAATAGGAAATATAACAATCAGTGGTATGGACAGTGCGAACACCCGCGGATCCACGCCAGAATCAACAAGGCCGATTCAGACCAACTCTGAATTTATTATGTGCTTCGTTGCTAGGACGGCTCCAAAGTCACCGTTTACAAACCCTAAGACAAGAACTGATGGACTGAAATCCAAATCAGAAGTTAAAAAACTTCTGACTTTGGCGGGAATCGAACCCTGGACCTTCTGCATTGGAAGCAGATACGCTAACCACAAGACCCACGAGCCACACAAAATTAATTGTAATAATTGTAATTGATTGTCTTTATTATAAAAGTTATTTTAAGTAACGTCTTCAATTTTAAAAGCATTTAAATTACTTCTCATAATTATGGTTGTTACGTAGTCACCAAAGAATAAGACACTCACCTAGCCCCCCCCCCCCCCCCACCTCAACCAGGAAGGTTCTCTTCAACTAGATAATTAGTCAGTCAGTTGTTTGACGACTCGTTTTGCACTAAATAAATTGCTCAACATTAAAAACATAAATACATAACGTTTCGGGTCTGATTTTTGCCATTGGCTTGTACCTCCTTGCAGTGCATTAAGACTAGGTATATTAATTTCCGGTTTTTGCCAGTATTTATATCGATTAAACTGAATTCTTACTACTTACTACTACTTACTAACTTACTGAATACTTAGTACTGAACCTTACATTAATACTGCACACAATATGTTTTTGTAAAAACGAACTTTCCTCACAGTTATTGTAATTATTTTGTGTGATGTGCAGTATTGAAAATTATTTTTGGGACAGATTTCTTCATTAACGTGTAAACAGTCAACTGCTGGTTACCAGCAGTATGAATTATACCTGAAACGGTTAGGAACAGACAACGAAAGCCAAGCGCTTCCCTATCGATTTCCTTATCCACATATTATTTGTGTTTCGACTTTTCACGTTTTCTTCTGATACCTATTCTCTTTTTCTATTTTCTGGTCTGCGTCTTGGTAATTGAGGGATTGCTTTGTCTTCAAACCCCACCGACCCACGTAAGAAGCCCCTCATTTGAATAAAAACCCTCCTGGCGCACGCTCGCTCGTCTTGGCTACTCATCTTGGCAAAACCTCTTCTAGCGCAAACTAATGTGGGAATCGAATGTTGAAAAATTTATTTGACTACAATTTAGAAATAAACCTTATGATTGGGGTAAACCAGGAAGTCACGTAGGCAGAATTTTAGGAGGCTGGAATAGTTACGTCATCATCCCGACGAAAAATGTCGTGCTCATGTATCGGAGTCCCTTAAGGGGAACTTACCCGCTAAACTAAAAAGAAACAAAAACACATTCAGGCTAACCAGTTATGAATTTAGAAATCATCAGAAAAATTATTACGTCCACAATGACCTGAAGAAAAATTGACAAACTTGGTTTTTTCGAGCTTAATCCCATGGGCACAAATCAACCAAAAGAAATAACATGGAGACGATTTTAATGCCCCGTGACCTCGGAGGATTTTGATCGAAAAATATATTGGCCCAAATTGACGTACTCTACAGCCTTTTCTGTAAATCCTCTATTTTTTTTTTTTATTTGGGCAAGTAGTCAGTCAGTCAAAATATGCTGATTACAAAGATGGGGTGTGATTTTGGAATGCATATTTTTGCGTGTTTGAGTGTATTTGTGCACAGTTTCAAGACACGATGTTAAAATGGCCCATTATAGATTGATACGATGCTCTAGTATGCGAAACAAAGAAGAAGCAGGTTAAAACCAATTTAAAAAACTTACCAAAACGCCAATTTTCACAAATTTCTGGATTTAAAAAAATGGAAAAATTTGAGTATCATCACAGTTACAAGATATAATTACAATTATTTTTGTAACAAAGCAACAAACGCAAGTCAGGTCAAAAAACATAGTTTTGTAACAGTTTAGACTTTTGTTCCTGTGGACTCATGTGGCCCCTTAAGCTCTCTCGACAATGCCGAGATGTAAAGAATAAAGTAAAAGTCACCTGCAATTGAACTAGACTGTACTCGTAAGCATTGATTCGCTTGGTAGAGTGCACTGAGCTCCGAGGTACTTTGACATATTCAGGGTTAACACTTGCTGAAGCAAAGTCAGCTAGGTAAATGCAGAACCTAGAAGGGAGAAGATTTGATTTGTAGTTAAGAGGAGTCGCTGAGGCTGGCGCGGAGACGAGTTTATGCACTCAGCTTTCTGTTTTTTTTTCTCTCGGGTAAACGGCCAATAACACCGTTATAAAATAACACACTAAATTTAATAAAGAGTAAATCAATGGTATTCAGTACACGTATTCCTAAATTATTTAATGGATTTTGAATTAAAAAATTAGTGAAATCACCGTAATTTACTCTATTTTGGTCAAAACAGGATTTATTCCAAGTGTACAGATTTTTTTACGCAAATTCGCATACTGGATATCTACGTTTAAATCAATGTGAACGCGTGGGTTACTTTGGTTTTATCGTCAGATAAACGATTGGTGGGAATTTCCAGAATCGCAAACCATGTTTTGGATTTCCCATTTTTTCACGATCTGGACCTATGTCTCACAATTGATCTTTCAGGTTTATTTTTTGCAACCAAGTGCGGATATCAATATAAAAGAACATTATTAACATTCATGCAAAATTTTGTAAAGATATTACCAACTGTTCATCAGAAATCAACACCTGATCGAGTGCTGATGATTTCTGCTGAACGGTTGGTAATATAAATACCAAATTTTGCATGGATGTTAAAAAAGTACTTTTATATAGATATCCGCAATTGGTGGCAAAAAATAAGCCTTAAAGATCCATTGCGAGACATAAGTCAAAAACGTGAAATAATCGGAAATCCAAAACATGGAATCCAATTCTGGAAATTCCCACCAAACCGTTTATCTTACGATAAAACCAAATTAACCCACGCGTTCACATTGATTTAAACGTTGATATCCAGTATGCAAATTTGAGTTAAAAATATCTGTACACTTGGGATAAATTCCCGAAGTTGACCAAAATGTAGTAAATATCGGTAATTTCACTTTTTTTTCATTCAAAATAAATAAATTTATTTAGAAATACGCGTAATGCATAACATTAATTTATTCTTTATTAACGTTAGTGTGAAATTTGATAACGGTGTTATAAACCGTTTACACAGAAAAACCAGAAAGCTGAGCGCCTAAACTCGTCTCCGCGCCAGCCTCAGCGTACCCTCTTAATAGTGATACTGAATGGAAGCACACAGAGTGTCTATTGTTTCAAGGGAAGCTTCACTTTGAATAGTGCGGCCTTAAAAGTTGGCACTACGAGAACCAAATTGATAGAAATAATATGATATATCAACGATATTTCTATTTCAACATAATTTTATCAGAGATAAAAGTTCTTTCTCTGATCAAAGCTACAAAGGACACAATATTGATTATATTTGAGCATACAATAATATCAGAGGTAGAAAAATCTCGTCACTACAAAGCTACAAAGAAAGATATTTCTTTCCGCGAGTATAATGTTTTAGAAGGAAAAGAATCTTCTTAAAAACCAAGGCTACAAAGAATATAATATTCTATTGGCACATGTTATTTTATCAAAAGAAAAAACCTCCTCAAGGCAACGCTAAAAGGTAAAATATTTCTAGGGATCTTTTTGTGTTTGTGATTCTGTTTAGAAAAAAACGCATTATTTTATAGAATTTTATTGTGTAATTGTTTTAAAAATAATGCTTAAGAATGTTTTATTTTTATTAAATTGCAAACACCAACGAAATAATAATAATATATACGTAGGTACATTTGTGTGGAAAGAAAGTGGAAAGAATTGCAGCATTTATTTATTTAACGACTATCCTATTTATTTAAAAACTGATTAAAACTAAAATGTTTTTAAATTCTTAATTTAAAATTGTCAATCAAAGATGTAGAAATTTCCATGCTTACAAAGGTGCAATTCTGACCTGATTGTTGTTTTAAATAAATACATTGTTTACAAATCAACTTTAAAAGAGCGTTCACGCATTGTTCAAAGATCAATAACAACATCGTTTTAGTAAGTAATTTGCGCAGTATATTTTATTGTAAGGATTACATTTTTTTCAAGTGGATGTTTTTACCTAGATAACATAGAAAAGATAGGGTAATCGTATAGTACTTTATTACGTATTATTGTTTTTAAACCAAACACACATTTTTGTAATGTGTACTTCATTTACGTATCGGTACTTAAAATTTTCAGATACCCCGTTTGAAATCACGTTTGGAAATAGTAATCCATCTCAAATGGTTGATGATTGACGATGATTGATGAAAAAGGTTCCGAGGTAGTAGCAGTCGTACTCACTGCCGCGCCACCAGCGCCACTACTTCCGATCACTAGGCCCTACCTCTTTCTTTCTAGAGTTATCATGAGGGCGCAGTACAGGACGGCGATTCTCTAAGGTCCGCGATAACGTTAAATATCTCTTTGGCGTTAATTAACGATAACATTGCGAGTTTGTGATTCACTAACGAATTCTATCGTCAGCTGACGTTAAATGTGACATCACATTTAACGCCAGCCAAACTCCTGCCTCTCCCTGAGTTAAAAAAGAAGGAGAATATTTTTTTCGATTTTCACCTCCACTTCAAATTTTCGAAGCATTGAAAAATCGTATTTTATAGTGATAGCTATCTAAATAATCAATTTTTGGGTAAATATGTAACTTGTAAATTTTAATGTTATTAAGTAATCTCTATACTGCATTTATTTAATATACAAAAAATAGTAATAACATTACCTCAATTCCGTCAAGACAGAGTCGATAAATGTTCGTGTCGATATATATTGACTTTATCGACTTATCGACTTTGGTTAATTCCTCTTCACTTCAGCGTTTTCATTGGCTGAGTGATCGCGATCACACAGCCTTCTCGAGAACATGGCCAAACTAATATATAACAGACGCCGGTCTGCTACACCGGTTGAGACGGTTAACCACCTTACAGTAACTTAACGTGCGGTTAATTTTAACGTGGTGGCGTAAAATTTAAATTTAACGCGAACCATAGAGAATCGCTGTCCAGGTCTAGATGTGGATTTTGATTGGATACTGTCTTTAATTGCAGCTAGGTTTTTATTTCGCCACCTCTTCCTATGTTAAATTCTTTGAGTAGAGCGTATTAAAAGCGAATCTATTCCTAGAGTATTTGGTTATAATTATAAAAAAAGTGTCGAAAAAGAATTTCCCATAGTCATCTTTAGTTATTTTACTCGGGTGGGAGCAATTTACACAAGCTCGTGGTAATACATAACAAATTTACTCCCACTGGTATTGGTTGTCCGCTTTAATACCCCGTAATCCGTTTGTAATTCATGGTAAAATATTAATTATTTTATACGATGGCTAAAAAGAAAAATCTCATTAAAAGTAATATGTTTGTTGAGTTGTGATGGTCTCATGGAAAACTCGATTTGATGGATGTTTTAATTACTTTTTCATACATGAATGAACGTGTGTGCGTGTCGGTGCGATCATGCGTGCGTTCAGGAGTGGGAAGAGATCCCGTGGTGACATTTAGTTTCACCTTGTTTCGCCTGTGTAATAACAACGAGGTTTTGACTGGTGATAAAAGTATTGTTTATAATTATAATGGGATTACTTCTACTTGAATATTACATGTTCTTCTACAATGCATTTACTATGGATGCATCGAGAAAGAAAACAAAAAAACCTGTTACACAGATAAAATTATCAAATCAGGTTTATACATTTTTTGAAAAATACTATAGTTTCTTTCTCAAAGTTTTGCCCATGAAGGTGTTAACTTAGGAAATAAATAAAAAATTGAAAATTAATGTATATTTAAACCGATTACAAAAATCGACAAAATACTTTGGGAATTGAACCCTTCCCTTACACCAACAAATATTCGATGACATATAATTTTGAATTGCATTTTTCTGCTAATGAGGTGTTGTTGGTAGATATCTGTAGTTTCTTTTTAAGAGGTACAATCTTGTTTCCTAGTAACAAAACACTAGTGACAAGTTTCTATGAAAAGTACATGAAACGACCATTTTACGGATGTTTCAATGGTGCAGTGTAACAGTGACAAGTGAAGTATTATTGATATTTTGTGTAGGTCAGTTTATACTTCTAACACGTTACGTTTTGTTTAAAGATGAGGGGCAGACTAGTTGACTCAATGTATAATCAGCTGAGGAGGCATTTACGGCTGAAAACGATTTATTTTTAAATTATAAATAATTTTCAACACCAATTCACCGCTTTTGGTCAAAAGAAAGAGAAAAATGAAAATAAGTTCTACCACAAGTACCTGCTTCTGAATTCTCATAACTTCATATTATTGAAATCTGCAAGACCTTTTCTTTTATAAGATTCCACACCCAAAATTTAAAAAAATATCAGGGTAAGAGAGAAAATGAGCTTTCACCTAAATGTTGAATTAATTTCACCACTTAAATTTCTCCGCTTTTGGGCACGATAAAAAACAAAAAATTTGCATTTATTTTCACCCCAAATACCTACGTCTGATAATCAGTATGCTTAAAATAATAAAAACGTGTAAATAAATAAATAAATAAATAAATGAAAATAAATAAATTGTATTTAGAGTCTACCCACTCAGTTAAATAACTGATTTTTTGTAGGGGACAGTAAATCAAAGCGACCAAACCAACCCTGTAGGCCCCGACGCAATCGACGAGTGTGCGATAGCCAACCAAAGATCGATATTTTTGGATGAGCGTAGCGAGCGTAGCGAGCGAAGCGAAGATTCCATTCACTACACTGGAGAAAAAAATCCGGAATGTTTTTTTTTTTTCCTTCTTTCTTTTTTTTTTTCTGTATTTTTGTGTGTTTGTCAGCACGATTCCGGCTAAACCGATACTCCGTTTGCGATGAAATTTTATGGAGACCTTCGAAATCTCTGAACTTAGAACTGCCACGTTTTTGAGCGCAATCGAAAAATTATTTCTAATGAAAATCGCAAATTTACGATTTTTTTTCGATTTTTAAAAAATTTCTTCGACTTATAACATCTACATGCTTAATCCGATTTTAATGATTTTTTTACAGAACCTTAATTTTATGAATTAAGATATTCGTGTGAAATTTGAGAACAATCGAAAAATTATTTCTCATGAAAATCGAAATTTTACGGGTTTTTTCTTTTTTTAACAATTCTTTCACTTATAACACCTACATGCTTTTTTTTATTGTAATACGTTTTTCACAGAACCTTAATTTTATGAATTTATATATTTGTGTGAAATTTGAGCGCAATCGAATAATTATTTCTTATAAAAATCGCAATTTTTCGTTTTTTCAATTTTTAAAATTCATACGATTAATTAAAAAAATTAAAAATTAAAGTTTATTTTTTATCCAATTTAATTTAATTTTAAAAAATCTTCATTTAGTACTAATTTTTTTACAGACAACAGAAAATCCGCATAACACATGGCAGCTCAATGCACCAATTACGCTCATCCAACAACGCGGCGGGACTTTAGCGTTTTCCTAGTAATAGGAAATATATCAATCAGTGGTATGGACAGTGCGAACACCCGCGGATCCACGCCAGAATCAACAAGGCCGATTCAGACCAACTCTGAATTTATTATGTGCTTCGTTGCTAGGACGGCTCCAAAGTCACCGTTTACAAACCCTAAGACAAGAACTGATGGACTGAAATCCAAATCAGAAGTTAAAAAACTTCTGACTTTGGCGGGAATCAAACCCTGGACCTTCTGCATTGGAAGCAGATACGCTAACCACAAGACCCACGAGCCACACAAAATTAATTGTAATAATTGTAATTGATTGTCTTTATTATAAAAGTTATTTTAAGTAACGTCTTCAATTTTAAAAGCATTTAAATTACTTCTCATAATTATGGTTGTTACGTAGTCACCAAAGAATAAGACACCACCTAGCCCCCCCCCCCCCCCACCTCAACCAGGAAGGTTCTCTTCAACTAGATAATTAGTCAGTCAGTTGTTTGACGACTCGTTTTGCACTAAATAAATTGCTCAACATTAAAAACATAAATACATAACGTTTCGGGTCTGATTTTTGCCATTGGCTTGTACCTCCTTGCAGTGCATTAAGACTAGGTATATTAATTTCCGGTTTTTGCCAGTATTTATATCGATTAAACTGAATTCTTACTACTTACTACTACTTACTAACTTACTGAATACTTAGTACTGAACCTTACATTAATACTGCCCACAATATGTTATTGTAAAATCGAATTTTCCTGACAGTTATTGCAATTATTTTGTGTCATGTGCAGTATTGAAAATTATTTCTTGGGACATTTTTCTTCACTTATGAGTAAACAGTCAACTGCTGGTTACCAGCAGTATGAACTATACCTGAAACGGTTAGAAACAGACAACGAAAGCCAAGCGCTTCCCTATCGATTTCCTTATCCACATATTATTTGAGTTCCGACTTTTCACGTTTTCTTCTGATACCTATTCTCTTTTTCTATTTTCTGGTCTGCATCTTGGTAATTGAGGGATTGCTTTGTCGGCAAACCCCACCGACCCACGTAAGAAGCCCCTCATTTGAATAAAAACCCTCCTGGCGCACGCTCGCTCGTCTTGGCTACTCATCTTGGCAAAACCTCTTCTAGCGCAAACTAATGTGGGAATCGAATGTTGAAAAATTTATTTGACTACAATTTAGAAATAAACCTTATGATTGGGTAAACCAGGAAGTCACGTAGGCAGAATTTTAGGAGGCTGGAATAGTTACGTCACATCCCGACGAAAAATGTCGTGCTCATGTATCGGAGTCCCTTAAGGGGAACTTACCCGCTAAACTAAAAAGAAACAAAAACACATTCAGGCTAACCAGTTATGAATTTAGAAATCAACAGAAAAATTATTACGTCCACAATGACCCGAAGAAAAATTGACAAACTTGGTAATTTTCGAGCTAGGTCCCATGGGCACAAATCAACCAAAAGAAATAACATGGAGACGATCTTTATGCCCCGTGACCTTGGAGGATTTTGATCGAAAAATATATTGGCCAAAATTGACGTACTCTACAGCCTTTTTTGTAAATCCTCTTTATTTTGTTTTTTTAATTTGGGCAAGTAGTCAGTCAGTCAAAATATGCTGATTACAAAGATGGGGTGTGATTTTGGAATGGATATTTTTGCGTGTTTGAGTGTATTTGTGCACAGTTTCTAGACACGATGTTAAAAAGGGCCATTTTAGATTGGTACTATGCTTTAGTATGTGAAACAAAGAAGAAGCAGGTTAAAACCAATTTAAGAAACTTACCAAAACGCCAATTTTCACAAATATCTGGATTAAAAAAAAAAATGGAAAAATTTGTGTATTACCACAGTTACAAGATATAATTACAAATATTTTTGTAACAAAGCAACAAACGCAAGTCAGGTCAAAAAACATAGTTTTGTAACAGTTTAGACTTTTGTTCCTGTGGACTCATGTGGCCCCTTAAGCTCTCTCGACAATGCCGAGATGTAAAGAATAAAGTAAAAGTCACCTGCAATTGAACTAGACTGTACTCGTAAGCATTGATTCGCTTGGTAGAGTGCACTGAGCTCCGAGGTACTTTGACATATTCAGGGTTAACACTTGCTGAAGCAAAGTCAGCTAGGTAAATGCAGAAACCTAGAAGGGAGAAGATTTGATTTGTAGTTAAGAGGAGTCGCTGAGGCTGGCGCGGAGACGAGTTTATGCACTCAGCTACGGCTAATAACACCGTTATAAAATAACACACTAAATTTAATAAAGAGTAAATCAATGGTATTCAGTACACGTATTCCTAAATTATTTAATGGATTTTGAATAAAAAATTAGTGAAATCACCGTAATTTACTCTATTTTGGTCAAAACAGGATTTATTCCAAGTGTACAGATTTTTTTACGCAAATTCGCATACTGGATATACACGTTTAAATCAATGTGAACGCGGCAGGTTACTTTGGTTTTATCGTCAGATAAACGATTGGTGGGAATTTCCAGAATTGTAAACCATGTTTTGGATTTCACATTTTTCACGATCTGGACCTATGTCTCACAATGGATCTTTCAGGTTTAGTTTTTGCAACCAAGTGCGGATATCAATATAAAAGAACATTAGTAACATTCATGCAAAATTTTGTAAAGATATTACCAACTGTTCATCAGAAATCAACACCTGATCGAGTGCTGATGATTTCTGCTGAACGGTTGGTAATATAAATACCAAATTTTGCATGGATGTTAAAAAAGTACTTTTATATAGATATCCGCAATTGGTGGCAAAAAATAAGCCTTAAAGATCCATTGCGAGACATAAGTCAAAAACGTGAAATAATCGGAAATCCAAAACATGGAATCCAATTCTGGAAATTCCCACCAAACCGTTTATCTTACGATAAAACCAAATTAACCCACGCGTTCACATTGATTTAAACGTTGATATCCAGTATGCAAATTTGAGTTAAAAATATCTGTACACTTGGGATAAATTCCCGAAGTTGACCAAAATGTAGTAAATATCGGTAATTTCACTTTTTTTTCATTCAAAATCAATGAATTTATTTAGGAATACGCGTACTGGATAGTATTGATTTATTCTTTATTAAAGATAGAGTGAAATTTGAAAACGATATAAACCGTTTTCCCAGAAAAACCAGAAAGCTGAGCCACTAAACTCGTCGCCGTGCCAGCCTCAGCGTACCCTCTAATAGTGATACTGAATGGAAGCACACAGAGTGTCCATTGTTTCAAGGGAAGCTTCACTTTGAATAGTGCGGCCTTAAAAGTTGGCACTACGAGAACCAAATAATATGAAATAATATGATATATCGACGATATTTCTATTTCAACATAATTTTATCAGAGATAAAAGTTCTTTCTCTGATCAAAGCTACAAAGGACACATTCTTGATTATATTTGAGCATACAATAATATCAGAGGTAGAAAAATCTCGTCACTGCAAAGCTACAAAGAAAGATATTTCTTTCCGCGAATATAATTTTTCAGAAGCAGAAGATCCTTCTTAAAAACCAAGGCTACAAAGAATAATATACTTACTATTGGCACATGTTATTTTATCAAAAGAAAGAACCTCCTCAAGGCAATGCTAAAAGGTAAAATATTTCTAGGGATCTTTTTGTGTTTGTGATTCTGTTTGGAAAAATACGCATTATTTTTTAGAATTTTATTGTGTAATTGTTTTAAAAATAATGCTTAAGAATGTTTTATTTTTATTAAATTGCAAACACCAACGAAATAATAATACTAATATATACGTAGGTACATTTGTGTGGAAATGAAAGTGGAAAGAATAGCAGTATTTATTTATTTAACGACTATCCTATTTATTTAAAAACTGATTAAAACTAAAATGGTTTTAAATTCTTAATTTAAAATTGTCAATCAAAGATGTAGAAATTTCCATGCCTTACAAAGGTGCGATTCTGATCTGATTTTTGTTTTAAATAAATACTTTGTTACCAATCAACTTCAAAAGGGCGTACACGCATTGTTCAAAGATCAATAACAACATCGTTATAGTAAGTAAATTGCGCAGTATATTTTATTGTAAGGATTACATTTTTTTCAAGAGGATGTTTTTACCTAGATAACATAGAAAATATAGGGTAATTGTATAGTACTTTATTACGTATTATTGTTATATTCATTATTATATACTTTATTGAAGAGATAACAAAGAATTTACTGTGTTAGTCTTCTATAAAAAAAGATGAACTATTTCAATACAACATTTTGCAAAATGTAATAACATTAAATCGGTTATTTGCGTCTGCTGTTGCTAGGCTAAAGCAGAAGGCTTGGACCGGCACCTCCACCAAACTCGAAGATATTTGACTTGATAACATTACATAGGTTTTTCGTGTCCGCTGTTTCTAAGCTAAAGCAGAAGGCCAAACTCAAAGACATTTGACTTGATATCATTAAATTGGTTAAGAAAATGGCAGCGTGTTTCCCATTCGTTCGACAAACTCCATGCGTGCTCGTGTGCGTGAACAGTGGTGGCTCATGCGTAACGTGTTAAAGTCTGATTCGTAAGGTCACGGTCATAGGATGTGCGCAGAGATTTTACAATGTGGGGAGCACAGGATCGCCATACTGATAGGGGAAGGACGGGGTCTGGGGCATAGCCCCAGCCGCCGAAGGCGATTTTTTGGTGGTTTAACTTTTTTTTTTGGGGGGTGGGGTGCTCTAACGAAGTGTTCTTGAGCGTATATGGCTATTATTGTACTTACTTATTCCCGCGGATTCTGTTTGTTATAACAAATTTATTTAATATGTGAAGATGATGGGAGTACGAAAGCAGGTAAAGTTCGGAAACTAAGTCAAATAGTCTTTTCTAAATTTTTTTTTATCCAAATCATTCTGATTTCATCGTATTTCATAGTAAGAAACGTCATAGATTCATGTCGCGTAACTTGACGAAAACGAGAAGCGGGTTTAGTGAAGGTTGATTCCCATTCAGAAGTTTGAACGTTTGAGGTTAAACAGGCCGTAGTGTACCATTTTAAGTAGCCAGGGCGAGTGTGTATTAAATTATTTGTGAAGTGGAAGAACGAGATAAGTTCGAAAATCTAAGAATATATTTTTGAATTTTATTTTCACACGTGAACATTTTGTAGTAAGCTTTTAATCGTATTGATACGACATGAAAGATTATTTTTGATAACATTACAGAGGCGTGGTTTAGTGAGTGATTCCCTTCAGAAGGTTTGAACGTGTAGTACGGATTTGAACACACGCTGCTGTGTCCAGTGTTTAAGCGTGCAGGGGCGAGTGCTAGTATTATTAGTTGTGGAAGTGGAAGACGAGATAGTCGATTCTAAAGATATTTTGAATTTTATTAATCACGAGCGGTGAACCTTATAAATATAATCATTGGATTTTACACGTTAGTTAACAAATATTCTATTACACAGTGAAAAGTCAATGATTTATATTTATAACGTTACTAACTGTTATATAGTTTCATTTTTTATAACACGGTGAACCTTCGTAAATCAAGCTTTTAATATTCTGATCGACTTAAAATTTTCAAATCATACCCAAATTCAAATAAAAATACTCATCTAAAAAAATAACGCTACGCCTAATGGGGGAGGTTAAGGCCCCCCTGCCCCCTGCCCAACCCCCCTGTGCACGCCGGTCACGGTTTCGAATCCATCTGCCGGCAATCCTGCTGAAAGTTTATAGGAGGGTTTCTTGAACGACGGCGTCGACGACTACGACCACGACCACGACCACGACCACGACCACGACGACACGACCACGACCACGACCACGACAACGACAACGACAACGACAACGACGACGACGCTTTGACATTTCAGCCCAACTGTAATGGCTATATTCTCAGAAAACTCGAAAATAAAATAAAAAAACTTTTAAAAATATAAGACAAAGCAAAATGACACGACCAAATAATTGTATTTATAATTTACCGAGCCGCGAAAGCCTTAAATTTGAAATAATAATACTAAACTAATATTTAATAAAAAAATGTAATCTATATTAAGGCGAATGCTGGGGTTGAATCCTTTCGAACAACCTTAGGAAATTTTCCTCCACCGCCCCAAACTCTAATAAACTAGAAAGTCACCTGTAGAGGGTCACATCGTGTAGACTGATGTGTCGGTATAGCGGGCATCATAACGAAAAACATGTTCTTGCATATAATATTTATGTTTTGGAATTGTGGGTAATTTAATTAACTTGGACGTTAATGAAATAATTATGCTGCTTGCTAAGCTCGAGGGCTTCTCTTTCATAAAATTCCTTTTTGAAGTTTATTCATTATATGAATGATGTTGACTTAAACTAAGTAATGTATATAAACACACACAAGCTTAAGAATCAAGTTTGAGCTTTGCTTGTTTCACATTTTTACTTTGAAAAATAATTCTGTGCTCATCTCAAATTTGAGTTTTTAATAACTACAAAACTTTAATGTTTCTTGCTTAGACTCTTTTCAATTCAAAGGAAGGTGAAGTACACTTCCTAAACTTCATATTTTGCAGTAGACATTTTAGATGTCATATTTAAGGAATGTCGTAATGTTAATATTTCTCAATAAAGTATACATCACTCTTGAGCAACACAAAGAGGGAATAATCGACAATAATCGTTAAACAAGATAACGAAATAAACGATATCAATGACAATATAACGGCAGCTCTACGAGGTCTATCGTTAGAAGTCGACATCTCAAAACCAAGTTTCTTCTAGGAGTATACGCTTTCTCAACCCAGACACAATAAAGTTAATATAATTGCATACAAATTATACTTATTTTAAATGTTTTTCATACATTAATACTTTCCTAACATTACAGATTTTATGACCGATTTAGTAAAAAAAGCTATGGTGAAAATCTAGCAAATTTCACATTCACTCTTGACCTGCAGTATCGGTTGAAGACCTACAGAATCAGTTACCCAGATTTCGTACCACAGCAACCGGCTGAAATTCTGGCGTCGAGCTTAACTATCATGGTTTGGATATCCTTAGTTGGGTTATAATATTCTTCTATGCTTGTCTAACATTCAACATTTTGCGAAAGTCTATTAAAATACCCTGATTAAATAAAAGCATGACCTAAATAGCAATTTTGAATGACGATTACATTTTTATTAAACTTTTTATAAACTCATTTAATTATACAGATCATACCGCTACGAACATTTATTCTTCTTCTCTTTATTTGAAGTTGAGAATATAATTTCACATTTTAATCTTCTTTGATGGTTTATGATGAGTGGTATTTATTATTAAGCTTCTGCGAAACCAAAATCCGAAGTCAAGCTACAGACAGAAAACTATTATTCAACAATTTTATTAAAAGGCAATTTGATAACTAAAATGCGCAAACACCACTCAAGGGAAAACAGTTGATTTTTTTGCGTTTTGTATCTAAGTTAAGCACGCAATTTCAAATTATGATGGAAAACGATTCAGCTCAAATAATATCTAAGATATTTTCATATCTTTGAAATGGTTATTCCATTATATTTTGTGCCATCTACAGACAAACGATTATTTTACTAAGTTATATAAATATTTTAATTGTGTGAAAATTATATAATACATAGTTGCAAAATATCGCTCACAATAAATATGACGCTCTTTTAAACATACCTAAACATATTTGTACAACTTCGTCAAAGGTAAAATAGAGATATAACATAACAGATACATATTGAGACGAATTTGAAATAAATTACCAACTAACAATAGCAATTAACGGAATTCAATTTTAATTACACAGTTTATATCACCTGTTTCGTTATCAATTAAGATTTTAATTGGAATAGGTAGAAAGAGGGAAGGGGAAGAGTTAGATAGAGTTCGAAATAGATTCACTCTGTGTTATGCAATTCAAAGCGTGTTAGTGAATTTACTGAATATGACCCGACGATTAATTTGAACTTGGCGTATTTACTGTAATTAAAGTCTACCGCAAAGTCGATTCCAATCGGTTTTACCAATCACTTACACGCATTGTTTCGATTTACGTGATCGTGTTCGGAAACTGACTCGTTCGTGCTGAGTTCAAATATTCGTAGGTTCTAGTTATGGAGTTTAAGTATTGATGTTCGGGCGTTCCATTTCCTGCAGCCATAAATCATTTCTGAATAACACTTTGTATTAAAAGAATGGACATAAAATGTACGTCCCTATCATATAAAATTTTCAACATTTTATCATAAATAAGTCAGAAAATGCGTTTTTTTTTTTATTATTTTGACAGATTGTTAATACAAGATTTTTTCTTTTTTCTTTTCAATAATCAATTTATGGTAAGGTGCAATAATAGGTGCCTTCATTATACAATTTTTACAAAATTATGTTTAATTTCAAACATTTATGACTGAAATTGTCTGAGAAATAAGAAATGGTAAAATGAGCAATGAGCAAGTCTGCCTCCTCTTGAGTGCATCACCAATTCCCTTTAGAACTGACGCAAAGCTCTCGCATATGGCTTTAATAAATGCCAGTCTTTTTGTAGGGAATTAAATTAAGGTCTTAATGCACTCAGCACTAAGTAGGTTGCTAAGAGGAAGAGTGTATCTTGTTTTGAAGATGCTAGCATCCATGTTAGGAAATATGAGTTGTAAAGTGTCCGTTGGTGGAAGAAGACTTTATGGGTAAAACAAAACTTAATACGAAATTCCAAGTTTATTTTAGTCTCTTCAAAGAGCTTGTTTAGTAGGGTTCAAATTACTTAAAATATGAGATAATTATATGTATATATATATGAAAGAAATAACAAAATTCTTCCTTGGTTAAAATGTTTGTTTTTGTTTCTATTTTGATGTCACATATTTCTCACCGATCTGGTTAGGGTTGGTTATGGAATTTTCATCAATGTATGTTACTTTAGACACACTGATATTTTTAGAATGTATTTTTGTAAACTCGATTTATTTTAAGATCCGTAAGTCAATTTAAAAATAAAATGAAGATAGATTGACAGAGAATGTATTGATTCGCTTTATGTTGAGGTATCTTCGAAATTATGATACTCAATTTCTTGAAAATGTGCAAAGTAAAAAGGTTACGTAAACCTTGATATTACGAATCCTTTTACGTCTGGTATTACCAATGGTGATGTAATAAATCGAATGAAATTATGAGTTAGCAAATGTACTCTATATGCATAACGTTTCTGACCATCCGTCCGTCAGTCCGTCTTCGCGTGTGTCACGTTTCACGATAAAAAACCGAACATGACCTACGATTGACACGTATTTTTGCTGACAAGGATAATACAGAACGTTTTTGTTTACCAAGGGAGTTGAGTTAGGGAAAGTTTGAAATTTTGAAGAAAGTTTACGTACTCGTCACCTCCACCATTACGAAGGATTGAACAAGGATGGAACAATTATGATAAGCCTGAATCGGCCTTGTTGATTCAAGCGTTGATCCGCTAGTGTTCGCACTGTCCATACTTCTGATTGTTATATTTCCTATTAAAAATATCGATCTTTGGTTGGTTATCGCTCACTCGTCGATTGCGTCGGGGCTTACAGGGTTGGCTTGGTCGCTTTGGTTTAATGTCCTCCACTGATAATCAGTTATATGACTGAGTGGGTAGACTCTAAAAACGAATTTATTAATTTATTTATCTAATCTTCCCTCCCTATTTTGGGCACTCCCGTATAATCCTGCCTGTTAAAAATTTATGACTAATTAATAATAATTTTCATACCATGAATCAGACATCTAAAAATAAAGTAGAGTGTTACTTTGCCAGTAAAATTGTAGTATATTAAACCATATAGCAAATAATTGATAATATAGTAAACGTACTTTGTATAAATGTAAATTAATCAATTTTTGTTATTCTGTGTCTTTAAGGCAACCTTAATGTAAAGGCAGAGCTTTGTTTTGAAAATAAAGTTGTACTACTACGTACAATATCGAAATTTATAATGCAATTTAAAGTGAATTAGTTCATGTAATCTTTGCAACCAACCACAAACATGAAGCAGTATATAATTTTCTTCTGTGCAAGTCAGTGTGAAGTTCTGTAAAAGCGCTTGTGCTCGTTTATAAAAGTCTGGGTGTTCTTTTTTTCTTCGCTCGACGGGAGCAAAGTAAAGAAAGTGAGCCAGGTCACAGAATCCCGTGTGGGAAGTCCACGTACGGCGATAACATTTCTAATTGAGTTGCTTTACCAAGATCAATACGAAGTCATTATAGGAGAGTTAGTCTCGGGCGACTGTTTGTGAAATAACACACTTAGAAGAGCTAATCCATGAAGATGGTTTCACGATGAGCCTGAAGAAACTGAAAGTTGGTAGTAAGTTTAAGTTTTCGTATGTTGGGCTTGGTGGAGGTGCCGGGTTAAAAGCATGATTTTAATAATTATCGTTGTGTGTATTTTTGTTATGTGATGTGATTATTATTGATTCTTTATTGACGACAGGGCGAAGCCCCACAAGTGCAATATATTTTACATACATAGGATATAAACATAAACATAAACATAAAGCAGTAAGCACAAATTATTTACTTGACCCAAATTAGCAAATAAACACATACAAAAAATAAAATAAACAAGTATTTAATTTACATCATTAAATAATATCATATTATGTAAACACCTGCAGATGAATGGATGTATTTTATGTGTGTGAATATTTGTAACACCTGCAGATGAATGGATGTATTTTATGTGTGTGAATATTTGTGAGTGTGTTTGCGAGTTTGAGTGTACTTTGTGTGTTAGAGCAGGTACGTGTGTGTGTGCGTGCGTGTGTTGGTGTGTTTACATGTTCATTTTTACATTTATTTTGAGTACAATTACACATCAAGTATAGCTAGTTTAAACTTCCGAATGCGATGTTAAATTGTGGGTGATGGATGTAATATCTTGTGTTTATCTTCAAGTACTTATAGATGTACTTCATTATTATAAGTTTTAATTATTGACATCGTTTGTGGTTATTTAAAGGTTCGCATATACTCTCAATCACTTGACGAAGCTAAACTGCACTTTAATTTATACTGTAGAGGAATTTAACGATCTTATCAACTGTTAAAATTACACCAGTATAATTTTTAACGATCTTATAAATTATTAAAATTACATCAGTATAACTTTTTTATTTCCGAACAATTATTTAAATTTGTATAAGTATAATTTATCGCAATTTTGGTTCGTTAGGAGAGCAAAAGCCAGTTTGTAATATTACATCGAGTTTTAGTCTCTAATTGTTACAGTTAAGAGGTATAGTGCTAACTTTTCCCGCCCTTTTCTGGATAGTTACGCTCTTGCGGGGAGCGGGAAGGGAGGGAGATAGGCGTGAACAACTAGTCATCCCCACCGCAACTGAACATGGAGCCGAGGAGGGGTAACGCACCGACAAACAGCGCCTTATCTGATTTATTGCGTGCCCAACTCAACTCCGTCGACGATAGCTCTGTCAAGGTCAAGTTACATTGCCGGCAACGTTATAGTGGATGCATGCGAAGATAAATATCAATCCAGTAGTAATTACTATCCAAAAGTTTTTTCTGGTGTATGGAAATGATTAACATTGTTATAATTTATAATTGTATATTTTACACAGAACGCTACCAAAATTTGTTTTTCTCCCGTGACAATGAAATACTTAATTTTATTAGGATTGACAGTTAAATAATGGTTACATGTACAAGTGAGGCAATATACAACACAATCAATATAAGTAACGTTATAAAAATATCAACTCTATGTTCTAAACACTAATCATCTCAATACAATACTGGGGGAAATACTCCACGAATCCCGTTTGCGATTAAAACTTATGACTCTAGTTCCATAAGCTATAACGTCATAAACCCATGACAAGAGTATTCTTTGTTGTATACAGTGTTCTATCGCATCTATTTATTACATACAGAGGCGGAGGTTCTCTGTTCGAACCCTAGTGTTTGTTGTTCATTCAAATGCGTTCAAATGTTTCACTTTAATTCAATTAAACGCTAACATTGCGTAATATATTATTTACACAATCACTCTTTGGGATATAAAAGGCAGAGGGTGCAGCCACAAGCGGCCCAGTCCTCAGAGACGTTTTTTGAATACCGTCCATGTCCATTATTTCCCGATTTACGAGGTAGCAACTGCGGCTTCGCGATCGTGACACGTTTTCTTAAAAGTATGTATATGAGGTTGTTGTATTCATGATACACTCGTAATTAGCATGGGTAGGTAAAGTAGCCTACTTATTAAACATCTACGAGTTGGACAATAACCAGTAAACACAGCACAGCCATACATAACGCATCAAAAATATCCCCGCGTCTGAGGAAGAGAGCCACTTTAAAAAAATGTAGGCATAATCACTTTTTTGGAGTGTTTTTTATTTAATATATCTTGCGGTCTAAACATCTTTTTTTGATCATGTAATTATATATAATGTCTATCGTATTCAGATATGAAGTGAATTTAATAACTTTAGAGCAAGGCACTCACACTCAAATGTGTAAGTTATTATATGCTTTATGCTACGTGCTCACGTCCATGCAAAATATATAGGCCTACCTCAGAACGTTATTCCTAGTAAACAAAGTTATTTTTCACACACAACAAAGATAAATAGAACGTATTTTCACATAAGGATTTCCACATTCAACAGAAATATTAATTGTCAATAAATTATACCGGATACACAAGATAACAATCAATAAAAAAAGTTAGTGGTCGTTTGAGACTCCGGATACATATAGGCTAAAATACATTGCAAATATCGCAAACAAAACCACGAAAAAACTCTTAGTTTAGAAATGCGTCACGCATATAGGCATGTGCTATACTCGTGAGTTAGGATTTTTACACATTAGTTACAATTTAGAGAATTCTTATTTACACATGTTCACATATAGAATGAGGTACATTGAGTTCAACTATATATATGCACTTTCACGTACACTCGCGACGAAATACGTTAGTAATGTGATGTCTGACATACTTTACACGCTCGCCTCTAGTGTCTACTATAACAAATAAACGCAGGTCCCAATAATGATATATTAAAAAAAAAAAACGGGGGAAAACTAAAAGGTAAATGTGATCATGTTCAAGTTTCATTTGTTTTGTTTCTTGAATTCTTGGGCCACACTTTGCAAGTGGAATTCACACGCAATGAAGAGATGAACTGCATTGCAAAACTACGTTGTAGGTTTTTTACTTAGATGATTTTGTCTTTGATTCAGATTGCTTGGTGACTGTGACTTTCTTTTTGGATTTGTTGCCAGCTTGCTTCTGGGCTTCTATTATATAGGCCGGTCAATGATATCTTCCTTCGACAGTCTTTTTCCGAATTGTGGGTTGATCAATTCCGGGCACAATTGCATGAACAGCTTTTGGCAAATTAAAGGAAAATGGAAATCACTAATTCGAAGTATAAGGTTTCAAGGTTAATCGAGACGATTGGTACATTGGAAGAATAACAAACCCTACGGTGCAGGGAATTAAGGCATATTTTTAGTAATCATAATAACTCAATACATTTTAACTTACTTACCCAAGCAATGATTAGGATACTTTACCCAGAACAATATTAAAACGTAATTTTTTTTTAAATGATCTGAACAATTCTTGGAAACATCAAGGTTCATAAGTGACCATGTGATATTATAATATGCCTCCCACTGTCAGGGGAAAATGGGCTATGCACGAGAAATAAGAATTAAATTATATCAGAGAAAACAACAGAATGAATTATATTCGGATGATTCTCCCTGTAATTCGTAAAGTACGGAAGAACTGCAATTGAAACGCTCAGCGTGGTGTTTAATTGCGACCAAGCACCTATGCATGATATCATTATCGTACTGGTATGGTAATCAAAACAATTGTTACAATGCCGGATTTAAAAATATACAAATCATAATTGCAAGCAACGAGAGTCTTCCCACACAGTCAAAGATCTCATTTCAGTGACGAACCGACGACGCCATTGATTGACGAAATAATCGGACATTTGAAATAGTAGTTCACAGATGTCCACGATTCATTCGCGGATGAGTCAGCGTAGATATAACTACTTCGGAACAACCATTTACAACTTGTTATGTGCTTCGTTGCTAAGACGGTTTCAAAGCCACACTCAGTGCAGTGGATGTAATGCGATACCCTGCCTATAGATTATGGGTTGATTCAAGTCGGGAATCGAACCAGCGACCTTCTGCTATATGGAAGCGGGGACGCTATCTTTAGACAAACAAGACACAAACATTACCACTTAGCAGACTTGCTTGCCCCCATGCAGATTAATGAAATGAAATATTCTGTAATAATAGGTTAAGACGCCTGTCAGGAATGCGGGAGATCCGTGGTTCGATTCCCGGTTGGGGCGGACTTTTTTAATTTCTGAATTGTAGTAAATAATTGGATGAGCGTAGCGAGCGTAGCGAGCGAAGCGAAGATTCCATTTCACTACACTGGAGAAAAAAATCCGGAATGTTTTTTTTTCTTTCTTTTTTTTTGTATTTTTGTGTGTCTGTTAACACGATTCCGGCTAAACCGATACTCCGATTGTGATGAAATTTTATGGAGGCCTTCGAAATCTCTGAACTTAGAACTGCCACGTTTTTGAGCGCAATCGGAAATTTTTTCTCATAAAAAACGCAATTTTACGATTTTTTTCGAATTTTAAAAAATTTCTTCGACTTATAACTCCTACATGCTTTATCCGATTGTAATGATTTTTTCACAGAAACTTAATTTATTAATTAATATATTGGTGTAAATTTGAGCGTAATCGAAAAAATATTTCTCATGAAAATCGATATTTTACGATTTTTTTCTTTTTTTTAAACAATTTCTTTGACTTATAACACCTACATGCTTTATCCTATTGTAATGATTTTTTCACAGAACCCTTATTGTATGAATTAATAGATAAGTTTTAAATTTGAGCGCAATCAAAAAATTATTTCTTATAAAAATCGCAATTTTACGATTTTTTTATTTTTTTAACAATTACAATTAATTTAAAAAATTAAAAAATTAAAGTTAATTTTTTATTTAATTTAATTTAATTTAAAAAAAATTCAACTTAGTAATGATTTTTCCACAGAACAACAGAAAATTCGCATAACACATGGCAGCTCAATGCACCAATTACGCTCATCCATCAACGCGGCGGGACTTTAGCGTTTTCCTAGTAATAATAATTCAACCATTACGTAGTGCATGGGTGATGTCTGTCCTATGGATATGACCTGTCGAAAGGCCCGCCTACCGTGCGTTAGCAAACGATGTTATTTTCTTTATCGTGCTGAAAGAACGCTCTAGCGCTATCTAAAAATAGAATAAAGGTTCAGATATAATATAATAACATAGACTTATCGTAAACAATATTTGCTTAGTTCTTTCAACGCGGGTAATTATGAAGATTGGTTGAATGGGAGCATCACAAACCTTGCATTGCGGAGAATCAAAATTATAATCTACTAATTAAAGAACGCGATAAACATAATATTTATGCAGTTTCAAATTCTGATATCGTCCGTGGTCGCACATATTGTAATAGTATAGGGATGCTGGCGAATTACACTAGGAGGACGCGGATTCGAATCCCGCACAAGGCATACGGTAGGTTATCTTATCTGTAATAATTGTTCTTCACTCTCGTCTATCACCACTCTTAGTCCGAATAGCTAATGGTAATAAAAGTGACGTTGAGCAACAATAATCATAATTAATTTCTGATAGCGAATATTATAGAATTCTCACGACAGCGATGTAAAAAGCTGTAAGCAAACCTCAAAATAACAGATTGTGATTATGTAATCTGATGACAAGCACATCCGGTGTCCAGATCCCGCCCACATTACCTCCCCTACTTGTTTCGAAGCAGACACGATCGAATTTCACTAGAGAGCGCCACCAAATGGAGCCAAAAGTGTGCTTTGCAAGGCGTTCGTACTTTTCAAACTACGTCTACATTTTTAGTCCGATTTCAAATATGTTTTTTTTATTTTACTCAGAAATGAACTGTTATTCTACGTACATGGCCTGATTTCCCAAATTTACTCCCCTTTGGTCACACAAGAGCAGTAAACTTTGACCGGAAATGAACATTTTCTATGGACTTTGAGGACTCGTGGGGAAAATGTTATGACTAAAATGAACAAAAGGGCTATGTACGAGAAATAAGAATTTAGTTATCTATCAGAGGAAAAAAACAGAATGAAAAAATAATGATTTCCCTGTCCGTAGTTTGAAAAGTACGAAAGTACTGCACATGGCACGATCGGAGTGGTATTTAAATCGCACCCAAGCCTCTTAATGCCAACCTGGTTATTCTGTGACTTTTGTTAAAACGGCGATAGTCGGTATTTTAATGAAAGTTTCCATTTAAATTTAATTCCTATTAACTCTAGTCAAATATACAATTGTACGTGTAAAATGTAACAACCAAATATGCAAGGGTGATTTTAAACAATGTTTAAAACTTATTTGAGCTCTACTGGATAAATTTATGCCAGTGTTCGGAAATCTGAATCGCCATAGAAATGGTTTCATTTCAAAACACGTGCAATAAACAGATTCTGAAACATGTTCAGGTCGCTCAATTGTTTGTATAAATTGAATGTTATACAAATGCTACATCGAACAGCAAGTCTAACTTTAAACCTTACAGTTTGTTGTGTATAAAATATGGATTCTGAACAGTTTACATTAATTTTTTATTGAAATTCAAAACAATGAATGCTGAAAATGTAATTTTTCGCAATTTTTCGATGTTAAAATTTGCTTCTGAAATTTCCACGATCCAGCGGTTTAGCCGAGGTAGTTTAAACAGGTTCCTACTAGATTTAGAACACCGAAGTTAAGCAAACTCGGGCGTGGTCAGGGGGAGAGTGGGTGAACGCTCTGCCCTGAAACTCACGTATATCGCTGGTTAGAGTAGATGGAGGGTTCGAGAGCTAGTGTAACGGCTTCGTTCTCCTCGACGTCTGCTCGGCAGTCCGGGTTAGTGGAGGAACCTATATGACTGTCAAGGTTACACCGTCCTTTCGGATGGGACGTTAAGCCGTCGGTCCCCTTGTTACTTTTCGAATGGAGTAGGCTACGTGTCGTTACCGGGTTTGTCCTCCTCCCTTCTGTTCATACTTCATCCTCATCTATCACCACTCATCGTCTCGAATAGCCAAAGTGCATTAATATGAGACGTTAAACAATACAAATGAATCCAATCGAAATTTCCACCTTCACAGACCATTCTCGTTTGTAATTTTGCAAAACTCTTATACAGATTCCTCGATAAAGTTATTCCATGCAGCGCAAAGGGAAGGGAACTTACTAACGTCAACGGTTGCATGAGACCCATATCCACTAGTTTGGTCTAGTTTGAACGGTTAGATTCAACTCGAGGCGTTGTCGAGAAACATTCTGCAGTCTGTCCGTTGACTTGTTTCAGGGTCTCTCTTGTCTATTTCTACCTGTCTACTTCATAGCAGCAACCATATTACTGTTCTATTTATTATCAAAGTATGGTTTTACGACCGTTTTTATTATTGCTGATTCATGTCTTAATTTTTATTTTGCTACTTTCACTACAATCTAGTCACTAAATCATTCTTTACCTTTTACGATAGTGACCAAGCCCCCTTATAATAATAAGGATTATTTTCGTTTTATACCATTGACTTTTAGTATTATCAACAAGAGCTAGTGATATTCGGCACATAAAGCCTGCAGTATGTAAACAAATACCCAAGAAATATTTTGTTTTAAACAAGCCGAAACCAGACAACTATAGAGGACCATAGGCCCGGACCGGAATGACATATAAGAAACGGGTTGCCAATTATGAAGCCCTGTGAAAATAGAACGGAGACTCGTTACTACCGTACGTGCATGGCCATTGTTATTCTTTCTTCTTCTACTGAATGAACTTGAATAGAGAGACAAACACAACATGGCACGAATATTCGCCAGGTTTACCACGATACGAGAGTGAAATAACTTGATTAGAGAACTTGGCAAGCATAATTATTATCACAACCACTAACATACCCTCAACTTGGTCTGGGTGTAGTAGATGCAACTATAGAGCCTTGAAATTTGGCTTATATCTAGGATAGGCCCATTATTACGTAATATTTAGGGCCGAGGTACTTGCAAAAGGTATGCCTACTATAGAGGTAGGGCTACATGTGATATTGCTCAAAGCGAATAGGTTTTCATCAAAATGTCTGTCATATGCAAAAATAAAAACGGGGGCAAGCCCCCCGGACCCCCCGACGGTTACAATTTCAAAGCCCCTATGGTGACTTGATTTTTCATTTGGCTTGGGCCCCTTTGACTGGAATTTTTAATTATGATCATGGTGTATGAGAGTACCTGAGATAGTGAACGAATCACCTTTATCAACTGATATTCTGAAAAATAAATATACACACACAACATTTCTTTCATCGTTGGTTTCTTTGAGTGGTGGTGCTGAGTATAAAATTGGGTGGGTGGGCTAGTAAAATAGCCCTTTCAAAGTTTCACTAGCCTCGGGCGAGCGGGCGAGCGTTAATTTTGACCCCTGTAAAGTTACTGCTTAATTGACGAAGCAGAGAATATTGAAAAGTCATTGAAGCAAGTTTTACCGAGAAACTTTAGTGCCCCATATTGTATTATTTATTCTCTTTGTAGCAACAACCCATTGTGAATGAGTAAAGCGTAGTTTTAAAAATAAGTTTAATGGAAAACACGACATTTAACAATATAAATTAAAATTAACTTTGATAGAACATTCCTTTATAAAATATGGAGTTTTGAAGTGGAAATGTAAAGTTTTAATAAGATCTGAATACAGAATCGGGTAAAGCTGCAGAAGATTGTAAAACAAATCTAAGAGATAATGAAATAAATGTATCACTTTTCTTCAGTCCGTCTGTATATTATGTATGTGTGGCATGTCCCACGATAAAAACGAAAGTGACCTCTAGCGACATGCGTTTTTGTAATGACATTTACATTCAACAAGTATGATACAATATGTTAGTGGTTACATTTTGGGTTATATGGTGGAACCAAACATTTTTTAAAAGGTTGAATTTTGTATGCTCGGCGTCTCCATCCAACTGATTCTAATACCAGAGAGAAATATCATTATTAGCCCAAGAGTGAGAATGGTTGTGAGGGTCATTTTCAAAACTTAACTGTATGTTGTTAATTATTTCATCTCCATTCTTTAAAATGATATAGTTTGATAGTTGGACGCCATCTGCAGTGGTACATACGATTAGCGGCTGGTCCGAACGAAGTGTATGTCACTACGAGGACGTGGGTTCGAGTCCCGCATAAGGAATGGGTTTTAGTAACTGTCCTTCATTCTCATCTATCACCATTTATAGTCTCGAATAGCAATAATGCAATAATAATAGAGACGTTGAATAGCAACAATCAAACAATAGTTATGTTTGTGGAGCACGCCAAATGGCATAATCTGCTGTAAGTTATGTGTTCAGGTGTTAATTACAAAAATGAATAATATTAAAACGCTTACTGCCACAGTGCAGCTCATTCAGTGACCGCTGCTGTGTAAAACATCAAAACACTGACACTGACAAAAACAATGACATCACCTAATATTAATAACATGACATTAATAATGCATATTGTTTTAAAATGTACATCAATTCTATCAAAGTTTTGTCTCTTAAACAATTCCTCAACACAATATCCGCTTTATGGAATAGACGGCAAGTCATCGATTTTATACATTGCAAATGCATTTTTAAAGATATTTCCCTTCTTGGATTTGCAGTAGTTTTTATGATATCCTCGAGCTTGAACTGACTTAGCGGTCTGACCTATATAAACGAAGACACTTCCTTCTTCCTAGGAGTCTCGTAAGATTCCGTTTAAAAGAATAAACTCTTTGAGAGAGTATCTTTTAGTTTGAAAATGAGCCAAGATGTAGGTTCTCGAAGGCCACCCGAAGAGTTTTTGATTGATTTTGAGATGCAAGAGGAAATAACGGGTTGATCTCAAAATGTAACGTGGATCTGGTTTCTACTTGACACATGACTCATTGGATCACATATAGTTGCATTGCTTTTTTGTTTTTTTCCCTCAATAAAATCCAAGATTAAAGTCTTTACCCGGTCAACTAAAAATATATTTCATTTAGGCTAAGTAGTTATGAATTTACTGGGTAACAAAAAAATTGTGTCTACCCTGACCCGATTAAGTCGCAAAATTTGGTAATTTTATAGCTAGGTTCCATTGGCAAAAATCTCACATAAAAATAACATTGCGACGAACTTTATGCTCCGTGACCTTGGAGGATTGTGGTCAGAAGAAATATTGGTCATTATTTACGTACTCAACTACCTTTTCTGTAAATTCTGTACGTTTAGTTTTTGTAATTTGGGCAAGTGGTTTGGTCAAAATAGGCTGATTAGTGATAACGAAGGAGTGTAATTTCGGAACGCATATTTTGGCGTGCGTGAGTGTTTATTTATACACAGTTTTAAGACGCAATTTTGTAATGGCCCATTTTAGAAATGGTATGATGCTCTACAAGTATCTGTGACAAAAAATAAATTAGTTAAAGCCGATTTAAGAAATTCACAAAAAACGGGTCAGTTTTGTAACTTTCAGGATCAAAAAGCTTAAAACTTTCGTCACTAGAATTTGGGCATTGGAGGGGCCCAAATCCAGCAGTGTCAAATCCAAATATTCGCAAGGGGAGGGGGGCTTTAGTGCCAGTGGCGCATCCAGGAATTCATAAAAGAGGAGTTCAACCAATTAATTCATAGACGTACCGAAGGCTAAGTGGGGGGCCGGGGTGCTTGCCCCCCGGAAAAATTCTCATTCAAGGTCATTTTGGTGAAAATCTTTTCGTTTTAAAGCATCACAATAACGAACTTTGTACCTACTAAATTCCTTTTTTTAATATGAAAAAAATTCTTTCGAGGTAATTTTAGCAAAAATCTGTGCCATTTAAAGGCTGACCAGCTGATGGTTGTTAATTGGGTAACAGGAGGAAATTATTGGGGGGAGGCGTGGATTGCGATTAGAGGGGCGCAAGATCCCCCCCAAAAAAACCCCTACTGACGCCACTGAGTCACAGTTGCTACATTTTTTAACTGTAATTTTAGTGTAGTCATACTCTAGCTAGATAATATGGTAAACAATAATATTTTGGAATAATAGCCCCTTTAACGACTATTGAATGTTCCTCTTGGAACTAATTATTTATTATTTATAAATATTTCAAATCTGAGTACTACCCCGGGATTCTATTGATGTTCTTTTACTAAGAATGGCGAACATGTAAATTTCATGTTCGACAGTATTAATTACTATTGTGTTTTGAAGTCAACATGTAATTTACTTTACATCATTTCGCCAACGTAATTTTGATTGGATTAAAATTAAGAAGCTTTTTGGAGCACTCACATGTTCTTTGTATTCTAGGAAATTAATTACATTTTATGTTACCCTATTCCAGTTGCTTTCAGTACCCTTCAAAATATCGCAACGAAAATATAAACACCATCCCCTTAACAAAGGTCGTTACATTTAATAACTATCACATCCAGGTACTTAGATATTTATCGAACGTAACATTTTTTTTAAAATTTAAGGCTTTCGGTTTCGATGCCAGCTAGTGACGAAAGTTTTCCAAATAGGCGGGAAATCAATACTGCGAGTGATATTAACAACTTCAGCAACAATATATATTAGTTGGTCTTGTGGTTAGCGTCTCTGCTTGCAAATCCAGGGTCCAGGGTTCAATTTCCGCTAAAGTAAGAAGTTTTTTAACTTCTGATTTGGGATTAAGTCCATCAGTTCTTGGATAAGGAATTTTTAAACGGGGACTTTGGAGCCGTCCTAGCAACGAGGCACATAATAAATTCTAAGGTTGTTCTGAATTAGCCTTGTTGGTTCTGGTGCTGTCTGCGGATTGAATCGTGTCCAGCTTGATTGATCGGTGTTTTTTCTTAAATATTCCGGTCTCTAGTTGGTCATTGTTCGCTAGTCGATGGTGTCAGCGCCTTCATAGGATTGGCTTGGTCGGCTTTAAATTTAGTGCCTTCCACTGAAAATCAGCTCTATGACTGAGTGGATAGTCTCTAATACGAATTTATTTATTTGTTTATTTTATTTAAGGCAGCATTTGTTAGCCAACATTTATGTGTGACTTATTTCTTTCTTTCAGATTTCTGTGTCTATAAACCACACATTAAATCCTTTACATACAATTTACGACGAGCACTTTTACGGTTAATACTTCTATATTATGACGTATATTTCATCATAACCATAACTGCTATAATCAACCTGGCATCGCAACATAATTTTAATTTATCCAATCAATTGAGTACTTGTAGTAATGAAAAGAATGTAGCAAGACTATACAGGCTTGCTTTCAGCTCGAATTCTGGTACTTGTGTAGTACAACCGCAAGCAGAAATAAATCGAAGGTAGGACAATAACGTGCTTTACTCCAATACTTCTATTGTGTATTATTGTACATCTTTTTATCAAGTATGATTTGAATTCTGATTGCATTTCCCTTTGACGTTCGTTAATTATTGATAACTAGATGATTTGCGACAAAGTAACACAATAGGTGCACATGTGTTGTAAGGGTTCTCCCTGACGGTTAATTTAATTATGATCATGAGTGCACATGAATTGATACGCTATATTCTGTGATTGCAGGACATAGAGCTATTAAAGTCATTGCTATTAACCCTTTACAATGTATGTGCATCGAGCTAAAGCTCACCAAATGTTGGGGGAGTTTCTGTGCAATAATCTGAAACTAGATGTTGTTCATCGTCGTGTGCTATATTATCTTTGCTCGTTTCCTATGCCAATTTACAATTCCATATTAGTTATGCCAGTTTACTTTTTCACCCATTCCAATTTCCAATTCCATCTATGCCAGTTTACCTTTTCACTATTGCCCATTTCCCATTTCATCTATGTCAGTTTCCCTTTTCACCTGTGCCCATTTCCCATATTTTAATTTACGCCCTATTCCCTTATTTTATATTTCCGTTTCCTCCGTTCCTACTCAGTATCCTCCTTCATGCACGTCCCTCTTCATCAATGTCCTCTTCCCTCTTCCGTTTTCTTGGTCATATATGCCGTTTTCCCTTTTCATCTACGCCCGTTTTCCATTTCATCTATGTCCGATTCTTTTCTTCCCGTTACCTTACATCTTACTCAGTTTGCTCTTTCATGTTCGCCCGCTTCCCTCTTCATCAATGTCCCCTTCCCTCTTCCGTTTCCCTAGTCATTATATACCATTTCCTTTTTCATCTGTGCCCATTTCCGTTTTCCACATTTACCTTGTTCGTATATCTTGCACCTTGCGGCAGTACGACGGTGGCCATAAGGTCAGATATCTGACACATCTAAGATAGTCTCGCTCGTGTGCTGGACGTGAACAATGGCGTGGACACTCCTCTCAGAGATCCCTGGGGAACTTGACTAGATTGATAGTCCTGATTGTCGACTGACTAGCGAGGCTGTCGTGGACTCCAGCAATATTCTTGACAAGGGAAAGGGATAGACAAACTTTTCCCACGAGTGCAATATTCGAATAACTACGCATTGTATCACGTTATATTATTAGTGAGAGAAGTCACCCTAGTTGCATACTTTTCTGTCCGTCCGTCTGTGCGTGTGACACGTCTCGCGATAAAAACCGAACATGACCTTCGATTGAAATGTGTTTTGGCATAACCCTTCAACAAGAATGTTATAGAATGTTTTTGGTGACCCTTGGGAAGAAAGGGACGATGCTTACATTTTTTTTTTAAAGAAGCAGTTTTTGTCAACTTGTTATCTACAACGAAAGATTTGAATGGTGGAGGTGATATTTTTGTTCTCTTCTTTTGGCTCTCTATTTTGCCTACTCTTGTACCGTACTTGTTTAACCCAATTGTAAAGGTAATAGGGAAGACTCAAAACGTTTTTTTATTATTCTACTACATTCAGAGCCATTTTCTGATTACATAAATATCAAATTTTTGTTATTTATAAAATATTTTCAGTTAAAAAGTGAGCTTAAAGTTTTTCACCGAATATGGCGGAAAAAACAGTGCACTACGTCATAACTCTACAACCAATCACCGTGTGATCATTGAAAAAACAGCATTTTTGATGATTATATTGCTTATAGAAGCCCTTTTGGAATAAAATTTGTTTCTAGTATTGATTAAGAAATACTAATAAACAATATCTATTATATCAAGTATAACATTAGCAAGTTTGTGTATATATTTTTAAAGATCAGTGGTTTTATGATGACTTAATAACGTAAATGTCAACAATGGACTATTGTTTTAACACGAGCTGGTGAACGGCCGCGCGGTGAATTTTGGTCCGAACTCTAGAAGACCGTGGTCAATTTCATTCATAAACATCAATGTGTACAGGGTTATTACGTCACACGTATTTTTACAATAAAAACGCGGGAAAGAGTAAACGTAATACTTTGTACCTCTGTGGAATAGTAAGTATTTACTTTGGATCGTTATAAACTACGGTGATGATGTTTTAAAGTTAATATCTACTGTTTCTATACACCAGCGCTAATATCTAAAACCGGTGAGCTTTCCCTGTTATATGTTATCATATTTTATCTTACGAAACGGAAATCACATCTAATAAAATAATATTTTTACGAACAGATCTTAAGAAAAGAGAAGAGGAACGTAATAGCATTGGTAAAAGTATCTTATAAAGTTTACAGAGTTATTAATTGAAAACACAATCACTCATTATTAACTTCAATCTTGTTTTTAGGGCAGTTAGGTAATAAAAATATTTTAATTACATCAAGATGAATAAAGATTTCCACACAAAGTTTTCCACTAGAAAGAATATTTTCTCCTATGCTGAAAGCTTGGTATTAGTCTCAGTATTCACATAACATTGATGATATATTTTCAGGCAATTTTTTTACCGATATCTTCGTGTATATAACATGTACTAATTTTGTTGTCAACCGAACAGAGAAAATTTCACGATATTGACGAATTTTCTTTCGCCTTTAAAGTGTTAGTGAGGGGATTTTCATGGCGAGTCGAAGAACTAAGGAGGAACTTATGACGTGATCTGAAAGTAGATTCACGAAAATGCAAACGGAATTCTGGCTTCTCTCGTTATACAAGATCTACTTCACTATTAAACTTTCCACGAGCTGCTGACTACGTAGACGTACCCATAGAAAATAAAACTTTCAACGTCTACTGACCAGGCTACTTTGCGAAATTGGATTGTAGGAGGAACATACTCCAAATCTGGTGCTTTGTAATATATATATATATATATATATATTTACCCCCGACTACAGGTAGGCTACAACCACCCACAAGTCCCAAGTAACTATATCTAAACAATTAAAAATACAACATACTCATCACAATTTAAAACAAAACACATACGCTTTACGAACATACAATAAGTAAAAATTGAATAACAAAAATGTTATTTTTAACTGAAAGTTTGACTGAAAATCCAAGAATTATACATAAAAACTATTTTTTGTTTGAAACGAATTTTAAAAAAAAGTACCAAACAGATAAAAGCAGTGAGGTTATAAAATTCAAAACATTGAAATGATGAAGGTATCAAGATGGACATTATGGAAAACCTACCGTCACTATTAAGAACCGATAAACAATATAGTCATATACTCGGAGAATGAATTTTCTATTGGCTTTCTATTCGAGTTATAATTATACGTAGCTTCTATTGGATGAGCGAAGCGAAGACTTCAATTTCACCGACCCCCCAAAAAATTTAGCTCGGGTGTTTTTTTTTTTTTTTCCTGTCTGTTTGTTCGCTCTCTACCGGGCAAACGGCATATGCGATCTTGATGAAAATTTGGGGGGACCTTTGAAATCTTTGAACTTAGACTTGCTACGTTTTTGGGTACAATCGAAGAAATATTTCTCATGAATATCGTACTTTTACGATTTTTTTCGATTTTTAGTACGATATTTTCGTGACATTTGGGCCGATTCTGACCAAACGGGTGAGGCTACAACGTTCATATTTCACTGCACATTAAGGTAATGGTGATGTATTGACGTTTGAAAGAAAAAGTTGAAAAAGTTAGCCAGAATCTATAGAAATAAAGGTTTTAATATTTAACACCTCAAAAAACTCAAATTAAAACCTTTATTTCTATAGATTCTGGCTAACTTTTTCAACTTTTTCTTTCAAAAGTCAATACATCACCCTTACCTTAATGTCCATGTGAAATATGAACGTTGTAGCCCCACCCGTTTGGTCAGAATCCGCCCAAATAGCACGAAAATATAGATTTTAGATCTTTCTCACAGCCTTGTATGAAAACTTCACAGGAGATTTTATACCTTACTCACAGCCTTGTTACAAACAATCAAAGATCCAACAGACCTACTGATTGCTTTGTATGGGCCGTGTTAATATGTTTTTATTATTTTGAATTAATATTAACATTTTATAATTAAAAAGCTCATCCATCAACGCGACTAAAAAAAGCGTTTGCGAAGCTTCCTAGTAATTTATAACGTAGCCATGCCAGTCTGCATGCCACAAGGATTGTTAATAACTAATGATAGGCATTGCTTAATTGTAATTGGTGTAATTTTCGTCAAAGGAGAATTGTCAAAAGGCCTTTCGAAATAAAGAGATTTGTAACGATCTTCTCGCGTATAACATAAAGGCATACCAAGGCATTAAATATCATTGTGTAGAAACGTTAACCATGCACATTTAAAAAAACATTGACAATTCAAATTTTTGAAATTTAAAAAAAATTACAGAAACGTGTATTGTTTTGTAGTATTATTTGCGTCTCTGGTTAATAAGTCCTGTTTTTTTATTTTTGTTTTACTTTTTTAAAGGCGTCAAATTGGCTTTAGTAGGTGACATTACACATGTACAGCCGGGGTCATAATATGTAAATCAAGAGGTCTGGAAGAATAGCTCTCTGTGCCATGATTTATATCGCCCTGTGAACTGCATTATCCATCGATGGAAGCCTTCTAGACTATTTGAAGTTATTAATATTATCTACGGGGCTTTGAAAGACTTTTGGTCAGCAAAATTGTCAATATCTAGAAGGCACTTAGAAGAAAACAAAAACAAATGCATAAAAAAAACTTTAGTGGCTAGCAACCGCTGTATTGACAGCTTACATTGAATTAATTGAAATTAATTGGAAACTAACACAAAGGTAAGAACTAAGGCCTAGTCTTAATGCTATGCCAAGGCCAAGGTATCGATATATATAATGCTATCGTTACGTTCCATATTATATTTCTCCTAGGCTTGATAGTTCCTCTGGATGAATAGTGAATTTTCCTTTGACATTAGCAGCCATGTTTCTTATTTACGTCGATCATTGCAGTTCACAGGGAGATATCATGGCACAGAGAGTTGACACGCGATGTCAGCGTAGGAGGTATCTTCCAGACCTCTTGATTTACATATGACATCGGCTGTACCTACATGTTTATAACAAAAGCATCTCTAAAATGTAACATCTGTTCTACTGATATTCAAAGGATTGAATCATTCATTGACATACCCATCACACGAGGCAAAAGCGGTGAATACGTAAAAAATATATATATATATATATTTGAAGGTATTTGAAGCGTGTTCAAAAATAGTTTAACGTTTCATCGGTAGTTGAAGGTTTTATTTTTGTTCTTTAGACTTGCTTCATCCTTGTCATGGTTGTTGCCTGCAAAGAGTTTGAGACCTAGATCAAACTAGCAGTATTTCCCGTCTGTCAACTACAGACGCGTCTAGAGGAAATTTCCTGTCTGCGTTTCCCCCTCAACTCTTCTAAACTCCAGTGGCAAGACCCAACACTAATGTTCACAATCCATAAGGGGATAACCATAATATTGTTTGCAAACCATAAGGGATAATAATAATATTGTTTACAAAGCATAAAAGGATAACCGTAACTATGTTTTCAAACCATAAGTGGATAATCATAACAATGTTAACAAACCATAAGGGGATAATCATAATAATGTTTACAAACAGTAAGGGAACAATCATAATGATGTTTCTAAGACAAATTAAGAGGTATAATTTGCCCTTTCTTTGCATTATGTGTGAGAATAGTATTATTATTATTATTAATTCTTTATTGTCAACGGGGCAAGCCCCACGAGTGCAATACAATAAACATACATGATACATAATACATAGTACATTTAGAACAATAATACAGTAGATATATACAACAAGTAGTAGGATGTGTAGTTTGGGTATGAGTGTGTGTGTGTGTGTGTATGTGTGTGTGTGCGCGTGTGTTTTTGTGTGAGTGTGTGTGTGTGATTAAGTAATAGCCCTGATTTTCAGTTTAAAGGTGTGTAGACTGGTGTTATGCAAGTCCAGGTCGTGATTTATTGATAACTGATTGTATGTTGACTGTAGTCTATTCATACACGAGTACTTGTAAACATCTATACGACTAGGTGGGATTTGGAAAACTGTGTGCCTACGTGTGTTTCTTGGTGGTACATGATAGTTGATTCTTTCTGTTAGGGTGGAGTCGATCAGGTTGTTAACAATTTTATAGAGAAAAAGAATGTCCATACTCCGTCTTCTGCTTTCAAGAGATTTTAGAAACAGGAGTTGCACATAGTTGTGTAGTTTGATCGGTGGTATTCGGTATGAGATTTGAAACACATGTATTTTATGAAACGTTGCTGCACGCGCTCCACAGCAGCACTTTTAGTCAGGTGATGTGGGTTCCAGATCTGAGTGGCGTATTCCACCTGTGGTCTGACTAGAGTCACATATAGAATACGTAGTGTTTTCTGACTGAAGGTGTCTAGGCAGTTTCTTCTGAGAAATCCTAACATTTTTAGAGCTTTAGGAACAATTTTGTTCACATGATTACTAAAACTCATGCTGCCGGTGAGATGGACTCCAAGATCGTTTACTTCCTGCACACGCTGTAGGTTCGAGTCGCCGAGTTTGTAATTATGTGTAGTTATATTTTTACGTTTATTTGTAAAGAAATTACGAAGCACTTTGACACGTTGAGACTTAGTTTCCAGGTTGAGCACCAAATGAACAGTGCGTCTAGGTCTTGTTGGAGTTTGATACCGTCTGATTGATCATTAATTGGGAGGTACAGTTTAACATCATCGCATATAAGAGGCACTTTGAATTTTGAATGTTTGTAGGGAGATCATTAATGAAGAGGGTGAATAAGAGACGGCCCAAGGATTGAGCCTTGTGGAACTCCCGAAGAAACACTATTTGATGCCGATAAACTTGAGTCGATGCCAATGGATTGTGTTCTAGAAGTTAAATAGTCGCTAATCAAGCTCAGGATCTGTCCACAGAGTCCAAAGCCTTTAAGCTTGTGAGTTAGTAGGGTGTGGTCAACTCTATCGAACGCCTTGCTTAGGTCAGTGTAGACTGCATCTACTTGTTGTCTGTTGTTTATGCAGTCAGCAATGTCCCCAGCAAAGATGGCGAGATTGGTCACAGTAGAGCGCTTACGTACAAACCCATGTTGCTGCGGTGATATTGCTTTGTTTACGTGATTATAGATATTTTTTGTGAAGAACTGCCTCGAAGACTTTTGAAAATAACGGTAGGAGGGAGATAGGCCTGTAGTTTGATACCTTAAACCGACTTCCCTTCTTGAGAACAGGCGTGACTACTGCATGCTTCCATTTGGAAGGGTAAACTCCAGTTTTTATAGACGAGTTAAACAAGTTATCGAGAGGGCGGCTTAGGGGTACTCTGCAGTGCTTGACTACTTCCACTGGTATTTTATCTGCGCCAGGTGATTTGCCGTTTTTTAGATTTTTTAATATATTACATACTTCACTCTCGGAGACGGTAAACGACGATAGTACTTCCCATTGTTCATATCATCTACATTAGGCAGTGGCCCGGCTGGGATCGCTGGTAAGAATGTCGTTTGAAAATAACTGGCAAACAGTTCGCAGCACGACTTCCTGTCCTGAGCCACCGTCCCATTGTATTCTACCTCAACTGGAATCCGTGCAGTTCTCGACTTACTGCGAATGAAGACCACAGGCGATTAGGATTACTGGCTACCGTAGAATCTATTTTATGTAGGTATTCCTCATACTTATTACGTTTGAGTTGCGTAAATATGCTTCTTTTGGTTTGATATTCTATTTTATTGCAATCAAGTCCAGACGATTTCCATCTCCTGTATGCACGGTTTTTATGTTGTAAAGCGTTAATTGTTTCTCTGTCAAACCAGGAGGGGTATTTGTTTTTTATTTACACGAAATTTAGGAACTGTATCAGTAATGGCCTCGTTTAGGAGCTGGTAGAAAATGTTGCATCGGTTGTTTACGTCGTTGTGATGATTCATACGCCCCCACGGTTTGCTGTAGAGCTCAGCTTTCAGGGCATTGAGGTCAGCTTTGCGCCAATTCAATTGCGATTCTATTTTAGGTTTGCGATTTGAAGTTATTTTGGGTAATTTTAGTGAGCAACTGAAAGCAATATGGTCAGACACAGTAGGTGGATTTGCTATTGTGGAGATAGCAGCCTCAATGTCTGGATTATCAATGAATATTAGGTCCAAGAAGTTATTTCCACGAGATGGAGTTTCGATTTTCTGTGTGAGATTCAAGTCAGCCACCATCTCCATGAAGACTGGTACTAGAGGAGGTGAAGACTCAGCTTGAATGGCCACCACTTCTCCAGCATTCTGCACCCAGCTTATCTCGGGGATGTTGAAGTCGCCACACAGAATTACTACATCACTAGGCCTAACCTTGGATTGTAGTGAAACGAGTGACAGATGTAAGGCTTCTATGATGTCAGGTGTGGGATGCGGTATGTACACACAGCCTATCAGAATTCTAGCATGGGAGGTGGTGGCAACTTCCACCCACACGGCCTCGATATCTGGAGTCTCGAGGTCCTCGCGGCGCCGTGATGACAGCTTGGTTGTGACAGCTGTGAGGACTCCGCCCCCTACGTTGTATCTTGGGTTGGGACTGAACCTGTCTCTACGGTGAACAGTGTATTGTGACTGGTCGAGAACTTCGCCTTCGAGTACATTATCATTCAGCCAAGTCTCGGTAACACAAATAATGTCAACCTCAGTGTTTTCGGCATAGTAAATATTGAAGTTATTCAGTCTCGTGTTTCCGGAAATACTACGCGCGTTCATGTAGTTCAAGTCAGCTCGCCAGGTTGAAGATGGTCGGGCCCAGGGTTGAGATGAACGTCTCCAGATAGCGCGAGCAGTAGCACGGACGCGACACTAGCTGACAGGTGCACTGGGCGGGCGGCCAGCTTGGCCCTCGAAGGCTTGGACCGGTCCAAGGGTAGCGAGGTGGGGGTGCGGAAAGTTACTACACTGTCTTGTAAACACACACAGAGAGACGGAAAACTACAATTGTCACTTACCATCAGACTTTCCAGAGGGAACCCGAGATAAATGTTAAAGTTGATTATTAGGTTTACATCTGTATGTGTAGTGAATATCCACGATCTATTTAATAGAAGACAATCAAACCATGAGCCTTTTGACTTATTAAACACAGTCAGGACTGTCAAAATTTCGAAATCGACCAACGACCGTCCAAATTCTTAATGCGTATGCTAGCTATGTGAAATCTTTATCGGTGACAAAGATAGATAAATTACTTTGTTCGAAACAAAATTAAAACAAAAAAAATTGTTTATAAAATTTAGAATTTTAGTTTTACTTAAACAAGATTACGAGTGTCATACCAAAAACGCACAGAATAAATCCGTCATGGTATTGACATGCAAAACAGTTGCTAAATAACATGCAGGCATGCTTATATATTTGCATGTTAGTTTTGTATTGCTGTCTTGATCAGTTAAGAGCATTCACAGTTGGACACTCATGAGTGGAAGCGAGTAGAACTTTCCGATGTTTGTTCACCGACTCTGGCGTATGTCGAGGAGCTGTCAGACAGAAGTAGGTCCCGGTTTGCCAACAGGACTGACTAGACATAACGGATCGTGTTGACAAACTACGGTGCACAATCTGTGTGCACTCGACATTCGAAAGGCGGGCATAGGAAGAACTAAAACTAGGAGATGAATTGGAGTATGTGTTGCTTGCATTTTATACGATCAAATTAAAGTTTGAAGAGAAATATTTTAATAACCGATGTACCAGGATTTATAATCATCCCTCATCTCCTTGAACTTCCGCTTATTAAAACGTAACTTCTGCATCGTTATGGAACACTCTACAGGAAGTTTTCCTCGGTCGTTAATGCAAATGCAAGGGATTGAGTCCTCTTAAACAGCCCTAGGAAATCTCTTTACAAATGACCTATCTGCAATATATTCTAAAGTGAGTCACCTGAAGAGGGTCACACCGGTTAAATCTGATGTGTACCCTACAGCGGGCATCCCACAAAAATATTTATATACCGGATGACGTGAAGACTTCCATACATTTCAATATTGATATTAGGAATCATTTCAAATTTCTCAATGAGAACGAATTTTAAATTTGTAAATTAAGTTATAAAACATGCTCGAAGTCACCGAATTATTGTTCACTGTCATTTGTTTATCCTTTATTATCTCCTTTTATATAACTTGTTGTTATTTTGTATTGTATTTTATAATGTGGTTTATAACTTGACATAGTAAAGTTAGACACTTTGTAACTGGGGACTCATGACCCTTGTCTAACTTTCTATGGAGTTGTAGATCTTTGTAATAGAATGCACTACTTCAGAAATAAATATCAATAATAATATAATAACGCACAAGAAACATTGTTCCAATACAATACATAGAACCATTCATTAAAAAAGTGTTTTATTTTACATACTGCTTTTCAAGGGGGGTGGGGTGAGGGGAAAGTGGTTTTAACTTTAAACTATCGTATACTAGCTCCAACGAAAGAATGCAGATACTTTGTAGTGGTGGGGGTAGTATGGATGCAAGGTAAAAGGAATGTCGCCTTTGTGTATGAAAGAGAAATATATTTTACCAACACAAGCAAAAATTATCTGTGCTACATCACAGAGTTCTCCGTGTGCTAGATCCACGCTGAGCTAGCGTGAATAGAGTTGACATAGTTGTTATGTTTGGAAAACAATTCAATCTACATTCTTGTGTTTGGAAGGACTTTAGATCAAAGAAAAGACCAACAACGAAATTTCCTGCACAGTACATTGAGATATAAGTTCGTAAATATTTAAAGTGGTAGTAAGTAAATTAATTAATTGAAGAAATATCTAGAAAACCTTATAACACAATGAATATATAATAATATATGACAAGATTCTGATACACAGCTTATCAAAATGTGATTGTTGAAACAATTTTCAATCCGATTTATTGTTGTAATAAATAAATATTTTTTGTGGGAAGCCTGGCTAGGGTGCAATTCATGCCCCTGTTAGGGGGAACAATAGGGAACAATATGACAATTGTGACGGGATGTCCGAGGACTCATTGGGTGGACTCAATCCCTTGAATTCGTATTAACGACTGAGGAAAGTTTCGGAAAAACCTTCAGTCAGGATTGCCTGTCTTGACGGGATTTTAACCCGCGACCTTCCGAATCAGAGTCGCGCGCTTAGCGCTCGAGCCAACACTGTCGGTGATTTCTTGTTGTATTGGTTTGTGTGGAACGTAAAGCATCCCTACAGCAGGTTATGCACGTAATATCTTATCTGTACTTCATGGCTGGTGTTGTTCAGATTACAATAGTTTCACCTCGCAAAACAAAACTAGGTCCTTTGAACGTCTTTCGCGTTTCGGTTTGTTTGTAGGTTTGAAGTACAATTGCGACTGGGATGATATGTTGAGCAAAATGTTGATGTTGGCTTGTAATCTGTGCATGTAATCACATATGTCGCTGTTCAAAGGATGAACATTAGGTCGATAAGAGAGGAGGGGTGGTATGGGGGTGGTAATTGAGTACTCTGGTCGTCAAGCCAGGTGGTTATCTTCATTCTGGGCACAGTGGCTCTTCTCTTGCACTCCATGTGCAAATTAATGTACACTATAATTATCACGAGGACTAAAACGTGTTGAATGTGATTTGTTGGTGATGTGTATTGTGACTGGTTGGAGCTAGTGCTAACATGCCCACTCACTACGCTGCCGCAGATAGGTACAAATACTCTTTAAAAATACCGTTTTTAAACATACAAGCAATTAATTTAAACGTTATAACTACAATAAACAAGTACAGGTACAGGTACAAAACAGGGATTGAAGCATTATAAAAGAACAATTTTTCAATCGTTGAACTATTTGTTAAAAGTGCTGCTTCAAAAAAATGTAGGCCTAATACTTGAAATATGGGCCTTTATAATTTTTTGAAATTTTTATTAATATTGTTAATAATATAACATGAAATTTTGTACTTAAATAAATAATAAATACATTTTAAATATTATAATAATTAATTTAATAATTATTATTATTAATAATGTCATACAATTTTGTAGTTCAATAATTTGACATCATTGTCCACAAAGCCACATACATCCAGGAGCCACATATGATTTATTACAATATTTATTATAAAAGAAAATTGTTTAACAATGTGTTAACGTTTCTATCCACTTAGCGAGCCAACATTACAGTTTGTGAAACACCATTTAACATTATTTCCCGTACCTTCGCTTTTCCCGCGTGGCTATAGGGTTTTAGTTGTCGCGATTATCGTTTCCGTAATAGGGCAAACTTTCCTCTTCCACTAAACTTTCATTTATCCCCAAACTCGTGTAACTCAATTTCATTGCGGCGAACGCAGTAAAACTCTGTCTTCCCGGCGACCTCAATGTTCTCCAAGCCAGCGCTTAAAATCGGTACATTCAAAGTGGGCTTATCTGATCACGGGAAACTCTCTCGGAAAGGAAAAGTTTCTTACGATATCAAACTCCGATATTTTCGAGATAAAAAGACATGACAGTGATGTTGAGTAGCTATCATCAGGGATAATTTATATTGGATTATTGTAAGATTAACTTTCTAATAGGATTGAGGTTCAAGGAAATGACGAGAAAGTTTTGGGAAGTTCAATGGGGTTGAAAAGAAAAGTGACATAATTGAGGGAAGCAGGAATTGAAATTGGGAAAAAGTGAAATGATTGTCGTCTAACTGCCCGTTGCCAAAATTGCATCTGACTACAGCCCGTCTTATCCATCGCAACTCATGCAATTTACGTCTCGTTACGGGAGGTGATAAGATGCGTTAGATGCCAAGGGTAGAGGTGCATGGGATAGAATGGGTGGTGGTAAGATGTAATGGGGTTTGATGGGCTGAGGTGCAATAACAAAGAGATGATGTGAGGTTATGGTGGGGTATGATGGTTGTGATGGGAGATGGAGAACTGAGACAGGGGTTGATGGTAGGCTAGGTAATGGGAGATGATGGGATGTAATAGCGTTGGGTGTTAGGTTACGACGGGAGATCATGGAATGCGAAATGAAATGATGGAAGGTGATTCGATGTACTGGGAGGTGTCGGAAGATAATGTTTATGTGTAATGAAGGGTGGTGAGAACGACGGGAGGTGAGGGATTCACAGGAAGGTGGTGGCAGGTGATGGGAGGTGATGGGAGGTAATGTTATTGTACAGTTGGTGATGGAATGGGATTGAAAAATAGGATTGAGTATAATTCATGTAATATACAATAGACTATAAACTAAACCTAGTGAAGAAAGAAAAGGGAGGCAACTGCCCCCCCACCCCGGGCATGTTTTCTGTGAATAATTAAGGGTTTTTAGCTGTAACTGCTTGGAAAACGTTCAAACCATTTTGATTTATCACCATAAATTATGGATGCTTTTTTACTGCGAGTGAAAAATGAAATAACAGGAAGCCTTCCTTCTTTATCATTTTACACTAATTGTTCTAAGTTTCTAAATGAACTTTAAAATAGCACTGTATTAATCTTTAAATCCATCATTAATTTTGTCAAATTAAGCATTTTGTAGCATCTATTTTTTCTTTCCACAAAACACCATAAATGCAGGGGATTTCTTGTACTTATATTGTAAAATAGTGCTTTATAGAAACATTTCAATGCTATATGGCCAGATAAAAGTGTTAGAATACAATGCCAAACTAATTCTCAATGGATATGAAAGACGTTTTTGAAAGTGAAAAAAAAATTTTAAGCGTTTTCAAAAATATTTGTTCATCTATTTAGCATCAAAAACTTAATAAAACGCTTAATTTACGTATGTCTAGGACTTTTCCCACAAAACAATGTACTTCCACTCTATATACGATGGTTTTGAGTAGCTAATTCTCATGGAGGCTGAAATATGCTCGTGTCTCCTCAACATAGTTTATAGCATCACACATACGACTATAACAGATGTGTGAGCCAGCAGACAATAGATTGTGTAATCCCCCTGATGCCATGACACCGTTCACTAGCACCGACCTTTGTGCGCGACACCTATTTAACCGATAAGCGATCCCAGTCGGAAAACTCGTCTTTTTCCTCCTAGGTTAATTCGAATCGGAAAAGTTATCTCATTATAAACAACATCGTGTGAAGTTTTTCTCATTAAGGTTTGTTGCGGGAAACGAAGTCGATATTTTGTAATTTGAGCTCTCGGTAAAGTTGCAATATGATATTACATAAAAGTATGATTTCGATGTTCATTTTGTCGATTAAGTTTATTTTGTGAACAGTTTTCGGAATGTATTGTTAAAGGTAATTTTAAATTAATACTGTGCCTTATTATTTAATATCTTAAATAATCTCAAATTATCTTTATAGGCCTAACTATTATTATGTTAACTATTGAATGATAATAAACAAATGTCATATATGCGAAACAATAAATTAAGCGGGTAAAATCCCATAAATAAATTTACCAACCACCCAAATAATTCTCGAAGAGATCTGGTACCGAAAACTTCAATGTAAATGCATTTATAACAAACAAATAAATACTTACCATATATTAACACAAGAACGACCGATACAACAAAACCGAAAATAGGGAGTGAAGCTCACCATTATTATACAACGTTTTCACAATTCCAGCTTTGTCTTCTATTATTTTTTCATATGCAAACAGTTACATAACATGTATCAGCTTAGTGGAGGTGTAGCTCCCCTTCGAGTAGCGTAGCTTCGACCCCCCCCCCCCTCCCCCCCGACACACATGGTCACCAAGAACATTCATTATCATCCTTGCTAATGGGCAATGTCAACAAAAATAAATCGGTGTCATGTTTGGCGGATGGTGAAGTGATGCATTTAGGATAGCTCGCTCCCTGAACACAAACTCATATTTTATGAAAAGTTTATGACGTAACTCGAAATATTAAAGATTAATGGTTAGCAATTGTGATCAATCTCATCGCCAGACGTTATTCTTGCTTTGTTCATTGTTGTAATGTATACATACAGTTGTTCTTCTCCTGTGTATATTGTTTGTTGAAACAGTAGCAAAGCTGTTAATGTACAAAGTGAATTAGGATTAGGTTTAGTTCCTATCTCGATGTAATTAATGAAGTTCGAATTGCACTTAGACTATATTGGATAGGTTACACTCTTTGTTAAGTGGTAGCACTGGCTACTTCTGATGTTGTTCCTAGATTTCATTATCAATATCGCAATGAAATCTCCCACGCATGGTTTAACTAAAGGGTGGATCATAAGTGAAATTGAAGATTTTTGGGAATATTCGCTTTCATGTTTGTTTTAGGGCTACCACAACTTTATTTTTCGTCAAAATATCGTCTATTTGAATTTTGAACCTTGTTTCGTAGCTTTTTGAAAGTGTATGTATTAATTCCATACAAAATTTATGTGTCAAATAACGTGCTTTCTATACTCAATGTTTATACATTCATTTTCAATCACATTCTATTAATGTGTGTATGCCCAACTAAACAATTAATAAACTGTATTTTTCTGTATTTAAGGGAGCAAAACTCCCGCATATAAGTTTTCTGTCCGTCCATATCCGCGTGTGTCATGTATCACGATAAAAACTAAAAACGACATCCAAATTTGTCCTTCAACAAGAATGTTTTTGGTGACCTTGGGAGTTAGGGGCGGGGCTACACCTCCAGAGAGTTTGGATATTTGTGTGTTTGGCACCTCCGCCATTAATGAAGTCTGCAACTAGAGACGAACAATAACGTTGAAGTTTCGTTTTCGATTTTGGGTACTCCCGTACCAGTGTTTGTGTCAAATTGACTTATTATTTTTTTCATTATATTAACCAGATTAACTAGGAAAGATGTTGGGAAGAACGAAAAATATGGCAAAAACTGGTGGAGGTCCCTGAGGTAGAAGACAGTGAAGAGGAAGAAAGTGAAGTAGATGATGCAGAAGAAGAAACAGATGATGTGTGATAAGCGTCAGGCATGACTAGCCGGCTTCGATAATCCCGGGGAGCCAAGAATGTAGTGGGAACCTCCCACCCCCTACCCGACTTAGTTGAAACTAGGGCTCATTAATTAATTGTAATTCATAAAAACTTATGTGGATTATCGGTTAACTATCATCCAACTGAAAATCAGTTATATAACTGAGTGGGTAGACTCTAAATACAATTTAAACAAATTATTTATTTTATATCGTCAACATAAGTAAAGTTGAGCTTGAGATATTGATTGATGCAGGTTTAATTTAGGACTTAATACATCATATTTACGCTCTTGCGATGTGAGGAGAGATGAAAGTATGCGGAATGAACCTCCCTAACGAGAAGTGGGCGTAACCCACATAATAGGGATAGGCTTATGATGGACAGTTTTAGACTCAGGCGATTTGGGAATGTAGACAACTGGGCTCAGAAACCGGGAACCTACGTTTCGTGTCGAGAAACAGGGGGGTAGGAGGAACGTTTACTTCCAGAGCTCGCCTCTAGGTTCAGAGGTGTCAACTTCTCTCCTACATAGGGCCGATACATGCAATAGTACTTAGTTGGACGACTTTGGTCACCCTTGATAGAATTTCTATCATCATAGAAATCTACTATACAACATCGATGTCACATGAAGAACAAAACATCACAATATTAAATCCATGGTTAATACCCCAGAAAACGTGTCCATTGAATTAATATGCACATAAAGCCACAACAATGCTGAAATGTGGTAGTAAAGGGATTTATATGCCTGCAGTGAAGCCAGCCATAATTATTTCGTTTTATTGTATGGACATTTCATTTCTACGTTTGACTACTGCTCTTTGTAAATGAAATGAGGAATTATTCGACAGTAGTAAAGTTCAAAGCCTTAAATGACTGTAGCCTAAATCAATAACGCTAGAATACCATTGTTCAGCCATTACACAATATAATATTAAAAGTTAAATTAAACCATAAAAGGTTTTATATCCAATTCTATCTTTAAATAACTGCGATGACGCCAATTTTTGTCAAGTTGTATCAATGTGAGAATATTTACTTAGGCGCATATTGTCATGAGCTGCACGCATTTTATCGTGTCCCTAAAATATGTCCCAGTTATCTAGTTAGACACCAGAAGAGGGGCATTCGCCCCCAGTGTAGTCGCATCATGTGGCCGCTCCTAAAGTCCCTTATAACAATAACACAATTCAGTGTTGTGCAATTAAGTTTATTTATTAAGCTGCCAGAAAGTTAAAAATAAAATAAATTCGATGGCACGTAAAAATACAAATAAGTGTACGTTTAGCCGAGATCATCAGAAACCGGTGGCAGCTGAGATGCAAAATAAATAAATATAATAATAATAATAATAATAATAATAATAATAATAATAATAATAATAATAATAATAATAATAATAATAATAATAATAATATAATATTATTAATAATATTATAAAATCCAGCTGAAGGTAGAGGGAAAAGATGTGGAAGTCAAGGAAAAATTATCAACATCTCAGATGACTATACTGGTCAGGTTCATACGCATTCAAAGTCAAAAATCGCTTAGTAAAAATAGAATTAACCAAACATATTCCTTCGTACATTGTTATAGAAAATATCAAAGCTCTGATTCTATATGAGGGGCAACCTAAAACGAGTTCCATATGCCATTCGACTGAGCATCTAAGAGTAGACTGTAGAAGTCAAAATGCATAAATTTACAATTCAGAGAACTCCCCAAATATGTGTCTTGCTTCCGGTTTATTTTCTAAAACTATAATAGGTGTGTTCTGTTACTGTTGTCCTACAAATTTGTGGTAATAACACCCAGGTGTAAAATACATAACGGTAAAAAGTGCAATCATACGTATGGTCAAAAGAACGATTTGGTTGTAATTTGACAGCAAATTTCGAGGTAATGTTGCGAGCTGTCATTCAATTCAAACACTTTAAGAAGATTTCTCTATTTTATTTATCATTATTATTATTATTATTATTATTATTATTATTATTATTATTATTATTATTATTACTATTATTATTATTATTATTATTATTATTATTATTATTATTATTTATTTTTATTTATGAATAACACAGTTTGTGTAATATTATACTATTCTATATTATATATGTTTAAATATTACCAGTTTTATCTTCTATTTATTAAACAATCGCACATTATAACGTTGTTACTTTTGAAATTGGAGCGAATTTCCCTTGCTACACCTTTACACCTCTTTAAGAGGCAGGTGGAAAAGTTGAAAATGTGATAATTACTACCGGGACAGAAGAACACGACTGCGGGGAAAAAGTTGTAATTACACCTGGACAAAAGAACGCTTATTTCTTCAAAAGGTGCAAAAAGTGCAAAAGGTGTAAACATTGGTGGAAGAAAGAGAACAACCCTATTGCCGTAAATAAAAATCATTGGACTTTCCTCTGTTATTAATATTTTTATTTATTTTATTTATTTTTATTTAAATACAAATAAAAATATTAATAACAGAGGAAAGTCCAATAATTTTTATTTACAACTTTACTATCTGTTATATAGTTTCATTTTTACAAACCCTATTGCCACTCCCCCCCCCCCCCTCCCTCCCCCTCGCTAGCCGTGACCCACTAACATATCGCACATGACACAGGGAGATCCGACAAACATCCAGCCTAGCACGGTCGTCACACGTCATGCGGGGAGTGATATGTACAACCACAGCAGTATTAAACCAGATTTGGAATACTGTGCAACGATATATTGTAATGCATGTACAAACGAGATTATCAAAATTCAAATGATCCGAAACAAGGCTATCGATTGATGCATATTACAATGTAGGAAAATAACGCCTGTTTCTGATATGACAAAAGATTTAAGATGGTTTAACAGTTCAAGAAAATATTAAATTACATATGTTAACTTAAGAAAAAAATAATTATTTGTCAAGTTATTTAGAAAAAAATTAAAGAGTGTGGTGGAAATTCATGGAAAAGAGACCAGACAAACTGCTAAAAATGAAACTATGTAAGTGGATGTAATTTTTTTATTTTTATGCCGGGATCAGAGAATACAACATCTTGCCAGCAGATGTAAAGGGGGCAAGATAAGTATATAGTTTTAAATTAAAATGTCGAGAATATACCATTAAATATTATATATAGAAATAGAATAACTTGTAATATTATTATGTGTGTGTATGTGAAAAGACAAAATAGTAAATTATTATGTGACAATTTGTAATTATGTGTGTGCAATATAGCTAAATAAAGTAAATAAATGAAAAAAATGTAACTCTCGCTGACACATTCATATTCAAAGAGTCAAGAATCGACCAAGTAATGATAGCACAACATCGGATATCAGATACAGACGATAAACTAGAATCAGAACTTTCAGCGGATGAAGCGATGTCAATTACTTCACAACACACATCGCAGTCAAACATATACGGTCAGGTATCAAACGAGGAAGAAGAAATAATAAATTAATCAACCTCGAGTTGGAGAAAGGTAAGCCGACCGCCACCACAACAGATGACATTTCAAACAACCTGGCTCCAAACTATCTACCCCTCCCACACCTCACTCGAAATCACACGATACTAGTTTACTATCGTGGGCGGACGAATGATCAAAATTGCAACAAACAGGTCAAGAATGACACTCAATAAAGGATTTGTAAACTGTCGTGGATTCAACAAAAAGAAACCGTCAATAGAAAATCTTTGTTCATAAACGAATTTACATATTATTTTGGGCACAGTAGAAATATAAGCTAAAGACAAAGCTAAACTTCGAAGATATAACGAATTGAGAAGAGACCGTCTCTGTCCACTAGGACATTCTTAACCATTGATATTTAATATCTATAGTAGGCTAGATCCGCAGTCATTTGTCCACAAGCGTGTCAATTAGAAGCCATCTTGAAATTACAGTTTGCATGTTAAGTAGAACGGAGCGATTTGTAGCCAGTGTTGAATTCAGACTTCATCCCGGGGGTATAATAATATAGGGATCAAGAATGGGCAATAGCGCCGCAGGCGAAAATTTTGAAAATCAGGTTTGTAGAGTGCGTTTGGTGCGTTTTAGAAAAAAGTTGTGGGCTGAATGCAAAACCAAAATAATGTAGTTTTTGTATGTTGTTGTTGTGTTGTGGATGCTTAAAGTTCCTAAATATCCGCTAGATTTCACCTTCAAACCGCTAGATTCACAAAACGGTAATTTTAGCAACGAAACAATATTCCATATTTTCCAAACAGGGCGAAATACTGTTTTTCTTTTATTACTATGCGGAAGGGCCCTGCGGGCGCCTACTTTCGCCACTGAATATTTGTATATTCTTTAGACACAACCCCTCACCTGTGCAATTGCCTTCTACAGGATGCCTACGCATTGTTTACACGATAATAGTGTTTTCGCATCGAAAAGTACACTGACCATTTACCCCACATACTGCATCTATGTTAACCACCTTGTATCAGTCCTGCAAGCGCATATCCCCTCATGGTGCGACTGCGAGCCAACATACAGAAGAAGACATAGTTGGGAATTTCCTAAACAGAAGTCGGAACCCTTCGAATGAACATATATTTACAAATCGAGTTCCTGATCTCGTGAGTTGCCGACACGTTTTTCGTAGGGTCTGTCTATTTAATTACAGTTACAAACATAAACGTTAACAAAAAACCTTTCAATCAATATGTTCAAGCCCTTTCAAAAACGGCAGTGACATTTCAAAATGAAGGAATAGAAAGTGCATGTAGTCAATTTATCCCCGGGGGGGGGAGGGTGAATGACAGTTCCCGGGGGAGCTTCGCCCCCCCCCCCGGGATTATAGCTGGATTTATCACTGTTTGTAGCCCAAATATTTTTAAAGATGGCCGTCAGTTTGACAGGTGAGCATATATTAGACATTAACACCAAATGATTACTAAATTCCCTTATGCAATAACTTCTTATTGTTTCTGTTTGTGCACTCCCATGCTGCACAAGCTAAAACCATATCAAACAATCAAGTAAAATACTTTATTGCATTAAAAAAGCATAAATTAAAACGCCAAATTGCCATTTTGAATTGTTTAGATTGACGCTTCAATTTGGTACACTCGCGCCTGTGCGGACGTATTGGAGACTGCGGATCTAGCCTACTATAGATGTCAAAATATATCAATGTTCTAAACCCTAACATACCAGCTACACAAATCAACATCCCTATAAGATTTCGCTATCATGAGGCACCCCCAACAACAGACCTCTCATTCAGATTCTATAGAAAAGAATACATAGTACCGAACCAGAACTGCATTATAATAGGTGACTTTAATACAAGACCGTGGGAGACACACATACATTACAGCAATGGATCAACACTCTCAGATTTGCTCATCGATCTGCCACTTTTCCGGATTTATAAGAGCAACCCAACATGTATCCACGTTGGAGCATCCATTCCGGACCATTCTTGGTTAATGACAAGCTAGCAGGCAAAACAAGCGACTCTTCTATCGGAAACCCTATAGGGAACGATTATCTACACAAAATCATATCCAGAGGCAATTGCAACCGTCACCACAACGCTCAGACTTCAAAACAATTTCTGGTTACAAAAATGCCAAGTGGAACTTGTACCGAGGAATCTTTAGAAGAATCCCTTACTGAAGAAATCGAAAAAAAAATCCTGTGTCCAGATATGTATCCATCTTCATATAGTTGTAAATGCTCTTATTCACCAAAAATCGCCATGCCGAAAAAGCGCATCGATACATAGCGTCGTACCCCCCTGAGTACATCTTAAAGCTTATCTGGGAAAAGTGAAAACTCTACTGAAAAAACCGATTTATTCGTACACAGCTAAAAACAGAATTGAACCGTCTCAACGCCGTCCGACGCCAAGTAATCACGTATCGCGAAAACACGTGGATCGCAACTGGAATAAATAGAAAGGTCTTACAGGACTGTCAACAAGAATCAACACATTGCTGAATCAGATAACAAAATAATTTGTACCGACTTTGAGAAGGCCAGGATATTCGCTAATAGTCTCCATGAGTCGTTTCAATCCAATTCGATGACGTATTCTTCGCCTCAATTGAAGAGGACGTTACTCTATTTGAGCCATACTTATCAAATCACGAACTTTTGCCTCAGAATAACACAAATTTTCCTCAATAGTGGAACCAATCTCGGGCGCTGAAATATCCTCAGCAGTGCACAAGGGTAAGAATTCATCACCAGGAAAGGATGGTATTACTAAAATTATTTTTAGACATTTGTGCTAGTGAAATTGTTTTCTCACCTTGCATCTATTTTTACCAGTTGCCTATTCTATGGCTTCCTTCCACTACCTATGAAAATAGCAATTATCATCATGTTGCCCAAATCCAACAAACCTCCAGACGATCATTGAGGTTATAGACCAATAAGTCTACCCAAGTAGCACAAAGTGATGGCGATCTTATGGCGAGCTGTAACATCGCCATCAGTTGAGCTGATGGCCCATAAGCGGCGATGCGCTTACGGCCCGCTTATGGGGTTGGCCAGGCGCCCATAACTTTGCCATAAGCTACGCGCCGCTTATGGGCCATAAGCGGCCCACTGTAGCAAAACCAGCAGTTTCGAAAATACTGTGCTGCATTTTTGTGACAACGGCCCGCTTATGGGCCATAGCCGGCGATACACAGTTTGCCATCAGTTCGCCGCTTATGGTTCACAGGCGGGCCGCTGTAGCAAATCCGACAGTTGCTTCACTTTTGTCACAGCGGGATGCTTACGGCCCGGCGGTGAGAATGTTTCGGGAACACTAGCACCATCTAGTAGAGACGCGACGAAGTCAAGCACACAAACGAAAATATTAACTGACAAAAGTTTGAAATTATATATCTTTTCAATCGTGCGAGCAGTTCAATTTATTTAAACTGTGTGTAAGAGAACAAATTCAAGTTAATACAGAGAGAGTTATTAGACATAGATAAATTTTATCGCCCATCGCCGTACTCGAACCCCAACCTGCTGCGCTGGACTCTGGAACGCTGACGCTACACCACCGTGATCGCTGCTAGAGGAGCGCGCCAGCTACCTTATGAAGATGCACCCAGCGTGTATGTATTGTGGAACGTCTTGTTCAACATTTCATACCTTGTTTACATGGAAACTAAATACATGCCATCTCAGGTTGTTTATCAAACTAAAGATTCTATAATATATGTATTAAAATTGAGTTGTTTTGAGCGCAGGCCTACTCTTGTTCATATTTAAATTGACCAAAGAGAATCATGCCCATATCTAAATGGTATGAATTTAATTCGAATTAAATTGACGGAAAGTGATTAGGAGCTCAGGTTGGATTTGTATTTATTATTATTTTTACCAGTCACACACGGGCAGACGGACAGACAGTAAAGTAATCGCTAAATTTAAGTCTCTCTCCCTAATAAGCCTACAACCATATTCCCTATCGGCCAAATTTTTTTGTATAGCCTTAAACAAAAAACGGATATAGTTTATCAATTACGATCATCTGACATTTTCAAAACTGTTTATTTTTATTTTGGGGTTTAATAGTAAGCCATATATAGATGATTACAGAGAAATTAATTATACCCCGGACATATCCCTGCTCATAAATTTTGTTTTGGAGGATGATTTTTGTTTCTATTACCGGTACTTGGAAAAATGTTGTCGTTAATATCTTGCACTAATTATTTATTCCACCTTTTCGTACCGGCGGAATAGAAAATTCGTAAGTGCAAGATATTAACGAGACAAATTTTAAGAGTATGCCAGTTTGTAGACAAGAGTCTGTGTTACAAATAGAAAAAATCTGCCTTCAACCAAAAAATTACTAGTAGGAATAATTATGTCCGGGATAAACGTGTCATAATTTTTACTATATTCGTCTATACTGGTCGTACTGCTCAACCTAAAAATAAATAACAAATAGTTTTGGCAATGTCATAATATGATCATATAATTGATAAATTATTTCCGTTGTATTGATAAACTAAAGATTTGGGAAAATTTTAAATATTAATAGTTCTACAAACATAAAATATTACATATTATTTATTTGTTATGAATATGTTTCTATTAAAATATTTTTTTCTATTTCTTCCATCTGCGTCAAGTATGTGAAATAAATTTTGCACTACGAAACGGCAAGTGCAAAAATATATATAGATACGTGAGAGCATTATCGACAGCGGATTAATTCTGCATATTGCAATGAAATTAATTATTTATAAACATGTTTGAAATTAATTTAAAAATTATGTCGATGAAATGCAATAATCAATGTTTTATTTTGGAAACCCGTAATTCGGTATCGGAATGATATATAATAATATGTTATCATAATATTAATATTACAAAAAAATAAATTATCATAATGTTAATATTATCAAATAATAAGTTTAAATGATACTAAAACGATATTCCTTGAATGTGAGAGCGTCAATATTCCTCACATCGACGAAGAAGAGCGAGAATGATTTACATAACATGATGAAATCGACAATTAAATTATTCCTTTAAATTCATCATCTAATGTGTTATATCCTCGCATTAGATTCCCGTCGGTTGTGTGCTTATGGGCCATAGGCGGGCCGCCTACTGTTTGCCGCTGTTGGTTGTGTGCTTATGGGCCATAGGCGGGCCGCCTACTGTTCGCCGCCTGTCGGTTGTGTGCTTATGGGCCATAGGCGGGCCGTCTACTGTTCGCCGACTGTCGGAAGTGTGCTTATGGGCCATAGGCGGGCCGCCTACTGTACGCCGACTGTCGGTTGTGTGCTTATGGCCAAAGGCGGCCCATCAACGCAAAACTTTGCCATCACTTTGCCGCTGATGGCCCATAAGCGCACACATTTTCTGTGCTACTTGGGTACTTATTGTTTTTGGGAAAATATTAGAAAAAGTAATACAAACCAGGCTGTGAAGCTTTACCGAAGAATTGAATATAATTCCCCAAGAGCCAGGTGGTTTTCGAACAGGCGTTAGCACGTTGGACTCTATCCTTGACCTTGTGACGAACGTTTCTGCAGCTCTTGACGACGGAAAGTGTGTTGCAGCGGTATTAATAGATGTCAAAAGCATTCGACAGAGTATGGAATAACGGGCTATTATGTCGAATGCTTCAACTCAAAATTCCGTTTACAATCATTCGTTTTATTAAAGCCCTTCTTACCGACAGAATTGCTAATTTCCGAGTTAATCACTATCGAACTCATTCACCCTGCTTGCAGTCCCTCAAGGCTCTAGCCTGTCACCTCTCCTATATCTGTATTACACCAACGAGTTTCCAGTTCCACCGAACCCTAACTTCTCGCTAGCCTTGTTTGCAGATAACATTGCTACATGGCACATTGCGAGGAAGCTATCAAAGGCCTTCAGAAAAATATTGGTGAACAACAGCCCTGGATGGTCTTTCCCAACCCTGAAAAAACTCAATTCATAGTTTTACGTCACTGTCATAAATCACAAAAATTCAAATGCCGCTGCGCCACCATATCAAGCCTCGAAACTGGTTTAATACCTGGGAGTTCTATATTAATCGACATTTTTAATTGGTTCTGTCAATCCCTAGATATCATCACCATATCAAGAAAACGTATTAATCTACTGATGCTATACTAGCTTCAGCGAAAGAATGAAGATACTTTGCAGTGGGGGGGGGGGGGGGGAGTATGAATGCACGGTGAAAGGAATTCCGCCTTTGGGTATGAAAGAGAAAAATCTTTTACCAACACAAGCAAACGTTAGCTGTGCTAGATCACAGAGTTCCTCCGAGTGCTAGATCCACGCTGAGGTAGCGTGAATAGATATTTGAAGTTGTTATGTTGGCAAAACGATTTCGAGCTATCTGCATGCGAGTTTCAAACGAGAAATTTAAACCATTACAAAATTATAGTATGCGTAGAATTGTTAACCTTGGCACTGTTTTTAAAATTGAATTAATATTAATATAAAATTAATGTATAGACAAAATTTATTCAAACTAAAAGTAACTGTTGGAGAAATCTGAATGTTCATCCATATTGAAGTCTGTAATTTGATTTCTGTCATGTTATTGGATTAATCGTTTCATAGATGAGGAAATGGCTCAGTCATTGTTGTTGCAAGTTTTCCTTTTTTCAACAATCAACTATTTTTTAAATCTGTTGTACAAAAACTACTGCCACAGAAAGAAATAGAATTCAAAATAAAGAAAACTGTAAATAATGGGATATAGATACAAACACATGAAATATTAGATGTTTCGTCCGTGAAAGTAATTCTCCATAATGGAAATGATTTCATTTGATTTGTATTGCTTAACGTCTCATATTTATGCACTAAGTCTATTCAAAACTATGAGTGGTGATAGGTGAGGATGAAGGATGAATAGAAGGGTGGAGGGGAAACCCGTTACCGGCAAGTAGCCTACTCATTTATTTAAGTACCAAGGGAACCAACGTCTTTATGTCCTATCCTACAGGACTGTGTAACCTTGACAGTCATAGGTTCCTCCACTAACCCGGACTGCCGAGCAGACGTCGAGGAGAACGAAGTCGTTACACTAGCTGTCAAACCCTTTGTCTGCTCTAGCCAGCGGTATGTGCGTTTTAGATCAGTGTTCACCCACTCTCCCCCTGACCACGTCCGAGGTTTCTTAACTTCGGTGTTTGAGTGGGAACCGGCTAAGCGACCGCGGCTAAACCGCTGGAACCGCACTAAGCACACAAACAACACTAAGAATATTATTGTCAAAAAGTAGTTTCATATTTTTTAGTAAGTCAATAGTGACAACTGACACGTTTCCGTTGAAGGTTCAATTATAATCCTATCAGCTTTTTAGTTACGAACCACGCTTGAGCACAGAGATTACAGAGTAGAAAATCATCACTTTGTCTACTTAGAGCGTTGATGAGTATGAACCAATTATCTCATGTTTCACCCTCCGCTAAGCAATATCTCACGCTTCAACCCTGTTTCTAAGGGGTTGACAAACTGATAGGCAATTTCTTGCGGGAACTCTTTTCTGTTGCGTATTCATCACACTTTATTAAATCCATTTAAAAGTTATTCCAATAAGGAAGTTTCACCTCACTCGCTCAAAATATTGGTGGGAGTGTACGGAAATAATAGAAAATCATTTAAAAACATCTTGACTGTTCTAACATATTCAATGTAATTATTTTCTATACAATTTAGGTAGAAAGTTTTACGTTTAATCTATGTCGAGTAAACGCGCGGTCAATAGCTTTCAAAATGAGTAAATCCATCCACCGCGGTCTAGAAAACGCACTAGAAATTAAATTCACTGTTCTCTTGCTCGGAGTTCTCGTTAATCAATTGCCAGTAGCTGTAATTTTCTTTACAAATGCAATTATAATATTTAAAAAAATTAAAATAAGAAATTGTTGTGCTCATTATTATTGTTTATTTTCCACTAATAGGCTTAGTAGGAAGGTTGGCAGAAAAGGGCAGTATGCCCCAAGCACAAGGTGTCTGCCAGCCTCTACACAACAAATTGTGATAATAAACAAGCACTTATAAAACATAAAAAATAGAACATAGAAACATAAAAGAGACAAACATAGAAGAGAAGAACATTATTCTCCACAAGAGGCTAGTGTTCAAATCAATCATAGGTTTTGTTATCTAACGGGGAACACTTTGGCGATCCCTATCACCCATCTAAAATTATATCTACAAATATTTTTCCTATTATTGCTAAAGTTATAAATTAAATTTATATTACAAATAACTGATCATAAAGCACACTATACATTTTTTATGGCTTGCACAAGTTAGATTAACATCAATCACTTTTATTGTAAACTACCTTAATTGTTGATGGCAATTAGCTCAGTTTGACGTTGTGATGTTTTGCAGGTCGTTTTTCCCGCCATTGGTTCAACTAATAGATAACTTTTTTAATGACAAGATCATTTAAATAATTCAAATTTAGTATTTACTTATTCGAAAAGAAGTTCATTTTTAGTATAAGAACTATTTTCCGTAACCAAGCTCTCAGTGGTATGCATACCAAGTTATTTTGTAGCGTCTATACCGTAGTTTATTAGGTGTTTCTGGGTATCTCCATTCAGTGGTCGTCGTTCGAGATCGCTTTATCGCTTCGGTTCAAGGATTTTAAATGAAGCGTTTGGATAACTTCAATTACTTCCTGTGACTGACCAAACGGATTTACACTGGTCCGGCCTACGTTTGCAATTTACGTTTCTGTGCCTCTCTCCTCTCTCTTTTACCTCTCATGTACACACTAGCGGTGGTTCGTTTTCTTGAAACCAAATGTGTATGGGTGTTTGTCGCAGAATAAACAAAAAACTACACTACAAAACTTTTATTTGTGATTTTTTGTTTTAATCACTAGATAAAAAAATATTATATTGTTTATCATGTTCTACCTTGCATCTAGGAAGAAATATTAGATTTTAATTCAAATATTAATACATATTACCATTATTCAAATAATGACAATTCGCGAAAGGCGTCTCTACGTCGAGGAGCATAGCTTGATGTGGTGTGTTTTATCGATTAAGAGCAAATCTATTGAAACCTTATAGTAAACAACTCATTTGTAGATGATTTTAAAAAGTTACAAAATAAATTCAGGATGCAAACCAAAAATCAAGATCGAAAAGAAATAAAAACGGTCGAAAACACCCCCTTAAAATTGCCTCTTTTGGGCACTCCTGTACCCACATCCACCACTGACCAACAAGTAGATTTCGACTCCAAAATAATAACCCTTTCAGAATATATCATTTTTAACCAAAACGGGCAATTTGGGGCCATTTTGACTTTTGTTTGGGAGAAAAGTAAAAAATGGTATTTCTGGGACACACAAGAAAATGAAAATGTGAATGACATTCTATTTTTCATTCCTTATCTTCTAAATCTAAAACACACAAAAAAAATTAGTTCATGAATATATTTTATGAATCATAATCAAGTATAAAAACATCTCGCTAGCAACCCAAAAAAAATGTCGGATTTATGCTTGAATCGCATTTTAGTGAAATTATTTACTTAATGTTTTCCGTGTCTGCATTTGTTAACAAAGAAACCATGTGTTTATTAATAATTGATTGTTTATAGGCCTAGTAAAGAAAGCATACAGTTACCAACAAATTGGTATTTAAAAAAATTAAATCGGTTAACCGAGTCCCGAGCTTTAAAGACAGTATAGCGAGTAAGCGTGTCAATGATCGCACATTCAAAAAACAAAATGGCCTCTAAAATAAAACGTAAACCACAATTCGAAGTGACGAACTACCTGGGGCTATTTCATAAGGTGCATACTAACACGTGGTCAAGTCAGATTTGAGATGTTAAGTGGGGTGAGCCAATTTCGTTAATAGAGGCCCTACAGGAATTAGCTCCTGGTCTACTTATATAAGAACTTCAATTTCGATAACTTAACTTTAAAACGTTTGTATAAAAAATTGACTTCATGTTCATGTGAAGTTTAAACCTTGTAGTGCCAACGCTTTGGTAAAAAATCGGTGATACAAAATACTGACGAATTAGTCACTAGACGACATATTGAACCACATTGATTTTGATCATGTTTCAACCATTTTTTTTTAACGAAGAAGGAAAGTTCGTACCCTAATTAAAATTGACTTGTGTTGTCATGTACCTAATTACTCCCGGTTGTGGTAGTTTACAATTTCATTTCACATTTCATGATGGCTGGATGACACCTTGAAAACGCTCCACCTCTGGTTGCAGTATAAGGTGTCAGAGTGTACTTCTACCTAACTTCTACTAGCGCACCGCTATACTTCACTGCGGTGCCCTGTTGGGGTACCTAGATCGTTAATCAATACCATTGTTTTATATTCTAAAAACATGGCTGACGAGAGACGAAATGGTTTAAAATGTACTTCGACAGATGTTTTAGTCAGGATAATCGACGACAGTGTTGGGTAGGAACGGAACTAAACAGTTCCAGTTCCTAGGAACTAGTTCCTTTTTAAGGAACTAAGGGAGGAACTAGTTCCAATTTTCCAGACAGGAAACTAAGGTAGGAACTAGTTCCAATTTTCCAGGAACTGTAACTTATTTTCATAAGTTCCTTTTTTATAACTTGACTGTACAAATTTAAGGAATGAAAGAGTCAAATCATAGTTTACTTACAAGATGAAGGGATTGTAAAATACTCCATTTCCAGGAAATCTAAAATTCGCCTCTATTGTTCTAAATTCTTGTCATACCCCCATCCCTATTCCTACACTCAGTGGTCAACCCCCATCCCCCATAGGTTTCTCACCATTATTAGTCGCATTGCCAGCTAAACTTCACCCTTGAGTTTTGAATGATCTTTTGGGTTGTTGCGTTGTGTCGTGTTCACCACCCTTGTTGGTTGCGAAACGTGGAGCAGTGCATCATCAACCCAAAGATCATTCAAAATTGATTCACAGGTCGTGAAAGCCTACATACTCATCCATATATTTAATTCCTCCAAATCTCAAACAGAGTTTATGCATTCTTTGCAAATACTTGGTTTTAAGTAGAAATTTGGATACCTACATTGACCCTCTCGAGAAGATCTAAAGAAAAATGGTTATTGAAAAAAATGAACTTTTTAGGAACTTAGTTCCATTTGGAAAGGAACTTAGGAACGCCCTAGTTCCTTTTATTTTAGAGGAACTTGGAACTGGAACTAGTTCCATTTTTTAAGGAACTTACCCAACTCTGATCGACGACAATAGAACTATTAAAATGTCGAACTATTATCACAAATCTTGGTTACAAATTATGCTCACATATCGAGTGATATAATTTAAAAAATATCTTACGAGTTCTATAGTCAGGAAAATTTACTTTTTGGGGTGGGGTTGGATAAAACGTGTTTGTGGCAGTAAGATTTGGTTGATTGAACCGAAACATGTTAAAAGGTAATTTTATTGAATAATATCAACACTCAATGATGTTTAGAATACCTCCTGTAGTAACATTCCCAAGTGTAAAGGAAGGAAGGGGGCACTAGGGGTGATATATCGTTTGCCTCCCCATGAAGTTTTAATTCTTATATTGTTTTCTGCCACCATGCCAAATTTCATGCTGGTAACTTACTTTACAGTGTTTGTACTAAAAGTTGATTAATAGGGGGGGGGTTTTGGGCACAATATGTGTGATTTGGTAGTGTACGGAAATATAGAAAATATTTAAACTCTTGATGTTTAACATATTCAATGTAATTATTTTCTATACAATTTAGGTAGAAAGTTTTACGTTTAAATCTATGTCGAGTAAACGCGGGTCAATAGCTTCAAAATGAGTAAATCCATCCACCGCGGTCTAGAAAACGCACTAGAAATTAAATTCACTGTTCTCTTGCTCGGAGTTCTCGTTAATCAATTGCCAGTAGCTGTAATTTTCTTTACAAATGCAATTATAATATTTAAAAAAATTAAAATAAGAAATTGTTGTGCTCATTATTATTGTTTATTTTCCACTAATAGGCTTAGTAGGAAGGTTGGCAGAAAAGGGCAGTATGCCCCAAGCACAAGGTGTCTGCCAGCCTCTACACAACAAATTGTGATAATAAACAAGCACTTATAAAACATAAAACATAGAACATAGAAACATAAAAGAGACAAACATAGAAGAGAAGAACATTATTCTCCACAAGAGGCTAGTGTTCAAATCAATCATAGGTTTTGTTATCTAACGGGGAACACTTTGGCGATCCCTATCACCCATCTAAAATTATATCTACAAATATTTTTCCTATTATTGCTAAAGTTATAAATTAAATTTATATTACAAAAAACTGATCATAAAGCACACTATACATTTTTTATGGCTTGCACAAGTTAGATTAACATCAATCACTTTTATTGTAAACTACCTTAATTGTTGATGGCAATTAGCTCAGTTTGACGTTGTGATGTTTTGCAGGTCGTTTTTCCCGCCATTGGTTCAACTAATAGATAACTTTTTTAATGACAAGATCATTTAAATAATTCAAATTTAGTATTTACTTATTCGAAAAGAAGTTCATTTTTAGTATAAGAACTATTTTCCGTAACCAAGCTCTCAGTGCATGGTATGCATACCAAGTTATTTTGTAGCGTCTATACCGTAGTTTATTAGGTGTTTCTGGGTATCTCCATTCAGTGGTCGTCGTTCGAGATCGCTTTATCGCTTCGGTTCAAGGATTTTAAATGAAGCGTTTGGATAACTTCAATTACTTCCTGTGAACGGATTTACACTGGTCCGGCTTACGTTTGCAATTTACGTTTCTGTGCCTCTGAATAGCATCTCTCTTTTACCTCTCATGTACACACTAGCGGTGGTTCGTTTTCTTGAAACCAAATGTGTATGGGTGTTTGTCGCAGAATAAACAAAAAAACTACACTACAAAACTTTTATTTGTGATTTTTTGTTTTAATCGCTAGATAAAAAAATGGTATATTGCTTATCATGTTCTACCTTGCATCTAGGAAGAAATATTAGATTTTAATTCAAATATTAATACATATTACCATTATTCTAATAATGACAATTCGCGAAAGGCGTCTACGTCGAGGAGCATAGCTTGATGTGGTGTGTTTTATCGATTAAGAGCAAATCTATTGAAACCTTATCGTAAACAACTCATTTAAAAATGATTTTAAAAAGGTACAAAATAAATTCAGGATGCAAACCAAAAATCAAGATCGAAAAAAAATAAAAACGGTTGAAAACACCCCCTTGAAATTGCCTCTTTTGGGCACTCCTGTACCCACATCCACCACTGGCCAACAAGTAGATTTCGACTCCAAAATAATAACCCTTTCAGAATATATCAATTTTAACCAAAACGGGCAATTTGGGGCCATTTTGACTTTTGTTTGGGAGAAAAGTAAAAAATGGTTTTCTGGGACACACAAGAAAATGAAAATGTGAATGACATTCTATTTTTCATTCCTTATCTTCTAAATCTAAAACACAAAAAAAAAATTAGTTTCATGAATATATTTTATGAATCATAATCAAGTATAAAAACATCTCGCTAGCAACCCAAAAAAATGTCGGATTTATGCTTGAATCGCATTTTAGTGAAATTATTTACTTAATGTTTTCCGTGTCTGCATTTGTTAACAAAGAAACCATATGTTTATTAATAATTGATTGTATATAGGCCTAGTAAAGAAAGCATACAGTTACCAACAAATTGGTATTTAAAAAAATTAAATCGGTTAACCGAGTCCCGAGCTTTAAAGACAGTATAGCGAGTAAGCGTGTCAATGATCGCACATTCAAAAAACAAAATGGCCTCTAAAATAAAACGTATACCACAATTCGAAGTGACGAACTACCTAGGGCTATTTCATAAGGTGCATACTAACACGTGGTTAAGTCAGATTTGAGATGTTAAGTGGGGTGAGCCAATTTCGTTAATAGAGGCCCTACAGGAATTAGCTCCTGGTCTACTTATATAAGAACTTCGATAACTTAACTTTAAAACGTTTGTATAAAAAAATTGACTTCATGTTCATGTGAAGTTAAAACCTTGTAGTGCCAACGCTTTGGTCAAAAATCGCTGATAGAAAATAGTGACGAATTAGTCACTAGACGACATATTGAACCACATTGATTTTGATCATGTTTCAACCTATTTTTTTAACGAAGAAGGAAAGTTCGTACCCTAATTAAAATTGACTTGTGTTGTCATGTACCTAATTACTCCCGGTTGTGGGAGTTTACAATTTCATTTCACATTTCATGATGGCTGGATGACACCTTGAAAACGCTCCACCTCTGGTTGCAGTATAAGGTGTCAGAGTGAACTTCTACCTAACTTCTACTAGCGCACCGCTATACTTCACTGCGGTGCCCTGTTGGGGTACCTAGATCGAGAATCGTCGTTAATCAATACCATTGTTTTATATTCTAAAACATGGCTGACGAGAGACGAAATGGTTTAAAATGTACTTCGACAGATGTTTTAGTCAGGATTATCGACGACAGTGTTGGGTAGGAACGGAACTAAACAGTTCCAGTTCCTAGGAACTAGTTCCTTTTTAAGGAACTAAGGGAGGAACTAGTTCCTTTTTCCAGACAGGAACTAAGGTAGGAACTAGTTCCAATTTTCCAGGAACTGTAACTTATTTTCATAAGTTCCTTTTTTATAACTTGACTGTACAAATTTAAGGAATGAAAGAGTCAAATCATAGTTTACTTACAAGATGAAGGGATTGTAAAATACTCCATTTCCAGGAAATCTAAAATTCGCCTCTATTGTTCTAAATTCTTGTCATACCCCCATCCCTATTCCTACACTCAGTGGTCAACCCCCATCCCCCATAGGTTTCTCACCATTATTAGTCGCATTGCCAGCTAAACTTCACCCTTGAGTTTTGAATGATCTTTTGGGTTGTTGCGTTGTGTCGTGTTCACCACCCTTGTTGGTTGCGAAACGTGGAGCAGTGCATCATCAACCCAAAGATCATTCAAAATTGATTCACAGGTCGTGAAAGCCTACATACTCATCCATATATTTAATTCCTCCAAATCTCAAACAGAGTTTATGCATTCTTTGCAAATACTTGGTTTAAGTAGAAAATTTGGATACCTACATTGACCCTCTCGAGAAGATCTAAAGAAAAATGGTTATTGAAAAAAATGAACTTTTTAGGAACTTAGTTCCATTTGGAAAGGAACTTAGGAACGCCCTAGTTCCTTTTATTTTAGAGGAACTTGGAACTGGAACTAGTTCCATTTTTTTAGGAACTTACCCAACTCTGATCGACGACAATAGAACTATTAAAATGTCGAACTATTATCACAAATCTTGGTAACAAATTATGCTCACATATCGAGTGATAAAATTTAAAAAATGTCTTACGAGTTCTATAGTCAGGAAAATTTACTTTTTGGGGTGGGGTTGGATAAAACGTGTTTGTGGCAGTAAGATTTGGTTGATTGAACTGAAACATGTTAAAAGGTAATTTTATTGAATAATATCAACACTCAATGATGTTTAGAATACCTCCTGTAGTAACATTCCCAAGTGTAAAGGAAGGAAGGGGGCACTAGGGGTGATATATCGTTTGCCTCCCCACGAAGTTTTAATTCTTATATTGTTATCTGCCACCATGCCAAATTTCATGCTGGTAACTTACTTTACAGTGTTTGTCACTAAAAGTTGAATTAATAGGAGTGGGGGTAGAAAAATCTGGGCTTTGGAATGATTGTTTTGTTGATTGGACTTTAACAGATGACACATAATTTTAATTAGCATTTGAAATACCTATTCAAAATGAATAAAATAAAATCTAACGTTTTTTTCAATGTTAAGGATGGTAGGGAACAGTAGGGGTAAAATATCGCTTGCCTTCCGGCGGATTATATTATTCCGATTATAATGTACCTTCGTGCCAAATTTCATGTTTGTTGCTCAGGAGCCTCACTGGCGGGTGCTGGATATCAAGATAATAATAAATACACTATTATAGGGGTGGGGGTTGAATAAATGTAGTTAAGGAGATAAGAATAGGTTATTGGGTGAAAACACATCAATAAATAATTTTTACTAGTAATTTGAATAAATTTAATATTTTGGCCATGAATTATATCAATTTTAGGGGATGATTAATTAGGGGACGTTACGAGTTTAGTATATATTGCCTCCCGGCGAATTTTCAATTATGATATTATTGTATCTATCTCATGCCAAATTTCGCACTGGTAAACGGATTTGCAATATTTTTCCTCCAACAGCTCTGGTGAATTTTCACGAAGACACATTCACATACACATTAGGCGCGCAAAGTGCTTCTCCGCCCGGCGGCATCTACAAAGTTAGAGGGCGGAGCCTACTGCAATGGCAATTTAGTTCCCATGAGACGATAATAAAATCGTATTTTCCAGATAATTATTAATAAATAGAATATATTTGTCTCATGGGATCCAAATAAATAAAATATATTGTCTCATAGGATCCAAATAAACACGGAACACGGACTTCCCAGCAAGCGACTGAGCGAAATCTTGTATGTGAGGAACAGGATACCTATCTGAAATTGTCCTATCATTCAAAGGTCTGTAGTCGCCGCATGGCCACTGATTTTCCTTCTTAGGAACGAGGTGAAGGGCAGCAGACCAGCTGCTAGATGAACGCCTTGCGACACCTGTTTTGAGCATCATATCAAATTCGGTCTTGGCAATCTGCAGACGGTCAGGTGCCAGACGTCGAGGCTTGCAAGATGTTGGATGTCGAGGTGTCGTGTGAATATGATGCATGGTCCCGTGTTTAATGTCACGCAAAATACTTGATGGCTTTGTTATGTCCGGAAACTCATTCAAGATGTCGTGGTATCGAGACCCTCCACTGACTGCCTTGACATGTTCTTGAGCGTCGGTAGACAACTTACCAGCGACGGTAAGTGATGGGGCACTATCAACTAACCTTCGATTGTGGGCGTCAACAACTAGGTCATAGAACGATAAGAAATCAACTCCGATGATTGGTCTCGATACGTCGGCAACGACGAAACGCCAGACGAACTCGCGTTTGAGTCCCAAGTTGAGGTTGAAGTTGATGGTTCCATAAGTCGCTATGACTGATCCATTAGCCGCGAAAAGCTCGTATGTTGATCGTTCGCGAGGTCCCTTGATGAGCTTACGCGGATACACACACAGATCAGACCCGGTGTCGACCAGGAACTGACGTCGAGTCGGAATGTCTATCACAAAGAGACGGCGTGAGGTTGGGCAGTCGTCTGCCGCGTTTACTGACTGCCCGCGTAGTTTTTTGCATCAAAATTGCATGGTTTTCGGCACGACCTTGCCTGGGCGCCATATTTTCGGTGGTACCAACACATATCATCTACTGGTGTTCGCCGAATTGCGTTTTGTGAGTTCGACGAAGGTAGATCGCAACGTCGATTTGATCGTTGCGAGGAAGATGGCTGTACAGTGCGATTGTTGCATATCGCTGCGACTTGTCGTGATAACTCCTCCAACTGCGTTTGATGGCTGTCGACAGTCGCTACCCGAGGAGAGGTGGGCGCCATCTCATGTATTCTGTCAGCGATCACTGCGAGTGCATCAAGGTCGTCAGGTGGTGATGAAGCCAAAATGTCATGCATACGGGTCGGCAAGCGTTCAAAATCAAAACACAATGTTCGTAACACCTTGTTTGTTACCTCTGAGTCTCTGACCCAGCTAACATGCGTAGGCAAAGCAGAAATTCGGAAGGTTTACCATCACCCATAACCTCATGTTGAATTAGCTGTTTAATACGTGCTTCGGGCGATGGCGAGAACCGACGAATGAGCTCAGTTTAGCTAAGCTCATAGCTCATATTTACCTACGCTTGGGGGCTTGACGATGATGTCGCCTACTGCCGTGGCATACCCTTGTTCGAGGGCGCTCGCTGAATGATTAAATGTTGGCGAATCCTGCGAGATCCCTGCTAAATCAAATTGATTCTCAATTTGCGCAAACCACAAGACAGGATCATTTGCCCAAAACGGTGGAACTTTCACACTTATTCTATCGACTGAAACAGGGTCTGTATTTTCGGATGAAGTCATGTCATGTTCCGTTTGTGTTAGTAGAAAATAAAAAATAAGATTTTGATGAGCAACACGAAACCTCAAAAATAAAAAATGGCTTCACACACAAAAAAAAATAAATAATAAAACTGAACTTCCATCAGAAACTTTTGAAATGTTCATTGTCCTACCTCGTTGATAGATCACGTCGGGGTCACCACTGTGGAAGTCATAATGATTACAATATTCGAGTAAGCTAATAATAACATTTATTGAGGTTCACATTCAAACAACTACAGAAAAATCACATCTTGTCCCCAAGCCAGCAGTCCAGAAAGTTACCCATTCATTTCTTCTCCTCAACAATGATCTAACATAACAATTGGCTTCTGGTTGGAAGTCACAGCCTTCTAGATAAGTAAAATGTCAGGTTATCCAATTAGTAGTTAAAGTAGGTCACTACAATATCAACAAAAATTAATGTAACTCCCACATCTAAATTAGTAAAATTACTACATAAAAAACCTGCATTTTTTGCGTTTTACTCAGAACAATGGTTACATGACATTCGGTTTCTCAAATAACCCATTCATGTGTAAGCCTACTTGTAGGTCCATGTGTAGGCCTATTTGTAGGCCTATTAGTGGCAGCTTTGCTGCTTTAGCTAATTGGATGTTGTCCATCGTACACGAATGTTGACTTGGCTGCCGAGATCTTCTGTCTTTTACCTATGCTAGGCCTACTTTTCTTCCACATAATAACACACACATACAAACATTAAATACGGTTGTGCAATATCAAGAACGTACGTCAAGTAAGTGTCAAGCAAGTGTGCACAATGCACATGAAAACAATCAAGAGCAGACACTGACACAATGACACTGACATCTCTTCCACAGACTTGTGTAATTCCTAATAGGCTCTTATAGCATTTAGTAACAATAGACTAGTGATTTTATAGAAATCAATCTAGAAATTAAAAAATCCACCCCAGCGGGATATCGAACCCCGGTCTCCCGATTGCCGGGCGAGTGCTTTGCCCCTAAGCTACCAGGACGGATAACTTCATAACATCTGGATTGTTGGTGCATTCTAGATCTGAATCCTACGGGAGTGTTTCCCGATTAATGAAATTGATAAATATAGACTATACCTTGTGTCGACCCAAGTAACACTCTGTCAATCATCACACTGAAAAGACTCAGGTTGTATTGAGGCCTCCCGCCTTCTTTGTTGAAACTAATGTCAAACGCAGCCACTTCTAAATCTTCATGTACGAGCAAATTAGTGGACACACAGTTACATAAAAGGGGACGTTCTCAAATACAAGCTGGTACAGATTCCAAAGAGGTCCATGTGGTTTGAAACTGTCAATACAGGTCAAGATGGACAGGCCATTACAGGTAATGGGGATTATTTACATTTGTATTGTGCACAAAACCACCGGTTCCCATTCTCTTGGATGATAGACAGAGTGTTACTTGGGTCGACACAAGGTATAGTGGTTTTAAAACCGCGTGCTGCTATCTGTGTGCATTGATAGCAACTCCGTGAAGACAACCCGCGCATTTTAAAAGCTAATTTGCTGAGAAATACATTCAAAGTAAGCAGATTCTTCTCGCGACGACGCCCAATGACCCGAGTTTTGACGCGCACACTGTGCAGGCGTGACAACACAATAACATTACGTGTATTTAGAGTTACTCAATCTCGGGATAGTTAACACAGTCAAACAGATAACATTCCAAACTATGTAAAAAGCAAAAAGCAAAAAAATCAAATTAAAACAAAAAATCTAGCCGATTTTTACTGGATTCCTTCCATAATACCAATCATGATTAATTTGTTGACACTTTGAAATTCGTGTCACATAAATAACTAATTAATTAATTGTTAAATAATAAGACCCCATCGTGGAGCTAGTTATTTTCGAATTTATCATTACAAAATCTACATAATTGCAAATTTTTACGCTGGTATCACATAGACATCTTAACTCCACTACTAGCCACAGATGTACCAGTTTCTATTTGTGGATTTCAATCTTATTTCCAAAAATAAATTTACTTGATACGTGATCAAAGGTTCTTTCAACATCATGTTGAACAGCATGAATGTACATTCATACATTCATTTCATTCCAGTTTCACCAAAGTTTCTGCGCCTTGCGGCACTATCAAAAATTGTAAGCACACCGGGTTTACAATGAGAACATCCACCCGGTGTATCGCCTAGTTGTAATAGTACCTTCTCCTGGCCAGACACCCAGACTAACGAAAATAAGGCACACCTACGCGCGTGGATGCTAACTCAGTTTTCTTGCTACAGAGATTGTTTGGTAACATACTTGGCACAATTATCTGTTAAAAAATATGTGCCATACATTTATGCAACTATTAAAGCAAGAATATTATCAATTAATGACAATTATCCATCATAATTAGTAAGTATGCCTCTCTAAAGGATTTTCAACTCCCCAACATGTCACGTGACGCTTCAGTGGCGCGGTGTGGTGGATTAAACGGGAACTAGCCGCCCGCGCTGAGAACCCAATGCCTAGGTTCAAGCTTTTTAGTTTTTATTATGGTGGCGTTCCGTCCGACACTGATCGGTCAGTGTAGTCGACCGATCGACCACACTGGTCGTCGATAGGTCGTGACGTCACCCGTCGTTGGTCGCGACCTACAACGGAACACTTCCGAACTAGAAACGTTCGAATTTTGGCAGCGGGAAAATGGCGATGGAACGTGCAAGAGATGCTGCTTTTAATTAATTGTGACAAAAAAGACTGCCAGGCAATGTGTAGTCTTTGTGTTTGCTCTAGGCCAAATAAATATTTAACACTTGTGCCCTCTTGGCCCTAGGCCTAGGCCATGGCTTTAGAACAACCCTCGACCAGCTTTAGCCTAGGCATACCAGTAAAACAAGTACAGAAAATACAAGAAGACGAAAGCCTAGGCCTACCTCCACGTATGCTCCACATGCTGTCTAAGCACACCAATCGAGACTTTACAGCTCAGTTCAGTAATTCAATGCATAAAGCCGATCTATCGTTAGTCTAGGAGAGCCTAGCTAAGAAGATTACGCTAGGGATTATGCCCTAGGCTTTATAAAGGTAGGCCTAGCTACCACTAAGAATAACATGCCTAGGCCTAAGAGAGGTTGGCCGAGGCCTATCCTATGACTTAGGGCTTGGTCCAGTAAGCAAGGCCCTAGCTAAGAATATGCCTAGCCTAGGCCCGAAATAGATAGGGCCGGGAAGGGCCCTAGCCTAGAGGTATGGTAGGCCTAGGACGAGGCTTAAAATGGGGGAGGGGAGAGAGTGGAATTAGTAGGCCTACGTTGTTATTAAGGGAACTCACAATTAGGTAATCGCGATTTTTTAATGTAGGCCTAATATTTCCAAATCGCACTTTTCTTCGCCATAGACTTGGAAGTGGACATGTCAATTTCGTGCCCAAGGCCTGCTGCTTTTTCTTCGTCATCTGTGATAACGAGAGTTAGTCGGGTTCTTACACGGGCGTTCACCTTGTCGGGGGGGGGGGGGGGCGGCGTGGAGTAGTACGCCCAATATAGACGATATAGTAAATTAAATTTGCCTATACACAACAATTTATGGGTTGGAAGTCTGATTTTGTTGCTTTTGTAACACATACCGTACTCTATTCTTCAATTTGACATATACTTTGAGATGTTTTCTTTTCGATAATCTTGTATCGTACGAGCTTTTTCTTCCGCCAGTACAAATACTATCTTTGTACGTGGCTAAAAAAAAAATTAATACCGTGTCTAGATATTAACGGGAAAAAATCAAAGTTTTTCAAATTGTAGGCAAGAGTATGTGTTACAAAATAGTAGGGATGGGATTTGACCGGTCAAATTTCAACATTATGTTGAACAGCATGAATGTACATTCATACATTAATTTCATTCCAGTTTCACAAAGTTTCTGCGCCTTGCTGCACTATCAAAAATTGTAAGCACACCGGGTTTACAATGAGAACATCCACCCGGTGTATCGCCTAGTTGTAATAGTACCTTCTCCTGGCCAGACACCAGGGCGTAATAGGGTACTAATATTACACGGTAAGATGCGGTGGAAGGGACTTCAAGGAAAGTAGCAGGGGGCTTGGGGGGCGAGCCCCCAACTACAGCGCCGCAGGCGATTTTTTGAAAATTTGGGTTTTTAGAGTGATTTCTGAGCGTTCAGATAAATTTCCGGACTGAATGCAAAAGTGAAATAATTTCGTTTATGTAGTGCAAAAAACAGAAAACACCCAAATCTTCGATGTCAGTAGAGGGTTCTGGGGCAAACAAATAGTCAGTCTTTTACTACCAAATAATTAACAAATCGTTAAATCAAACTTGAAAAATAATTTTTGATTTTTAACAACTTTAGTAGGCGAAGATTAATATTTCATCTAGGATAAGTTATAGTTTAACTTTAATTTATTGTTATTATCAAAACAAACTAAACGTATACTTTGAATGAAAATAGTTAAAAATAATTTAAAGTACTTACAAATAAATATACATATTACTATAAGGTAGGCCTACAAGATAAGCCATGCTTGCCTTGAACACTCAAAAATGTTGTTGATGAAAAAAATGTATAGTTATAGTGATGATGAATTAAAATGCATGGTCTGACTTACGTTCTGATGACGTTCTGAGTCTGATTTAGTTAGTTAGTTATTATTAGTGGGTGTGTGTGTGTGATGTGATGTGTGTGATGTGTTTTAGAGTGTGTGAATTAGGAATAAACGTAGGAACACATGTAGATTCAAACGAGATTTCCGGTTTGTTTGCGATTTCTCCTTGTTCTTGTACTTTTGTTGTCCTATCTTGAGTTTCATCGTGGCGATTATTTTGAGACTGTAGTAAACTTTGCACATGATTTTTTAATAACAAATGAGTCTAGAAAACTTTGAGTTTTTTGTCTCTTCATGTTTATCTTTTATGTACTATAAAAAAGTGGACACAAATCACACATTAACATATTAACAAAAACCGAAAAGCGCAAAAAAGTCGTAGGACCTACTTGTTTTAATCACTATATTGTTTAGTTTGTAGCACTCGTGATTGTACGTAACCTTACTAATGGGAAAAAACTGCGCTAACAACACAATTAAAATTGAACATCCACAAACTGTAGTATTTCAATACGTAGCCATGAGCCCACACACGTAAAGTATTTCACAAAACAGTCACTTAATTCACATACGTGGAAACGAAATAATTCGATATGAAACACTGACTGTTGAACATCTACATAATGTATTATAGCTAGACTTCCGACACTGTCAACCCTTGTAAGGTCAAGACAAGACTGAAACGAAGCGAAAATGAGCAAAAAAACGGTCGTCAACCCTCATATTGTCAAGTGAGTGTCTGTATTTCCAGGAATCGAGCTTGTTGAGATGAATGGCATGCACTGACATTGACCAATCCACCCCCTCTCCCCCGCCCCATGACACCTGCACAACCACGTGCGATCCTATATTACCTCCAGACACCAACCCTTCGCTTTTGAGTTGTCGAGAAACAAACAAAAAAGCCCTCGGTTGATTTTTTGCGACATTTTTGCGTTGTCCTGGTGAAATTTGTATCATTGTATTGTAGGCTAGGTTACTTAGGGAATTTTTACCGGGTATTTACGCGGGTTACGATGCCTAGTTACGCCGGGCCAACACCCAGACTAACGAAAATAGGGCACACTACGCGCGTGGATGCTAACTCAGTTTTCTTGTACAGAGATTGTTTGGTAACATATTCTCAAATTATCTGTTAAAAAATATGTGCCATACATTTATGCAACTATTTAAGCAAGAATATTATCAATTAATGACAATTATCCATCATAATTAGTAAGTATGCCTCTCTAAAAGGATTTTCAACTCCCCAACATGTCACGTGACGCTTCAGTGGCGCGGTGTGGTGGATTAAACGGGAACTAGCCGCCCGCGCTGAGAACCCAATGCCTAGGTTCAAGCTTTTTAGTTTTTATTATGGTGGCGTTCCGTCCGACACTGATCGGTCAGTGTAGTCGACCGATCGACCACACTGGTCGTCGATAGGTCGTGACGTCAGCCGTCGTTGGTCGCGACCTACAACGGAACACTTCCGAACTAGAAACGTTCGAATTTTGGCAGCGGGAAAATGGCGATGGAACGTGCAAGAGATGCTGCTATTAATTAATTGTGACAAAAAAGACTGCCAGGCAATGTGTAGTCTTTGTGTTTGCTCTAGGCCAAATAAATATTTAACACTTGTGCCCTCTTGGCCCTAGGCCTAGGCCATGGCTTTAGAACAACCCTCGACCAGCTTTAGCCTAGGCATACCAGTAAAACAAGTACAGAAAATACAAGAAGACGAAAGCCTAGGCCTACCTCCACGTATGCTCCACATGCTGTCTAAGCACACCAATCGAGACTTTACAGCTCAGTTCAGTAATTCAATGCATAAAGCCGATCTATCGTTAGTCTAGGAGAGCCTAGCTAAGAAGATTACGCTAGGGATTATGCCCTAGGCTTTATAAAGGTAGGCCTAGCTACCGCTAAGAATAACATGCCTAGGCCTAAGAGAGGTTGGCCGAGGCCTATCCTATGACTTAGGGCTTGGTCCAGTAAGCAAGGCCCTAGCTAAGAATATGCCTAGCCTAGGCCCGAAATAGATAGGGCCGGGAAGGGCCCTAGCCTAGAGGTATGGTAGGCCTAGGACGAGGCTTAAAATGGGGGAAGGGAGAGAGTGGAATTAGTAGGCCTACGTTGTATTAAGGGAACTCACAATTAGGTAATCGCGATTTTTTAATGTAGGCCTAATATTTCCAAATCGCACTTTTCTTCGCCATAGACTTGGAAGTGGACATGTCAATTTCGTGCCCAAGGCCTGCTGCTTTTTCTTCGTCATCTGTGATAACGAGAGTTAGTCGGGTTCTTACACGGGCGTTCACCTTGGGGGGGGGGGGGGGGGGGGCGTGGAGTAGTACGCCCAATATAGACGATTATAGTAAATTCAATTGCCTATACACAACAATTTATGGGTTGGAAGTCTGATTTTGTTGCTTTTGTAACACATACCGTACTCTATTCTTCAATTTGACATATACTTTGAGATGTTTTCTTTTCGATATCTTGTATCGTACGAGCTTTTTCTTCCGCCAGTACAAATAATATCTTTGTACGTGGCTAAGAAAAAAATCATATCGTGTCTAGATATTAACGGGAAAAAATCAAAGTTTTTCAAATTGTAGGCAAGAGTATGTGTTACAAAATAGTAGGGATGGGATTTGACCGGTCAAATTCAAATTTGGTCAATTGACGGTCAAATGTAAAAAATCATAAATGTTATTTTCTTAAATAATTAGTGTATTTATTTTTTAAATGTTGTGGTGACAAAATATTTTTTTATTTAAAAGCTTGTTAAATGCATATTATGTGGCATATCATCATCGTCATCATCATCGTCGATGCTGTCATCAGTCCCTTTCTCCGATTCAGCTTCAGCTTACCCAGAAGCTATTATATTCTATTTGTCTATTATTCATAATATAACTACATAATAAATAATAATTAAAATAAAATATTACCTAATTAAAACATTTTTAATTGAAAAAGAAAGAAAGAAATGTTATCGTTTACATAACAATTCATATTCAAATATAAAAATTCAAATAATTTTAAGTTTTAAATGTAATATACACATGTTATCTTTAAGTCAATTGACTGGTCAATTGACCAAAAGTATTTGACCAGTCATTTGACCGGTCAATTGACATTGTGCAACCCTACAAAATAGCAACAAAAAACAGCCTACCAACCCAAAAATTATGAGATTGGAATATGTCCGGGCTCCGGGGTACTTCCCCCCCCCACACAAAAAAAATTGTTTTGGCAGTGTCAGATGATCAATAATAATAATTTAAAAATAACTGATTTCCAACTGTGTCGGGTTGAGTGGTGTTCTTCACACCGATATCTTGGGACGGGCTCGTCGTTTCTTCATCTTCATCTTCATCCTGCATCTGCTTCTCCACCAATTTTCCCCATCATTTCCTGTTCTCCCACAGCTTCAATTCCATCACCTGGTTCCGAGATTCACCACGCTCTTATACGTCCCCTTCGATCAATCTTCCCCATCTTTCTCATGGCATTCCCTACTTTTCTTTTACCTTCCTCCCTTGCTTCGAAGTTTCGTCTTGGTATCCTATCCATTTCCATCGTCTTCATATGCCCCACGCACATTACAATGTATGTACATAAACTTTGAAATTTTAATTTGGGTTCATAATAGGTTATTCAATTTAACCCCATTTTTTTAAATTTATTTTTTGAATTATAAAAATAAACATTTTCCCACATGCAAATGAGACAAAAAGGGATTTTTTTTTAGAGAAGATTGAAAATACAAATCTGCAGAAAAGGCTGAAAATGGGGAAAAATTGGTTTGTCTCGGAAATGTAATAAATCTCTTGTATTGCTATTATTTGAGATACAAAAAGTGCCGTAACATGATTAACGTTTTTTTTAAAGACTAAAATTAGAAAATTTGAATTAATTGCTTAAAATTACTGAATTCAGACCAATAAAACTTGGGTCTGAAAGAGTTAAACGTTATTTTTTCTAATTTAAACCTCAATTTCTCCAGTCCCAATTCCTTTCATATAACGTTGCTTCTAATCTTGTCCAGTTTTGTAACTCCCTTGATACTTCTTAAAAAAATTATCTCTGCCGCTCAGCCGCGTAAAGAATAAGAATTGATTGATTGGATTGATTGGATCTCATATTTATGCACTTTGGCTAATCGAGAAGATGAGTGGTGATAGATGAGGATGAAGTATGAACAGAAGGGAGGAGGGGAAACCCGGTACCGGCGCGTAGCCTACTCCTTTCGAAAAGTACCTAGGGGACCAACGGCTTAACGTCCCATCCGACAGGACGGTGTAACTTTGACAGTCATATAGGTTCCTCCACTAACCCGGACTGCCGAGCAGACGTCAAGGAGAACGAAGCCGTTACACTAGCTTTCGAACCCTCCATCTGCTCTAACCAGCGGTATACGTGAGTTTCAGGATAGAGCGGTCACCCACTCTACCCATGACCACGCCGGCTTCGATGTTCGAGTGGGAATCGGTTAAACGAGCTCGGCTAAACCACTGGCTATAAAGAATAAGAAAACCTCGGTCACGCGTGCGGTGTGTTTTAACGTTTAGGAGCTAATCTATTAAAACCTCAGAGTAAACAACGTTTTTAAAAATCCTTTTAGAAGAGTTATAAAATAAATGTAGGATGCCAAAATACCAAACACAATCGAAAAGTTTATAAGTATTTGGTGGAAGCGCCGGGTCCAACAATTGTGGAAACAAAAATAAACTGAAAACTTGGAAACACGTTTGCCTCGGGGACGGCGACGTTAAAACACTTTTGAAATCGTGTTTTCTTAATCCCCGGGGATAACTCAGCCTTCCCCACCTCAATATCGAGTTGAAAGCTCTCAATTTGTCCTCGGTTTCCATTTGATCTCTGTGAAGCAGTGCCGAACTGCGTTTACTTCATTAGAGACGAGAATACAGTGAGTGAGGCACACATTTAAACAGAAGAAAGAAGTCCGATTGAATCGATTATGGGGAATCGTGGAGGGTTTAAAAATGTTTTTGTATGAGCACTAGCTTTTAAATCAAGCTATTTTACAAAACAACCTTAATATTTGTTTTTATAATTATTTATTATGTATCAACAACAGGGATGTACCCCACAAGTGTGATATAATATTCCTTATATCTACGTTTGTATTATAAAGAAATACACTAGTTTCAAATAAAAAGTTTAAACATACAGAAAAATAAAATAAAATTGTAGCAACTGTTTGTTAATGTTTGTGAGAGAGAATGAAAGTGTGAGTGTGAGTGTGAGTGTGAGTGTGAGTGTGAGTGTTTGAGTGTGAGTGGTGAGTGTGAGTGTGAGTGTGAGTGTGAGTGTGAGTGTGAGTGTGAGTGTGAGTGTGAGTGTGAGTGTGAGTGTGTGAGTGTAACGATAAGTGTTTGTACTGTGGTATGCGTTTTGTATAGACTCAATAAGAGCATTCAATTGTAACAAAATAGACCTAACTTAAACATATTATTGATTGTAGTTATGTGTGATTTATAACACAGGGTTTGATAATTATAATTCCTCCATTAGATGTGCCCCTGCTTCCAGCGTCAAAGTCTCAGGTTCGAAACAAATAAAATTGTTAACTTCTGATATGAACTTAACTCTATGAATACTTGAGTAAAGTATGTGTATTGTGTACGCTGTAACAATGAACACAATAAATTGTGTGAAGTTTTTCCTAATCAACCATAGGTGAATGGTATACCAAAAAAAAAAACAATAAATTGTCCTGATATAATCTGTAATAATCTGACCTTGACAAGATTCTCGTAGAATTGTTTTATCGCCATGGGAAGGATATTGGGGGTGCATCGAGGGCGAAAGGGGGGGGGGAGGGGGTAGAAAGGTAAAGTAATCGATTGTTCAAGTAAATTATAAAAGGTATGTCAAAGATGTTTCTTGCTCAGATGTAATATCGCATTTACTAATTATGATAGTAATTATTATTAAAGTAGGTTATCATTTTTAAAATGGTTATACAGTTTCTTCCCTACTAACTATATTTCGAATAGGTTTCGTACGGCTCATTGTTTGAGGAGGATGATCATTTGGTTGACAGAATTCATTCGCATAATACCAGACGACAGGAAGATGTTCACACAGCGAAATATAATTAAGTTGTTTTTAAACGAAGTCCAAAAATTAAATGTGAAAGATTGTACAATAAGGTTCCTACTAATATGAAGAAAATTGATACGTTTAAACGTTTTAAGTCTGTTTTTAAGAAATATCTATTGGATAGTGGATTTTGCAAAGTGCCTGATTTTTTGGACTGATATTGTAATGAATGTTATAACAATGAATTGAATTTATACCTTTGTTAAATGACGAAATCAGTCATAATTATGTTAATACTATAAATGATAAATAATAAATTGAAATGTTAATACTATAAAAGATAAATAATAAATTGAAATGAAATGAAATGAAAATGTTAATTATAAGTTTACATTGTACACGATATAAATATACGTTTCCAGGTAAATGTTGTACAATTGCTAGTTCAATTTCTAAGAATTTTCCCACGAGTTACTTATTATTCACAGGACTAACACGTGCGCGTTCTAAGTTCTTTGACACTTGGTTGAAGACAGGTTTATAATTAGTAAGCTCCGTCTCAACTCAGGTACACACAGCTCACTAATGTTGTAGACTCTTGAGAGTCAATCACCCAAGTTGTTAATTAGTTGTTTGCGAGATTTAGTCTGGCAGGAAGAAACTTAATTAGTATAGAAAATTTAATTTCGTGTTTAAATACACTTATTATGGAGTGAGGGAATTTTAGTTGACTTAATTAAATGCAAGGATAGGATGAACATCGATTTTTTAACGCTTTTAAATAATGTTAAAAAACAATATTCACAATAAAAAAAATTCTAATTTTACTGTCAAAAGGAACACATCTTTTAGACAACAATCGATATGAAAATCTAACAATAATATAGTTACATTTTATCGTACATTTCTGGTGGCATTGCAGCCAAGAAGACAACAAATACAGCATCGAGATAAAACATCTCGTCTTCCGTTGAGGAGACGACAAATGCATCACTTTTGTGACCGTCCGTCAGTGCGTTTGTCACGTCTCACTAGAACAACCGAACATGACCAACGAAAACAAGCGATTTTTGATGTTGGCATAACCCTTCAACAGGGATGATACAGAATATTTTAGGTAACCTTGAGGGTCAGGGGGTGGGTAAACTCCTATCTAGAAAGTGGGAATTTCTACATACTCGGATATAATATCGTTTATATACATAGTTACGTGTAGTACATGCCGAATATAAAGGGGGCATATCAACATAAATAAATATTTCTTACATGTTCCATCCTTCTCTCATGCAGAGGTGCCTAGTACAGTTATTTCTCCCCCTTAACCTCCACATCACCAAAATAAATGTTGTGTCTTCCTGGTTGAAGAGCAATGTAAACATAAAAACGCATGCCAATCAGAGAGTCCGTACGGTTTCTATCGTGAGACGTGACACACGCATAGACGGACACAACAGTGATGCAAATAGGAGAGAGATTCTCTCTGAAATATAGACATCCTATCAGACCCTTATCGTGTATCGTCTGATGATTTTTGCAGGACGATTCACTAAAAATTGCGTTAAATTTGTCTTTATGTTTAATGCTTTCAAAGAATCTCATGTGAATAAGATTTTCTCTATGAACTACAGCCCCTACTCGACTCGTTTCGCTCGCCCACGCGATAGATGCGTCGAAAACTTTGGAGGGCACGACTCCCACGAAAAGTACAAGTGCGCTAAAACACGCAAAGTATGAAGACTTTTTTAGTATCAGAAATTGGAAATGGGTCTTTAGTATATTCATAGGCTTGTAATATAGAAAAGTAAATCCCTAGAATTACGAGTAGGCAATCAACATTTAGACTAATTTAACGCTGTTTTTAGTGAACGACCTGCAGAAATCATAAATTTAACGCAGTCTTTACTGAATCGCCCTGCAGAAATCATTCATTTTAACGCAGTTTTTAGTGAATCACCCTGCAGAAATCATTAAAGTTTACGTAATTTTTAGTAAATCGGCCTTCAGAAATCACTGTTTTTAGCGAAACGCTCTGCAGAAATCATCACCGTATGTTTAACATGATGGCGTTACGCGTTAGTCACCACATTTAACGCGAACCTTATAGAGAACCACCCTGCAGTTCTCAACCTTTAACACCATACTCACATTCTATCTATTAATCGTCATTACCAGAAAAGCTTCTGCTATAAAAGTTTCAGTTCGTAGCAATAACACAAATGGACACGACGACGTATCGTATTTCATACCAAGAGCATACGAACGTGTCGTTGCCTAGTTTTAGTGACTGGTAAAGTGTTTCTGGATAAAGTGACACTTCGATGTTAGTTGATTGCTCTCAGTAATTCTCAACCTATTATCCGTTTGTTTGAGATTCTTAACAAATAACGATTTACTTTTAACACTTAATGGACGATGATCATTGTGGGGGATAATTCGATTTTATGCGTGCTTATCACCATGCCGATTTGTGATATTTTACACCAATAATGTTAATGGTAGACATTAGACAGAATAAATAATGTTTTTGCTAACACTGGGAAGCAGGTGGCAGGGTTAGCTTTTAATATAGATATATATACATCATAAAAATAAATAAAAACAGTGCCTATTCTACCTATGATACAGTCTGTCCATGATACCAGTATAACAGCGTCATAGTCGCCTACTACAAAACCAAGGTTAAACAATATATATATATATATATAGTTAAGCATAATATAAAGTTGAGCACTGGAATTAACTTAATATAATAATTATAATCATTGCTTTTCTATTTTGGAGACAAATAGCAGTTTAGAGTTTTGATCAACTGCCTGTAATTTACTATGACGGCTGTCATAAAGGTAACGCAATAATGCTATAGGCTCCATTGAAAAGTTTTTCAAATAATTTATAGGTTTAGGATATTCGGAGCTTCAAAATCCATATCAATTATATGAGTATATGGAAGACGTTGGAAGAGTCTTAATGTTTATATGTATTGACTATGTGTTTCCGAGTTTAACTGTTCTTATTGATTTAAAAGTTTAGTTACAGTTCGAGCAACTTAAAACTAAATTGAAAACAAGTACAAAGTTCTTACTTCACAAATCAATTGCACAATCTGATTATCACATAATTAACCATAAAAATGTAAACAAAATTCGGAATGCAATATTCTAGGAAGCACATCCATATAATACAATTTGGAAGCTCTGTTTTGATAATGACATTCCATCGAATTTCATGACAACTACTTTGAACTATTGTTTCAAAATGTTTGAGTCTCTATTAAAGAAGTCATTTTGTTTAAGAGTGTGACGAGAAAACAGATTTCTTGTGTGAGAATTAATCAGCGATCTTTAGCTTTCTCTTTCTACGAGATATACCCTGACTATATTATTATCCCCTTAGCAAGGTTATATTACTCGATAAACACTACACAAACACATACAAACGATAACCCAGAGCCAGATTGAATTCATAAATTAATTGTTTGTAACCGGATATATTTGACAAAGTTCTCAGTTTCTGAGTCAACACTGTAAAATAAATTATTCCCGAGAAGCTTTGAAAGTCTCACAAAGAGATAGAAAGACCATTAGCGACATGTTTGAACGCTTTGACACACACATTGAGACTTTCTTTTTCAAAACACCTTGTCTCAAAGAATGTATAGATACTTTGCTTGATAAATGAATTAGAATTTAGAAGTGAGAATGTAATTTCCTCCTGTGAAATAGTTAGAGCGTATGCGAAGTGAAGTCTTGTTAGTGGAAAAGATTGGAAGTTGATCAGTATTCCGTTCGTTGAGATTGTGTAGAGGTTTCGATCAAAGGATATCGGCAAATTGAGTTGAAGTTGTGTCGTCAAATTGAATCGCCTCGTGGAGACGTATTTTATGAAAGGCTGATCAGGTCGACGATATCTCAAGCCTTTACAAATGTATCATGTGTGCGTCAAAGAGAAGTAAGACGTGTGCGCGTGCGTGCGTGTGTTTGTGTGATTGCGCGTGAATGAGTGGATCTAATAGCCTGTTGAACGAACGATACGACGAAGCTTTATTATGAGTATTCAATAATCCAATTTAGTTTGACATCACTGTAAATCAAATGTCAATGAAAATGTAAGATTTTAATAAAATGGAAAGTGTACAGTCCAACATATATCTTCCATTTCCATTTTATTAAAATCTTACATTTTTATTGACATTTTATTTGCAGAGATGTCAAATTAAATTGGATTATTGAATACACATAATGAAGCTTGATTAGTAAATTAAAGGTGCTATGATGTTAAATCACTAAAACAAAAACGTTTGCTTTATCGAGTTAAAACCCTTCGTTGCTGCACAAACCCAAGGTATGATGAGTGCTTGAACCCCCCCACCCCCAGCCCCCTCCTTCACCTGATCGTAAATCTTCCGTGCATAGGTTTTCTTATCACTAAGTGATACGATACGTTTTCCCATCCGCGGTGGTACATTCGGTTAGGGCGCTGGTCCGTAGCGTATGGTTTAACAAAGACGCGGTTTCGAATCCCGTATTAGGCATTGTTTTTCTGTTGTCCTTCATCCTCATCTATCACCACTCATCGTCTCGAATAGCCTTAGTGTATTATTATGAGACGTTAACCAACAAAAATCGTCATCGGTTTTTTACTTACTGTAGTATCTATATAAGGTGTAAGGATGTTGTGAACGCTCTTCCCTGAGACACACGTATACCGCTGGTTAGAGCAGACGGAGGGTAGGAGAGCTAGTGTAACGGCTTCGTTCTCCTCGACGTCTGCTCGGCTGTCCGGGTTAGTGGAGGAACCTATATGATTGTCAAGGTTACACCGTCCTTTCGGATGGGACGTAAAGCCATTTGTCCCCTTGGTACTTTTCAAAAGCAGTAGAAATAAATACATTTTTTTAGAATGCCCGTTGTAGGGTATATACACCAGATTTAACCGGTGTGACCTTTTTCAGGTGACTAACTAGGTATATTGTGTTTAAGACAATTGTGAAGGGATGTCCGAGGGCTATTTAAGAGGACTCAATCCCTTGCATTCGCATAAACGACTGAGGAAAACCTTGAAAAAAAAACTTCAGTCAGGATAGCCGGGCTCGACGGGATTCGAACCCGGGACCCCAGAATCAGAGCCGAGCGCTTAGCGCTCGAGCCAATACTGTCGGTTCGAAAGCAATAGGCTACGCGCCGGTACCGGGTTTCCCCTCCTCCCTTCTATTCACACTTCATCCTCATCTATCACCACTCATCGTCTCGAATAGCCTTAGCGCATTAATATGAGACGTTAACAATATCAAATCAATCAAGGATGTTCTACTGGTGTAGACGTAGGTCTTCATTGATCCTGTGCCTAATCCACACCCAACATCAAATCCCCATTTGATTGACTTCCCTGTCGATAATTTGATCTCGAGTGTTCGTTATTGATTAAACTTCCCCTGGCAAATATTTCTCTCTGAGTTTTGTTGTTATATTTACTTAGACTCTTCTAGCTCCGCTTCGCCACATCTTACACATGGCAGATGACACGAGCGGATATTTGTGTTTACATTTCCGGAATAATTGACAGAATGTTTCCCTCGGCATGCGCCGCGTTATTGGGACGTAGTTCATTGATCGTTAACAAGGTTCATTTCCTTTCCTTGGTTCATATCCTCAGTGGCGTTTCCAGGAATTCATAAAGGGGGGGGGGGGATGTTTCTCTTTGAAGCTCATTTTGGTGAAAATCTGTGCGTTTTAAAGCATCACCAACTTTTTATCTACTAAAATCCTGTTTTTAACCAAAAAGTTTTCTTTTTCAAGGTCATTTTGGTGAAAATCTGTGCGTTTTAGCATCACAATAACCAAATTTGTATCTACTAAAATCCTCTTTTGGTCAGATGGTAATTTGCATTTAGTTTTGCGATAAAACAGTTGTTCTATATTCTCCATTGCGACGTTTAAGTGCACTTTCACACTTTTCTTTGTCAAAAGGGGGGGAGGGGTTGTCCCCCCCTTCCTCCCTTGTATACGCCACTGCATATCCTAGGGTGCGAGTTTATTTCTGCGTATTCGATTGGTCGGCGCACTAGACCACGGCTGTCAAAACGCACAGAGTGCGGTTAGAGCTTGCATACTCTATTTGTGTTTATTTCCGACCGTGCAAATTAACCGCGTAATTCGGACGGGAGGAACCGCGATTCGCCCCTATCAGCATTGTGTAGTACTGGACGATGTTAGAAATCCCAATTAAATTAGCACGGGAAAGCGACGATTCTAGCCGAAAATGTGCGTTCGTATAGTTTTTGAACTACGTTCGTGACACCAATGAAGCAAATTTTTAAATGTGTACTCAGGAAGGTTATCATTTATTTTATTTTATTTTATTTATTTATTCAACGTCTGTCCTATTCAGTTTTAAAAAAATTGATTTACAAAGGAGGACAACTAAATAATTCTAATTACATAGATGCAGACACAAACCATAAACTACAGTTAAATAAATATTTGAAATAGTAATATTACAACAACAATGCATTAAAACACAACAATAATTTTGGTAACAAATTCAAACAGGATATAAATGCAATTAATTAATTCATCAAATATAAAAAAAGGGTCGGAAAAAAGAAAAGATGGAAAGAAAGAAAAGAAAAAAGAAAAGGAAAAAAAGAAAGAAAGAAAGAAAGAAAAGTAGAGTACATGGCTCGTTTCCCGAAATGCGGTCCCAGCTGATCCCCCAAAAAATCGCAAACATAAACCGGAAGTGAACATTTTGTTAGGACTTTTAAGGTCATACAAGAAAAAAATTAGGTCTTCAATAAAAATAGACCATGCATGAGAATTGGAAATTGGTTTTCGAACAGACAGTAAATTTGAACCAAATATTATATTGTTTTTGCTGCAAGTAATGCGAAAAGTACGAAAGAAATTGTAGCAGTACACACTGCTGAACCCTATTTTACTAAATTAATTACTATTTAATTAATATATATTTGTATAATTTTTCAAATCTTATAACTAATATTTTGCCAGTATAATAATAATAATAAAAACGTCGTGTTCGAGCCGCGCCCAAGCCTCTTAAGTATACGGGCAATAAGAGAGAAGACAATAAGCTCCTATTGTATTGTTAAACAATACACCGCATAAGATTTCAGGCATTTTATGAAAATGTTTATTGTTGACAAATATTGTGATATTGAAATAAGTATAGGTGAAGGACAAGGCTAAGCAACCTTACCTCACATTGCATTGCTGATGCCAGATGTTAAATTCGATACCTACTAGGATGGCACCGGATTTCTCTCGTTTTCGTTTAGAAACCGTACTGACGGTGCACCGTATTGTATACTGTAATATAACAAATAAATCATTGTGTGATTGGAGTACGCACTAAGTGTATTCACATCGAATACGCAATTATGTTTGGTTCAGTTCATGCGCGATTAATTATTTATACATAATATATATTGGATCTGTAATAAATAATTAATTAATTTACTGAAAAAATTATATTCAGTAAATATAATATATATATTGTTTAACTTTGGCTTTATAGTAGGCGACTATGACGCTGTTATGTTAGTACTTTAGACAGAAATTAAAAAAGTGACTACACCGGGGTTGTAGTCACTTTTTTAATTTCTGTCTAAAGTACTAACATATATATATATATATATATATATATATATATAATATTTTTATTGTGTGGGATTATATGGTCGTATTAGGGATAAACAGTAATAAAATGAAAAATATAACATTATTTTTCATATTGCGATCGTTAGAAAGTATATTATACCAAATAATAATTTGTCAATCAAATGTTACTTTGTGAGTTGTAGTAGTTTAACGTTTATTTTTTCAAAACTTTTTTGTTCGCTACTCAGAGAAAACAAGGTATTTATTTTTTTAACGTCTATCCTATTCAGTTATAAAAATTGATTTGCAAAGGAGGACAGCAACCTGAATAAAACTAATCACATAAACGCAGAAAAAAATAATGATCTGTATTATGGTACATGGTGAAGATAAGGTTAGACGGGATTTATCCTAGGGCTGTTTTATGTGACTCTAATACAGACTGACTGACAGACTGACAGACAACGCCAATTATTATCTACTTCCAACCTATACATAATGGATGAAGATGATTATCAATGGATATAAACTAAAGTGTTCTGGAATAACTTTTCTCCACAGACAAATTTAAAATAATGAATGCTAACAATATCTCCACTCCCTCTCTTTCTTTCTTTCGCTTCTTCGTTTCGATCTTATCTCTTGAAGCTAGCGAACTGAATTCGTTTGAGTAATAACTTTGCAAATTGGCCACGAAGGGAAAATGTTTCTTCTATTTGCATTGGACGTAACGGAATGAGAATTGCAACATTTTCGACAGGGACATACACGACAAAGTATTTGCAACATTGTTTTGGAGTTTGTTCTAGATAAGGGCGCTGCATTGCCAGAGGGTAATGTATGATGAAAACTTCACTCATAACGTAATTCCTCGGTGGAAAGTTTAAAGCTCTACTTAAATAGTTGGTAAAACGACTGCAGCTTACAACTAAGAAAATCCGAATTCCATGAAGTCAAACTATAGAATTAAATCTTTGCAAACTGTTACTTAAGCCTGAAATGATTTCTAGGAATTCTCTAAAATGGGTTTGAGATTATTGTTACACAATACCTCTGCTTCCATTATACAGCGGTTGTATTCAACCTCCTCAAACTTAAGACAAACAAGTTAAGTTAAGCTGGTGTGCTGAACTAACTAACTTGTATTTGTGAACCGCAAAGATATGTAAAATGTATCATAATGCCATCATTTATAAAATAAGGTGACTCTAAATCGATATTTTAGCCAGGTGAAAATATTTTTGGAACATCTGGAAAAGCAACACAAAATATGTTTAAAATGTCATGTACTCGCAAACATGTACTTGCAAACATAACTATCTAAAGATGGCTTAAAGGATCTATATCTAGGCCCAGTGAGTCACTTTGCTTCCCTGTGTAAGGAGCACTTGTGGCAGAACCTATGACATGTACCATGTTAGTTTTGTGCTTCATCAAGCCTCTTTGCGGCACAATATTTTTTCATGATTTTAAATGTTTTAGCAAAATGTTTGCTAGCGTCGCCGCTGTTTCTTGTTAAAATTCTTTTAACTTCCTTCTTTGTTGAATGTAATTATGATACGGTTAAACAATAAATAAATATTAATAAAGTCAACAATCACAGGTACGGGAGAATCAAAACAGAGAGCTAGGAAACTAAATCAACGTATCGTCGAAGCAGATTACATATAATAATTAATAATTCACCGTGAGTTAATCATTCTGGTAGCGTCGCCGAGGAGGCTAAGCGATAAAAAGAGGTTCGTTAACTGTTTGCGCCTAAAGTAATGGTGTAGGTGCCGGGTTATGAATTTTCATTTTTTTAGGGGGCTCGTCACTCCCCCTTTCACCTCATGGTCAGCAAACACATTTTGTGTTATTCTGGCTGAAGGGCAATGCTAAACAAAAACGCATGTCAATCGGACGTCATGTTCGGTTTTTTGTCGAGAGACATGACACACGCACAGACGGACGGACAGATATGAAAAGTGATGGTACTATGGGAACTTTGCTCCCTCGTATAAGGTAGGCTAGGAACTCGTTAACAAAACGACACATTATCTAATTTGAGGGATCTACCTCTTACCTCTTATATAAAATATATAATATTTAAGTAACATTAGAGATTTACAAATTGTGTTGTTGTTGTTGTTGTCATTGTTAAGCTAAAATAACATTGAATGAGAACTTTTGCCTATTAAACATGTAGGCCTATACAATATTTTTTTTACATTTTTCTTATACGATCCAATTTCATTTACACTCATTTCATGAGTCTATCAAAATAAAATAAAATAAAAAAACAAATATTGTAAAAATAAATAATAATAAAACATTAAAATTATTTTCGCAATCATAATATAACAATTCCTTAAAATTTATTACACGTCATGAATACAACAAAGTGGTAAATATAATAATCTTCACATACCCGGCACCTCCACCAAATCTTTAAAATTTCAATATTTCTATGTTGGCCCAAGTATAATGTGAAGCATACGAACTAAAACTTAAACATTAGTAATTTTAATTTAGTTTGTGTCTTAAGAGCCTGCGGAAGTGGATTCTTAATATGCTAAATAATGTTTACTGGTATCGTAATATCTCCTCATGTAGACCAAAGATATTTAAGAGTTTTTTCCCTCACAACCTTTGAGGCAAAGCTAAGCGCGGCCAGGTTTTACTTTTTAACTGACTCGCTCCACATCCCCCCCTAACAAAAAAATAATTTGCCAAAAAGCTACTATTTTATATGTTGGCTAAGGGTTATTATTATTATTATTATTATTATTATTATTATTATTATTATTATTATTATTATTATTATTTTTATTTTATTATTATTATTATTATTATTATTATTATTATGTGTTTATTCCGTACATTCATTACATATTATATAATAAACATACGGATGGATGCTAATAGCAGACCGAAGATCCATTTGAGACATTATACACCCATCCTAAGAATTATATACAACAATAATAAAATACATATCAAACAATTTGTTTGTTTGTGGTTTGTTTTAAAAGCGATAAGCGCTTCGGGTATGTAGCCTATACGATTTTCAAATAACCTCCATGACTGTAATCCCGCGTTCTATGAATCAAAATCGTAAGATATCACAGCAATGTAAATCATTCAAAATTCTGTTTTGAATATGTCACTCCATCGAGCTGTACTTTCTTGTGAAAATGTAGGTTATCGAATACATGTTCAGACGTTACAAACACAGTCATTATTAATTAAGAGGAGTCGCTGGGGCTGGCGCAGAGACGAGTTTAAGCGCTCAGCTTTCTGGTTTTCTGGACAAACGGTTAATAACATCGGTGTCATATTTCACACGAACATTAATGAAAAATAAATCTATGATAACTAGTAAGCGTATACCTAAATTAATTCATTGATATTAAATAAAATAATCGTGAATTCTCAGTAATTTACAAAATGTTGGTGAACTTCAGGAATTTATTCCAAGCGTACAGATTTTTTAACGAAAATTTACATACTGGATATCAACGAGTAAATCAATTTGAACGCGTAGGGTAATTTTTTTCACGTTTTGGACCTATGTCTCGCAATGGATTACATCATTAATATTAATTCAAAATTTGGTAATGATAATACCATCCGGTCAGCAGGAATCATCAACACCTGAGTGCGCGCATTTGAGTTGGGCCAAGCTCAGCGTCCCCTTTTAACGTTTAAAATGATTGATGCATGTAAGCAATAGCGCACATTAATACCACTACATGGGTTATGCAAGGTATACGTGAGAAATGTTCTCAGTGGTCTCCGATTCATCGTGTGCCAGATCAATAATAGAAGTATTCAAATACTTTTATGCTTATTGTTAAATATAGAAGCTAGAATAGTATTATTCTTTTTGCGCACGACTAACTAGGACACCTCAGATATCCGAAAAAGGTCATTAATTTAAAAATTGTAATTAAAAAATATATTAATTACGTGGCTAATGGCTGCTGTAAAGATACCAATCAATTGACAAATGTTTCTCTTTCCAATTTTAAAGTTTCAATTTCCTACATTCTTAGTTTTAAAACTATCAGATATCCACATCATAAGAGAACAAACAAACAAAACACAAAAGTTATCACTTAAATCATAATAGTTGTTATTCTCAGTTTCATATTTCCAGAAGCCGAATTAATTAACCTTACTTTGCGTCGCTCGAGATAAGCTTTGCTCGTATAAATCTTGCAAACGTAATTCTTCTTGAAGAAATAATTAATGATAAGAAGAGCAAGTACTTTCATGAAACAAAAGCATGGATTCACCAATGTTCCTGCGCTCAGTTATAATCTTTGTCTCTTATCATTTTTTAGAAAGAAAAATCTCCTTGAGAAATTCTTTCGGAGACTAGAAAAATAATGTATTTATAAGCGGGAAAAAGTGAAAAAAAGAGATAGAATTTGACGAAGATTGTACATGAAAATGTGAAAACTTAAATTACTGGTAAAACAAGGTTTTTAACAACTTTTATATTATAAATTTACATTCTTAAACTAAAGTAAAAAGTATGTTACTTTTAGCGGTGGAATTATTATTAAGTGTGAGAACATTGTCTTTTTGTAGCTTGTGATTCAGGAATGAGACCGACCAACAAACAAAAACTAGTTTTTATCTATTCCATGAAAAATTATTCGTATTTTAATGTTTTCCATTTTGTATCTAGACAATATTGAATTAATCTTACACAGTATAGTGACTAAGTTAGAAACTTAAACAAAAGCATATCAGTATTTAAGCGGGCTTTACACTGGGAAGTAAAAAGACAGTGTAAAGAGAAATAGTTACGTTAATAATGCATTCGTCTCGAATAGCATAAGTGCATTAATATGAGACGTTAAGCAATACGAATCAAATTAATAATCCATGAATGAATAGCTTATGTGACTCCACGTTGCCTTTACACTGAAAAGTTTAAGAGTAAAAAGTAAAAGTCTCTCAACTGATCAGACACTGCTAGACAAGAGAGAAGTGGAGAGAAAAGTGGCCTTGAAGAGTTGATCGCGATTGGTCTCTCTGTTGCCATTGAACACAACATTAGCCCATGCTTTTATTTTTGCGCTCAAGAGTTTCCAGTGTAAAGTCTTCTAAACTTCCTCTTTTATCTACACTTTTTCTCTTATACTTTTCTAACTTTCCAGTGTAAACCCCCTTTTACGATAGAATTAAATAAAATAAATAAATAAATAAATGGTATTTAGAGTCTACCCACTCAGTTATATAACTGATTTTCAGTGGGGGACAGTAAATCAAAGCGACCAAGCCAACCCTGTAGGCCCCGACGCAATCGACGAGTGAGCGATAACCAACCAAAGATCGATATTGGTTATAGGAAATATAGCAATCAGTGGTATGGACAGTGCGAACACCCGCGGATCCACGCCAGAATCAACAAGGCCGATTCAGAACAACTCTGAATTTATTATGTGCTTCGTTGCTAGGACGGCTCCAAAGTCACCGTTTACAAACTCCTAAGACAAGAACTGATGAACTTAAGTCCAAATCAGAAGTTAAAAAACTTTTGACTTTGACGGGAATCGAACCCTGGACCTTCTGCATTGGAAGCAGATACGCTAACAACTAGACCAACGAGCCACACTAATAAAACGACATTCGTGTTATTTTTTTGTAAAATGAAATGTGCCATCACAACACATCACATACGCATGTTACGATACACGTGCCACATTCTCTACAATCAACAACGCACCTGTCTGTGTCACGTGTTATTACCGCAACGTCTCCATAATTAATTCGAATAACATGTCAATCACGTTAAAATGTTATTAAGACGTAAGATTTCTTTATCATTCTGTCTGCACTTGATCCGTCACTTATCGTAAGAAAAGTTTGCCACATACAGTCATATACAGATTCAACAGCTGTTTATCCTCATCTCTTAGAAATCAGCGTAGGCAGTTTTTACTGAATTGCCCGAGGAAAATAAAGAAATTAACACCTTTGGCTACATTAAAACATGCAAAGATATTAAAGTTGGTTAAGACAATAATGATAAGTAATTGTTTTATTTTATGAACTTTTACATTCTCTTAATACAAAGGTTTAAACAGTTTTATGAAGCAGATTAAATTCAGCCCGGCTGGGTCATTAATTTTGATATCCCAGTTTAAAATGGTCGAAGTACAAGCCATCTCCGAACCAACTATTATTACGATGTCATAACTAATGCACTCTCTCGTTGTACGGTGCTCTGAAATGAACATTATTCGAATAAAAACGTATTTGGTTGTACTTGTAAGTAATCGTAAATCACTGTCAATGTCACATTATATTACCATCACCAAGTTTTGGATTCAGCGAACGTTGAATACAATACAAAACAGTAATAATATTATTATCCTTCGTGACATAAATAATAAAGTTTATGATTTGGAATATTTCATTAATAATAATAACATTTTCAAATTACAATTATTTTGATTTTAAGTTGTAGTAAAATCAAACTTTAAATAAAAATTGATATCACTTTACCCTTTGCTTATCCAAATGTGTCGATGATTGTTTTAATGACGATTTTTTTTTGCTTTACGTCTCTATTAATGCACTAAGGCTATTTGAGACGATGAGTGGTGGTAGATAAAGATGAAGGACGATTACAAAATTCCCATGCCATACGCGGGATTCGAACCCACATCCTCGTAAAGATATACGTTTCGGACCACCACGGATGGTAAAAAAGATGTGTCGAGCTTAACAAACTTGTCTAAATGTGAAAATAGTTAAAAATAAGAAATATTAGTGAAATTATTTTTTAAGAGTCGTGAGAATTCTTGTTGACTGTTCGCTCGTACTGTAATAGTGTAGGTACCAGGCCATGAATTTTCTGGGGGGATCGCAACTCTCTCTTACCCCCGCGATCACCAAAAACATTTTCTGCATCATTCTTTTAGAAGGGCAATGCTTAAAAAATGCATGACAATCGGCAGTCATGTATAGGTATTTTAACGGGAGACGTGGCACACGCACAGACGTACGTTAAAAAGCGATGCTGATATCAGAGCATTGCTCCCAAAATCTACTAAACATACAGTTACAACTAAACTGAAATACTTTTTGGTGTTCTGTGTTGCTTTCAGCAGTTCAGCTGGTACGTTTATTTGATTTGATATTGCTTAACGTCTCATATTAATGCAGTACAAGGCTATTCGAGACATGAGTGGTGATAGATGTGGATGAAGGATGAATAGAAGGGAGAAGGGGAAACCCGGTACCGGCACGTAGCCTGCACCTTTCGAAAAGTACCCAGGGGACCAACGGCTTTACGTCCCATCCGAAAGGACGGTGTAACCTTGACAATCATTTAGGTTCCTCCACTAACCCGGACTGCCGAGCAGACGTCGAGGAGAACGAAGCCGTTACACTAGCTTTCGAACCCTCCATCTGTGTGTCTCAAGGCAGAGCGTTCACATACTCTCTCCCTGACCACGCCCATAGGTGGCTTAACTTCGGTGTCGAGTGGGAACCGGCTAAACGGCCTCGGCTAAACTGCCGGTAAGTCGTCTATCACACGACCAACTCTGCATTATATTCTAAGCTATTTAAAAAAAAAAGTGGTGATGCATAACATTTACAAAAATACATGCCTTATGCGGGATTCGAACCAGAGTTCTCGTAGTGATCTACCGAACTTGTAGTGGCCAGCTTGTAGTGTTAACCTGACTTTCAATATTGTGAAATATGCTGTGTATAATGAAACCAATAAGAGTCCATCCCGTGGCCCTTACACGCGCGAGCTTCACCGAACTTATTCTAGGAATATTAATCTCTCTGTTGTTGACGCGACATCACACAAGAAGCGTGTGCGCCTGTCTGAGCAATTTGTGCTAGACATTGACATACAACACGCGCTCTCTAATATAATTTAATATCCTATTAATATGAGCTAAAATGTAAAAATGCATGACTAAACTCACATGTTAAATTATTGTTGTTATGATCTTGCAATTCTCTGTATTACAATTTGAGCTTTATAAAAGAGATGACAATGACATCCGTTCTAATGTATTTAAGAGAATTTTAGTTTCATATGTTAAATATTAATTTGTGTTTTAATATTTTGTAGTGTTGTACTAGTAGTTATGTGTAGTAATGCCATATTATAATTTGTATCAATTTCTATCACACATTTTAAAGGTTGGATGTAAGAAAAGGCCTCACTGACCTTAATCCCGCTTAAAATTAAGTCCTTAATCAATCAATCAATTAATCAATCAATCAATCTCTTAATCTTAGACTACAATAACACAATGCCGCTGGCTTGGTGAACATAAGTTAATCAAAGTTTGGACAGATTTTTTTTTGTATGATTCCCCCGTTGTAGGGTATACACATCAGATTTAACCGGTGTGACCCTCCCCAGCAAACAGAAATCATCTTGCCCGCATAATGCCCGCATCCCTGCCCGCAAGTTGCCCGTACGGGCCCCGTACGGGCATGCCATGAGGGCGCCCTTAAAAATATGTCACCCCCGCCCGCATCCTGCCCGTACGGGCAAGCCCGCATTGTAGCTCATGCTGCCCATACGGGCAAGCCCGCATTGTGGCTCATCCTGCCCATACTGGCAAGCCCGCATTGTAGCTCATCCTGCCCATACTGGTAAGCCCGCATTGTGGCTCATCCTGCCCGTACATGCAAGTCCACGTACGCTACGCCATCTAGTATACACGCAAGTAACCCACGAACCAAAAATAAGAATAACAAAAATAAAAAATTAATCACTTTTAAGGGGTTTAACTAATTTCATATTAGAGATCGATAAGGAGAGAACAAGTACAATTATATAGACAGAACATCAGAAGTATAAATTTTATCGCCAAGACCCGGACTCGAACACGAGACACCTTCCTCCACTTCCGGACGCGCTCACCACTCGGACACTGCACCTGTGAGTAACTGGGCGCGTTAGCTGGCTTACGAGCGTCTTTAGCCCATGTGCGTGTATTGCGGAACGTAGCACTGCAGACGCTACTTGCGTTTTCGGTATAATTTGTTATGTGTTTTGTTTTATTTTGTTTCTTTAACTTATGGTTCATGATTTTTTAACTAAAAATTAATATTTAAACTTAGATACTTTCATTATTTGTTTCATTGATAGGCTTCAACAAATAAACTGAAATGAAACATACTCAAATACTAATCGTAATGTAGAGAATAACCTTGATTATATTGGTATTATATTGGTAATTATTATAATTGGTAAATATTATTGGTAATTATAATTATATTGGTATTATATTGGTAATAAGTGAAGACATGACATTCAGCAGATAAAATGTTTTTTTAAAATAGACTTAAAAATCTACATGAACATTTAACAAGAACAAAAATAGGCTTATTGGATTGTGCAATCCAAACAAGCACTGACCAAAATTAATTCTGTATAGTAGGTGAGACTTCTTAATGTGAAACTTAAAAAAAAGTGTATACAATTTCGGAGAGAACGCGTGAGGATTTGCTAAGAAATAATTATAATATGAATGTATGTACATAATGTAGTGCTAATACATAATATTGTGTAATATAATGGAAGTGTCATAAATCCTTCATAATAGACTTAAATCAGTATATATATATATATATATATATATACGATAACTATACCTTGTGTGAATAAGCTTACAATCTGCACATATAAATACAATTATTACAATATAATTAACTTACTAGGAAAACGCCAAAGTCGTTGTTACGCTCAGTGACTGAGACATGTGTTGAGAACTCGGTAGCATTCCCTTTCTTCCCCTACCTGAGGCCTTTCCAGCCTATCATAGTCTAAAGTGGCGCATTATGGCCTTACAGTTGACCCTCAAAACCCTATTAATTATAGCTTTATAATTATTATCAAACTTAAATGCAAATGTCCCGGATACTCATCAACACATGATTCGCTCACTCGTCTAACAACGACTTTGGCGTTTTCCTAGTCTAGTTGGCGAAGGTGCCCTTTATACCCGAAATGTGGAAGACCTAGGTTCAAACCCTCCGTCGGGAAAGATTTTCTAATTTCTGGATCGTATTTAAAAAATTATAAAACATGTTTTGAAATGCATACTATACTATGAAAACATGGGCAGTACGAAATACGACCAAAGATTGCAAGGTTTACTCAATCTCTCAGCGGAATTTAGGGGAACCTTGAGCGTGCAAGATTCGATACATTTTGGTCACTGAATACAATCACGGCCTGACAAAAATCATTCGATAAAAATGACTTCTTCAAAACAAAACCATTGTCGTTTAATTAAAATAAAAACTAGAAATTTCCATTATATTTTTTAATTTATTATTAATTTCTTGTAGGTTGAAATGGTAACGGATTTTTCTCATTTTGTTAGGAGTTCTCAGTTACCTGGTCACGGATGTCTGTTTAAAATTTTAGCTCAAACTATTTGGTCGTAGGGTCATAAGGGACCGGACAAACAAACAAACAAGATGTAAAACCACTACAATTCTACAATTCACACAAACTACAATTCTTTTGAGTCCACTTTGCAGTGTTCTTGGAGTAGATTCCACCCGCAACCATGATGCCCGCATGTTGCTTCATCTTGCCCTTAGGGCGAGATGGGAACTTGCCCGTAATCCACCCGCAACCATGATGCCCGCATGTTGCTTCATCTTGCCCTTAGGGCGAGATGGAGACTTGCCCGTAATCCGCCCGCAACCATGATGCCCGCATCTTGCCCGTATCTCGCCCTTAGGGCAAGATACGGGTAAGATGGATATTAAATTTTACGGGCAAATTTCAAAGTGCCCATAAACCGCCCTAACGGCAACATGAGGGCAATTACCAATATGCCCGTAATCCGCAAATAGCCCGCACTGCCCACATTGCCCGTATGGGCCCCGCAAGTTGCCCGCACTGTTCTGTTTGCTGGGTCTTTAGATGACTAACTAGGTATTGCGGATAGGACAATTGTGAAGGGATGTCCGAGTGCTATTTAAGAGGACTCAATTCCTTGCACTCGCATTGACGACTGAGGAAAACCTCGGAAAAACCTTCAGTCAAAGAATGTAATAAACAAACCATATTGTGCAGCGAACTTGTTTCTTTCAAGTCTCAGCTCAGTACAATATTTGAATACGAAGGTTTCGTTCATAAAACAACCAGCAGCCACAATGGAGGAACAGATAGTGCACAAGAGGTTTTAGGCTGAGAAAGTTCTTTTTTGCTACACGGTCTTCGTGTAAACGTTATAAAACTGTTTTCATTTAAGGATAGAGAGTTTCTTTCTCTATACTCTATTTGTTATCACAGAAGATGGAGCATGTTTTGTAAATAAGAGTACTTTAATCTTGTCGTATCACGTAAGAAAACCGTGCATATCTTGGTGTTGTCCTGTACTGTCTCGTTTTGATATCCATTCTATGTATTTGTTCTGTTCTTGTATTTGCTCATAGTTTGTGTTTCATGAGGGCTATGCCCATTGAGGTTTGTTTGGTTGTGAATGTTTTGATTATGCGATTGTTAGAAATTAAAAGTTGTTTTGCTTCGAGAAAGGATTCGATCTACGGATCTGAAAAGGTACTGACATACGTGTTTGGTTCTTATTTAAATGATATAATTTCTGTTAAATAACTTGTTTCTTATTAATCTACATACGTGTAATTATTTGCTTCTCTTTCTAAAATAGCCAAGGCGGAAGAGTAGCAAGTTTAAAAGAAAACTCGGATTTAGATGTAATTTGCACTTGTCGTGAATTTAGGCTACATTAATTTTTGTTTATGCCTCAGTATTAATATTAGTATTATATTCACATTTATGCTTAACAGCCCGAAATATATATGTAAAAAAAATTGCTGGTAATTATTGTTGCGTCATTATTTTTGTTTTGTTGTCAGTGTTATTGTTTGGTATTGTTTTTATGTTTGATTTTGTTGTGTGTGTGTTTTGTGTCTTTCATTGTATGGTTATTTTAACGATTGTTAGCCGGCGTGAAAACCTGGGAGCCCCATAACATTGCCAAATCCAGACGTTTTATGTTATTCCGTTTACGAAATATGATTTGTGATGTAACTATGTTGAACAAACGCGACTTTTATACAAATCTCGATAATTATTGACTACACTAAATTTGTGGACAAAACGGTGAAAAAGCAACTTTTATTTTCGAACGCTACAACCGGGAAATTGGATTTTCCGCTCGACTCTATTGATGTCGCCCCCGCTTCAAGCTGAGGTTAGCCGCACTATCCGCGCCTCGCCACAAAGCGCGATACGTGGTCAATGTGTGTCCATGGGGGGTCCAACAGACAACGCTCTCGTTTAGTTTCGGTTTACCAATCCACCAAGTAATAAAGTCCACATTTTACTAGCGATCAATAAGTGAGAAAAATACTCACAAATGTAGTTTCATTTCCCACACTTTAAGAACAATTTCCCATTGCGCAATTGCCTTATGGGTATTGTGTAATGTAAGGGATATTTCTTATGTAAGGGGATTATGCCCCTCCCCCACCCCACCCCCCCGGGCACGTTTATCCCGTACGTTCTTATACCCGTGCTAGCCCCAACCAATCGCCAGACATTAAGAGGTAACAATGTATTTTTGTTCTTTTATGTATTCTTGGAAATAACCCCAATAGAGTTATTTAAAAATTAATTGAACTAAACATGCTCTTAGGTAGAAATTATTTTAACAATTAAAATAATTTAAATTTAAAATTATTATCATTATTTACTACCTAAGAGCAGTGTCAAGTTGAATACATTTTTAAATAGCTTTTACCTGTTTAATTAAAGTTTATTTTAAATAACCCCTTTAAATATTATATAGAAATACGGTTTTGACCTCAGACCCTTAACCCATAACTCTCCACTTAATCCAGGGTTCAAAGTGTACAGGTATCCGGCCCAGGTTTCCAGCTCACAAGCGGCCAAGTCCACATATTTAAGTTTTTCCACGGAACACAGATGAAAGAGGTTACATATGTAAGGTTCCAGGTGTAATATAATGCAGTCGCCCACGTCTTAGAAGTGATACGGATGTTGGACGCAACATTTTACTGAGAAGGAAGTATCCTGTGACAACGTAACAGATCTTAGTAGCTCGTGTTCCAAGAAACAATTAAGGGATGCTGCGGCTGCTAGGCAACGCGGGACACGTGTGGGAGACAATGCAGGAGGTGACCATAAGATGGGGGCTTATATAGGAGGCATCGGAGTGATTTTATGTAATGTAACCCTTGAGCAAGAGTATAGAATGTCAAGCAAGATTGTCCAAAACAGTGAGGAAGGCTACCTAATCAAAAGAATGTCGAGTGAGATATGCTACTTAATCAACAGAATATCAAGGGAGAAAGGCTACCTAATCATTGAATGTCGAGATAGAAAGCTACCTAATCAAAGAATGTGATGAGAAGCTACTAATCAACAGAATTCAGGAGAAAGGCTTACTAATAACAGAATGTCGAGTGAGAAAGGCTAACTAATCAACAGAATTTCGAGCGAGAAAGGCTACCTGATCAACGGATTGTCGTAAATTCTACTTGTAATAAATCCGTACGTGCACTGAAATATTTGGTGGAGGTGCCGGGTACGATAAAATGTCCATAAATTGTGTCTCGATTTGATTAGTCGGGAAACACTCTCGTAGGTGTAATTGTTTTTATTTACTACAATTTAGAAATTTAAAAAAGTCCGCCCCGACCGAGCGGAACTTTTTTTTTTACTTTTTTTTATTTCTAAATTGTAGTAAATGAATTCCATAGATTTCTGGCCCCTCCCTCTTGACCACAGGGTCAACAAAATACTTTTGATCTCCTTCTTGGTGTACAAATGTCGACAATGAAACGCGATTAAAGGTCGTGTTGGATTAATTAACGTGACACGGGACACGGCACAGACGGACGGACAGAAAAGTGAACATGTTCCCGGGAACGAGTTCTTCTTAGGGAACTTGGATGAATACGCGTTTCCTTCCCATCATAAGACTCTTGTAAGGTAAAAAGTTACTATTTTGTCAGAACACCGACCGAGTTTAATTTTCCCTTAAAAGTCATTTACGGTGAGGTAATCTCGACGAATTTAGGAGTGAACATGAATATTGCACACTCAATTTACCATGTACTTTTTACTTTTTACCACTTGAAACACCAAACAAATATTATTCTGGTGCTTTCCCCCTTGGGACATCCCGTAACTCCGAAAAAGATTAAATATTTATATTAATACTGTTTTCACAGTAGTATATTTTAAAATATAAAAGAACGTCCAAAAATTAGTCCCAAATTTTTTACGATGAATCGGAACATATCTAAGTCCTTTTTTGACGAAATTTAACTTAATAGTTGAATTTTTGGAGACTACCCCAAGGTTGCATACATTTTTTAAACCCTAAGCAATTCCTTTGTGAATGTTGATTTGAGCGTTCAAATACATCCAGATTCTAATCCCATGAATTGAGAGGTTGTTGAGAGTGATTGAATGGTGTGTATTGAACTGCAGATAAGGGTGAAAAAGTCACCTGGTGTGTGCACTATGCACTCACCTTACTTACAAATGTGGGAGTAACGACAATTTCGTTTAACATCCCTTTAACGACAACCATCAAAACACAATTTACTGTAGTGTGTAATAAAATACCAAATACGTGAAGAACTCTGTCAAACTGATCAGATGTCACATTCAATCAAGAATAGAGTAACAATGCAATGCGAGATGTGATTTAATACGAATACATCAGATTATTCACAATTTGCAGCGAAATGTGTTTCCTCCTAGAATTGCAACTGCAAAAATATCATTTTACTCGCCGTTTCAAGTTTAATTGTGTTCAATAACGGTTTTTCTTTGACTGGCAAGTTATTCGAAATATATACAGTCAACCAAGCTTCGGCTAAAGAACAGTGGACACGAACAAGATGGATTAGCTTTAAAATGTCGTTCTGTCTAAATACAGAGCCTAGCATTTTAAGTTTAAAAGTGTTATTTATAAAAGTCAGTCAAAATGTTAGGAGGAGTTGGATTCGGTGATCCGCTAAATTAGCACAAAGTGAAATGTATTGACTTCATGCGTAGATAAACTGTAATTCCATTTTCAGACAAAGTGTATTTAAAAAACTTATATGAAAATAGAAGAAAGAATACCAAGAAAAGAGTTAGGAACTATAAGAGGGATCAAGAGAAAAGTGGGAAGACCTACTGTTGGATTAAAAAATAAAACAAATGGTAGAAGAGAGAGAGACGTGTCTTGGGTAGAGGAAGAATTGGTAAGATTGAAAACAATAGAGGGACGTGGCAAACTGCAGAGTATGAAAGAAGTGAAAGATTAGGAGGTTGAAGAAATTGCTTCAGGTCAGGCAACTCAATTAATGCGTATTTATTTTGAAATGAGGAAAAAAAAATATTCTATCACCGACATAATGCGTAAAATTTTGAAATTTTGGAGGACTAACATTGTAACTTTTAACTGCACTAAACATAATTTTAACCATTATAATGGATATTAACTCAACCCTATGTTCATTACTTAATCTTAAACTAACTTTAAAAAAATATACAATATAACAATGCGAAACATCTTATAGCGACATTCTAAATTATAATACTTAATTTACATCGTCTGACGAATATAACCGTACACCAAACCAAGGATTTATAGCCAACTTAATTGCCTATTAAGTACTCTATTTCCATGCTGTTGTGTAATAGCCACGCAGGGCCCTGTGAGTACCAATTAACTCTGTGTACTGCTCATAACCTGTAACGGAGGCATTAGCAGAGGGAAGACTATACCCGTGTGTTAATCGCGTGAAACTGAATATGATAGACGTTAAATAAATAAACGAAGTTTGCTGTCATGAAAGCAGTACTGATTATGATGACGGAATCAATGGTACAGTAAATTGTGTTAAGTGGATAAATTTCAATACCTTGGAATAAACCAAACGTTTGGTTATTAGTCCCAGAAGATAAAATACTGTTACAAAATTGCAGAGAAAGCAACTCTGTGCTAAATTGTGTAATTTATCGATGTCGATTAGTCTAAAAAGTATACCTTTAATGAAATTTTTACAGTGTTAAACAGGTTGTAAAAACATATTTTACAATGTGTTTTGTTTTATATACTCTGGTAGGAATTTTAACTTATAATTTCGGTTCATGTTTTACATATTCATTGTGAGGGAGCGAAGATTAGTCGCGAAATTAAAACCACGCGAAATCAGAGTTTTTTCGTGATATCTCGAGACTGATGCAAAATATCTAAAAACTGAATCCAGACCGCTATGTGGTTTTGTTAGAACAATATAATGCAAGAAAAAATATTCAAATATAATAATCAGTGCGGTTTGTATTTAAAAGATATGCAATTAATTAATTGAAATTCTAATAAAAAACTTTTCTACCATCATATTACAATAATTTTTTCGTACAGGCTATAGTTGTCACAAAACCTCATAGCGGTCTAGAATCAGTTTTTAGATATTTTGCATCGTTCTCGAGATATCACGAAAAAACTGTAATTCGCGTGGTTTTAATTTCGCTACACTCCCATCCTCCCATCCGGTCGTCCGTGCGTGTCACGTTCATATTGAGACTTGACATGTGACGGAACGTAGGTTCGATCCTTGCCGATCCTTGCTATCAAAGCACGAGCTAAACACCGGATTGATTTAGAAGAAATGTATCACTGAATAAACAAGAGTGTATATTTTTTCCACTATGAATACCACTTCCATTGGGAATTCATAAATTCAAATTTATTCCAAAAGAGCTCTAAATTGTGTCAATAAAATTGTTTCAAGACTAAAAACGCACTGAACAGTAAGGTATATAATTGTTTTATCTATTGTTTACGCTTCCCGATAGGGTTAAGCCAAAGTAGGGTATATAAATATAAGTTTACGCATAATAAGTTTATCATTTATAAATAAAACGGTTGAGTTTTATAACTTCCAATACTAAACCGATACCTGTGACTTGCATTTGAAACTGTAGAATGACCTAAAAGCTGCCCCTCTACCGTCATGAATATTTCTTATCGCTGCCGGAGAATCGATACTTCCAAGTTCTACCCTGCCCCATTTCTCAAAACTCTCTTTGGAAATGTATGTTTTATTAATGGTTTTCTCGTTTTGCATCCATTACGAGAAATACATTTAGATTGCCGTCAAGTTTATTTAGCGTGGGAGTTGAAGTGAGTGATCCGTATGGACGAATCGGGAATGACTGATTAATGTTTACAAGACGTAATCAAAATGTTGCATGTTATTCTTTTCTTTAGTTCATTATTTGAGACGATTCAAACTTAAACGATTTTTAAAGTATCATATTGATACTTCTGGTAAAAATATTAAATGCAATCAGTTTGTTTAGAAAATACTTAAAAATATGTTATTAAAACATATTATGTATATACATTATTGTCTTTAAACTATCAACATTTACATTTAATAAATTTATTTTAATTTGTTGTGTGAGCTTAGTCAATTAAACCTTTATTCTTGATTCCAATAATGAAAAAATCACTCATTTTATTATTGTTTAGTTTCTTTGTTCTCTAATTATAAAAAGCTACTCAACTTAAGATGACATTTCTAGCTAATATTTTTCAAATCAATCCCAGTATATTATATTTCCTCTTACAAGTGCAATATTAAGTGCATTCGTACTTTTGAGAAAAGGGTCAAATTAACCATCAGAGTGATCATTGAACGGGACTATAAATCACGTTCACGAAGCATTATTATAGTTTTAATATATACTTTTAGAAATTTTGAAGTTCCACTGAAACTTTATCAAGATCGTAGTAGCACTTTGTATAACACAGAGCAAACAAACAGACAAAACATACAAAAAACACACGATGTACTTTCTCAATGTTGTCAAATTGAAGACCGCTATCGCTCACTACACTCAACCAATGATACTTTTTAGTACTGTCATAAAATTATTATCTTTCATAGTAATATTCACATACTTGCTCTTGAAAACCAGTTCAAAACAGTAGAACGTCAATATATACTCGGTATAAAAAATCGCGGCAAACCTCACTCTCAATTTATATTAGAGTAAAGCGGTAAAATCCACCCCTTTGAATCTTCAGCACTGATATTAATAAAACTGAGGCAGTTTTATCCCCTGCCAATATTACCAGAAAGAGCTTGAACCGTATGTATTTGTTCCATCCAAAGAGCCCTGTTAAATTTGTGATGGAATACGTGTAAACGCGAGAGGCTATTTCGTTGATGGGTTTAACCTTATAAACTCTCTGGTAGAGTCTTGGGAATAGAGTTTATGTGACAGGTTTCCAGCTTCACCCAGTACCACCTAGATCCGAGGCATTTCCACTTTGAATCTTAACGTAGGAGTGAGTATATAATGATTTCACCTGGTACGCTTCACATACTGATTTCTATTGTGCTATTTTATTTTGTACTCAACTTTAGTTTTACAACTAAAGACACATTCAGGAATTTTCTGATAATTTAAATATTTTATAAAGTTCAAGGCAGGCCTACATTAAACCATTTAGGATTTATTTGAATCCGTTGAAATCTTTACTATTTGATAAAAGAAACAAGATGTTGATGTATGGTTCGTAGCTTTTGGTTTTCAAGTTCTTTTAAAACTTTTAATAAGGGACAATGATTCAAAAACTGTTTTTGAATTTCTTAAAATGTTTTGGTTTCATCTTTTCAATTTTGAAGACGATTTGTAATGACAAATATTTATGATTTGATTCAAAATTTGTATTAATTTCCAAACAAAGTACAATTGTTTTTTTTTGTTCATTGTTGTAATGGTGTCATGGCACTTAGCATTATAAAATTCAATGTGCTTCTACTGCCAATAGTTTCAGGCAGACTCGGAAAATCACACTACCAACTGCAATGCCAGTCAAAGTAAAATGTGATCATGGCAGTAATAGTATATTAGTAGTTTTAGGGCGCTTCAACGGAAAAGATTATTCGATATTGGTGGTTATATATTATTATATTGCAATATTATAATAATTGAATAAAGTTAGCCCATTCGCATCTCGCGAGACTAATAGGGAAATTCGAAGGTTCGACACCTGCCATCGACAATCTTGACTGAAGGAAGTTTTTGTTGTATTAAAAAGGAAATGCGGAGAATGAGTTCTACAAAATAACCCATGGATACCCTCATAAACCCTCCATTATTTAGCACCTACCTAGTAAGCTTAACCTGAAGAGGGACGTTTTAAGTTTCTTACGAAAATTAATAGAAATAACCAATTAAGTATTGAATAAGATTAAGTGAAAAACAAAAGTTGATTTAACAAGTCAATGGGGAAAACGCAAATGTGACGAATTTGAGAATATAATAATTATCTTTACGGGTAGTGGCGTACCTATCCCTTGCTTTTTTTGGGGGGGGGGTGGGGGGGGGGGGGGGGCGAACATTTTTGTAACCTCAGAAGATCAATGGTCAACACGACTAGTATGTATATGGATATAGTCAGTGGTGTCATCCAAAAATAACAATAATTTCTAAAGAACATGATTGTGTACATTGAGGGGTCCGGGGCGCATAGCGTAGAAGACGATTTTGTTTTTTAGACTGTGATTAGAGTATTTTAACAAGTTTTTTTGACAAAAACCTTATATTAAAGATGAAAACAAAAAAAACAAAATAAGATAATTATCTCAATATCTATATAACATCTAAGTTAATACCTCATTATGTAACAGAAATTGTTCCCCCCCCCCTCTGCCCAAATTTCCCCCCTCCCACATAGTTACGCAACTGTTTACGGGAGCCTCTTGGTTCAAAAGTTCTTTGAGAATGTTCTGGAAGCCCTGAAGAACAAGGAAAACCCCAAAAGAATTCGTATTATTAGTTGCAAGGGATGTTGTTAAAAAAGCATAGAAACTCGTGCGGGGGCTATTTAGAAAGCAGCAAAGAATGTCAAAGAAATTCTTCGCAAGACATAATACTGAGAAGTCCCGTCTTGCGTAACACAAGATGGAGAGTGTGGGTAGAAACCCTGTCGCAACCCGCACGCCACCAGACATGAATTATATAATGTACAAAACTAGTAGAGGAGTAGAATCAAAATTACATGAGGGTGTGTAGAAGTCCACTCGAAACCCACCCACCAGCAGGTGTAAAATATGATATATTATTAGAAGAGAAACTGATACAAGAATTTAGAAAGATACATGCTTTTATAAGTTGGCAAGTATTGGCTCAAACATAATGAGATATAAGCATGTAGACAGACATTGAAATGAAAACTAACTGTTATAACAAAAAAACATAAGTTAAGAAATCAAAGTGATAAACAATGGTAAAGTTACAAAAACATCGATTAAAAAGCACGGGTGTAGGAGAACGCAAAAGAGAGTCCGACGCTACTTTATCAACAGATCTCCATAGAAGGGTACAAATATCAAATAATTCGTTCTGTTCTAGCATTCAAATGTAGTTCTTTAATTGTGAAGATGTGTTTTTCCAATTCAAGTTTAGTTGAGGATAGCCCCCTACCCCCATGGGTCACCAAAATCATTCCGCATCATTCTTGTTGAAGGACATGTCAATTAACAAACTGCCATCAATCGGAGATGAATCGTGACAGACGCACACACTAACGGACGGGCATAAAAGTGATGCATAAGGAACCTTACATAGTGCTTTAGTTTATTTTCCGGTACATAACGTATGTTTATAGAATTACCTTCATCCTGAATGGAGAAGCACACTATGTCGGAGGTAGGGCCACGATGTTATTACAATTTTAATTGTCCAATTAAATATCATTTCATGACCACAGTCAGAGAATTTGAAATAAATTTTGGACCACTGTTTTACCTTTTCAACTATAAAAATGGAAACTTTCTGATGTTGTTTAGGAAGCGCATGGATGAAACAATTTATTTATTTATTTATTTTATATATTTAACGTCTATCCTATTCAGTTAAGTTACTAATTTACGAAGGAAATCAGTTTTTTAACTGAATAGGATAGACGTTTAAAAAAAAGTTTCCACATTTTGACTCTTACAAAATCAAGGGAAACTACTACAAATTTTTACCGTTAAGCGTTAATGATTTACAAGATAATTTTAGACCGATACGAATTAAGTTTTTCAATTGAATTTACTTTTTGCCTTTTTTATTATATTTGTGTAATTTAAAAAATGACAATACTTGTCAATCGAAAGTCAAATTCCGATTGTGTCGTGGCTATTAGGAGCAGGATAAGGATCATTCTAATTCTTATCAAACCATAACAAACTGTTAGTTTGGTTAGTTGCGTTTATATTAGATTTTGTCTCGCTCATTCAAACGATTATTTCATTATTGTCATTAATTAAACTGCTTATTTAACTGAGATCTATTTCAATGCTTAACATTATCTAGACAAAACTAAATTCTTAGTAGTAAGCCGTAGATTTTATCATTTAGTAATAAAATACTTTTGCAGCCAAGAACATATGAATTATAAAAACAATTTACATAGTTGTTCAGCTAAGGTACATGCTAGCATAATATTATGTCGTATTAGTTTATCATAAATTACTATTGTTGATTAAGAAAAAAGAACACACCAGTAAATTTAGACTTGAAAATGAAAAAAATGCATCATAATTTTTTAACGAAATATTGTCATGACAAAACGTTTTTGTAAGTTGGCTGTAAAAACAGAATTTTACCAAAATTACTAATACGTTCATTTAAATTTTGTATTTTGACTTGCCCTTAAATATAAAGTTAAAAAATTGTAAGAGTTTATTTTGCATATTGAACTGAGTTTACTTCAGAACGACCGCGCATTTCATGAGTAGGTGTTGACGAATTGTGTAGCTGCTCCAGCTCCGATGTGGGCGTATTATTCTGTCTCATGTACATCGTGTCTCGGTCGCACGTAAGTAATACCAAATACTATAGTATAGAACCTGCGGTTGTAATACCTTACGTTGAAGCACACCACGTGTCGTTGACAACACAAACTAGATACATGAAAACACTCTTGTAAGATTCGAGGCATAAATACGTGTGTTTTGTAAAGGCAACGGTAATACACAACGTTTAGGGTATATACGAATAGTTGGGTGAGAATATCCAAGGGTTATGCACTACCAGAATTTGCATTTTGACTTAAGGAAAACCTGTAAAGTTTGGAAGTGGCCCATTTAAAAAAAGCAATCTCCCGACTTAAAGCCCCGTGTAAACATTTAAGCTACCTCTATCGGTTTAGCCGGTCAGAAATTTGATGGTAAAGAATGAAAGTGCTTAGACGCATTAAAATAAAATGTATATAAAACCACAACACAACAATACAAAGTCTTAAAATATTTTGTTTTGTGGGGCCGTTTAGTGATTTCTTACTTAAAGTACCGTTCTACATTTGTGATCTACCATTTAAATGTGCAATAAGTTCACTTACATAATTTATAGGCTACATTTTGTATTGTATTGTAGTGTTGTGTTGTAAATTGGTAGATTAATTGTCCAGAAGATAATTTAAACACTAGGGCATATATTTGATGCAAAATTCATAAATATTCTTATTTGCCATTGTCAAAGAATGAAATCCCAATAAAAATTTCACTTCTTCGTAACTTATCAAAACTAAAACTAAAAACATCACACACTGGATTGAATCATGACGGAGACAGCATTGACACAACATACATATCGAGCTTGGCCTATGCCATCAGCTTAATTTGTAGTACAAACTTTACGGCTGCATTCTTGATCCTGACCTAGTCAATAAAGAACTTTATTGCCACTCTAAAATATGCACGATGATTAAACTCGTTCCATAAGGGATGAGAGAAATACCCGAGCTCTAATATCATTACGTCGACTATGATATGGCTGTGAATACGAATAGTTGAAGTAAGCACTGATGAACTCGGCAAACGAGACTTAAATGCAGAATGCATGAGTTCATTCTGACTCTTTAAATTCAATTTTTACCCTCAAATTTGAAACATCAGGACGTTGCCAAGAAAGAATTTGCACATTGTTCTTTCTGAATTCTGAGTACAGGAGTGGCATTATATATTAAAAAAATCAAGTTAAATTTGTTAAAACTCTATTTTATCTACGAGGAAAATAAAAATAATTGTAATATGACTGGTAAATATTTTGTCACTGTATTGAATTATCTTGTTAGTATTTTGAAACTTTATTTCAATTAGTTAAGCCTAATTTTATAAATTGAATTGTATTGAATTGTACTATTACTATTGAAATTGCATGTAAAATAGAATTGAGCTAAATAAAGACTAAATTGAATTGAAAATTGAATTGAATTGAAGGAAGAGAAGCTTACCATTATGACTAGGAAATGGTCAAAGTCGTTGTTAGACGAGTGAGCGAGCCATGTGTTTAGTACCCGGGAACAATCCCTTCACTCCATCTATACCTATGGCTGGATCAGACAGCATGGGTCTGGATGCAAATGTTCCCGGGTACTCAACACATGGTTCGGTCACTCGTCTAACAGCTACTATGGCGTTTTCCTAGTATGATATAGCTACTTTCAGAATTGTTAAAAAAAAATGTTTTTTGTGGACACAACCATGAATATTTAGTGCGGTAATGTAAACAATTGTCTTTGTTGGTTTAAAATTTTCACATTTTTATTTCTTGTGAGTTTAAATCGTAACGTATTTTGCTAAAAATGTTAACATCATCCTAAATACTGGTCTCGGATGTCTGTTTAAAATTTCAACTCAATTTGGTCAGCGGTTCGGCAATTCTGTAGCGAACTAACTAACTCACTCGAGACTCACTCACAAAGGAACAAACAAAATCTCGTCTAAGTTGAATAATAAACTTTGTCCAATGTCCAATCCTATTTGATGGAGTTGTCGGGTTATAATTAGTTCCATTTGCTTATACTAGATCAACATCTGAACTTGCATGGTCTCAAAAACATTCTATATCATCCTTGATGAAGAACACTGTCAACAAAAATCCGTATGTCAATCGGAGGTCATGTTCGGTTTTTATGCTGAGACGTCATGTACGCATTGTCAAGCGGACGTCATGTTCGGTTTTTATGCTGAGACGTGACGTACGCATTTTCAAGCGGACGGACGACCAGAAAAGTGACTCATATAAAGCAGTTTTGATCTCTCAAAGTAGGCATTTTGTCTCAAAATCAAGTAACTGAAAAATAAGAAAGATTCTTGAGTTGTTTTAAATAATGCCAAGCACAAATAAAATATTATGAAGAAGAAAGACGTGTTAAAACACTCTTAAGCTATGATTTAAGCATCTAATAAAACTTGAACTCATTAAATAAAAAGCAAGTCATCGACTTTAATATGACAATAATAGCAATTTAATACCGATATAAAAATACCATTGATATTCTTCATTTAACGAGCAGTTATCCGATCCAAGAACGTTCAAACCTCGTAACATGCTAAAACATATCACCTAGATGTTAATAAACCTCTAAATATATGTCAAAACCACCCGTAATAATGGTGTTCACACCTAATAAACCCGGGAATTCATGACAAGAGCACCCATAGAAATGTCACTAAAACATTTATAGCGTAGCAAAACGCAAACAGAAGTTATAAATTTTTAACCGAGTGTAATAAAATAGCACTCCATTACACCCTAGCTTCCATTTGACACGCTGTAAGTAATAAAACAGAACTAAAGCAGATTATGTGTATTATTTAATTGAAAAACGGTCATTCGATTCTGTGATTTCAATTTTATGTGCATATTTATTATACATAATTGTTTTTGGACCGTCATAACATAACAATTTTCAATCAAAGTGTTTGTTTTTGTCGTAAAAGAATGAAATAGATTGCTTGACAGAAAGGTTTTGGCCAGTCTATTCTTACTTACAGATTAAGTATCGGGTGGTTATTTGTTTTAAGTTAAATACTTGTTCATCCAGGTCCCTTTTTAAACAAGGCACCGTTCTTCCATTGTTGTGCTGGGATGTTGGAATGTAACATCATGTTAATACTATTATTATATTTAAATAAGAAAAATCTTTTTCAATGTTTATATTGTTTCTTTTCATTAACCGCACCGTTTTTGTTGAATGTAAAAAGCGGGATATATTAACTTGAAACTTGTTAAGTGAATAAATAATAAATAAGTACATATTCGTAATTCGAGTCTACCCACACGGTCATATAACTGATTTTCAGTGGCAGACATTAAACCAAAGCGACCAAGACAACCCTGTAGGCACCGACGCTATCGACGAGTGAGCAACAACCAACTAAACATCGATTATTTTTTTAAAATTGGAAATATAGCAATCAGTGGTATGGACAGTGCGAACACCCGCGGATCAACGCCAGAATCAACAAGGCCGATTCAAAACAACTTTGAATTTATTATGTGCCTCGTTGCTTGCACGGCTCCAAAGTCACCGTATACAAATTCCTAACCCGAGAACTCATAACATAAATCCAATTCAGAAGTATAAAAACTTCTGCCTATAACGGGATTCGAACCCTGGACCTTCTGCGTAGGAAGCAGAGACGCTAACCACAAGACCAACTGGCCACACGACATTTTATATTTAAGAAAACATTTAAATCGTATATGGTGGAGGTGCCGGGTACAATATGCCTCGGGTACAAGATATCGAGTAAAGAAATCTTTCCAGGTTGCTGGTTGGTGTCACACCGTTAGATTACGAAACCTCAAATTCCACTTTCCGTAACCATGGAAACGATTTGTGATCGGAAAACGAGAGCTTCGCATCGCGGGTGAAACCACTTGGTTGCGTAATACGCTAGCCGCGTAGAAGGGAAATAGACCTGGATCACATTCTGCGTAGAGAAAGATCGTCGTCGCTTGGAGTAGGAGAGGTTACGTGTGCAGGGCAAGGGCAAGGGCAAGGGCAAGGGCAAGGGCAAGGGCAAGGGCAAGGGCAAGGGCAAGGGCAAGGGCAAGGGCAAGGGCAAGGGCAAGGGCAAGGGCAAGGGCAAGGGCAAGGGCAAGGGCAGGGGCACGGGCAAGGGCAAGGCAGAAGCCTCAGTGCTTGAGCTCAACGCTTTACTTCGGGAGGTCGCTGTTTAAAACCCTAAAAGAAGCAAATCTGACTGAGTTTTGAATACCTAGTGTTACGGCTTAGTATGGAATAAGGAATAGTTTATTGTTATTTCGAGGTTGCACAAAAAAAATGTCAACACTTACTTGCTGGTTGCGTGCGTGCGTGCGTGCGTGCGTGCGTGTGAATACCCGGTAAAAAAACAGTATGACAAAAATTATCATATCTAGAAGGGGGAAGAATAGAAAGTTTAGAGAAACTGCGAATACATGAAGGAAACTTACTACATAGATGAAGAAACTACCGGGAGTCGAACGAGCCCTGTTGTGTTGGGTGTGCACGTGGAGCTTCCACGTTTTCCATTGTAAACTGCGTAGACTGGATGACCTACAAATAGGACGAAGCTATTAGAGGCGTGGAGAGGGGAAGTAAAACTGATACAAATCAGTTTGACTTGAATAACTGTGTTGATTCGAGGGTACATGATTAATGATTGAAATACAAACGAAAACAAACGAATTGGCACGAAAGCTGAGTAGTCACCCGACGACGGAAATGTGGCCTCTTCAAATATTCTTCAAAACATTTTAGTAAGACGTGAATTAATTGTTGTGCATCAATCAATAGAATATTAAATGGCTGTACTTTCTAACATAATCCGTACAGAGCAAAACTTTTTGATAATAATTATACTCTTAAACCGTGGTAATAACCACACTTTCAAGGAGCCATTTAAGGTTGAATACGTGTCTGCTGGTATTTAGCCAAGTAGAATTAGTTTTACCTCTAATTCAACTTATATGGTTTATTATGAAGTACATGAAGTCATGGTAATGCCTAGTAAACGCCTGTTAGCGAACTTAATAGAGTGACTAAGAGAAATATGGCAAAGTTAATTCTATCATAAGTCTCTCGAAAGTTTCATAAAGTTCCATCCATCTCTATTTGACGAGTTAGGGGAAGGAGGGGGAAATGGAACTTTCACTTCTGCATCTACTTGACTGTTTCACTCAAATAACGGCGAGTCTAATATTATTACAAAGATCCCTTGTAAGGTTATTTCATATTTTGATTGCATAGTAGAAAACACAAATAAATAGCAGAATTTGAATTTACCCAGTTCACCACAAAATGAAATACGCGAATTCAGTCAACCGTTTCAAAAGTTGACTTTAAATTATTTATCAGACAACCTGTGGCTTGCTCGAAAAGTTAAATAAAATTCACTTTACTTTAATGGAGAAGGTATACAGTAAATAAATAAAAAAAAATCCGTATTAAGAGTCTACCCACTCAGTCACATAACTGATTTTCAGTGGTGGACAGTAAACCAAAGTGACCAAGCCAACCCTGTAGGCCCCGACTCAATCGACGGGTGCGCGATAACCAATCAAAGATCAATATTTTTATTAGGAAATATAGCAATCGGTGGTATGGACAGTGCGAACACCCGCGGATCAACGCCAGAATCAACAAGGCCGATTCAGAACAAAACTTTAAATTTATTATGTGCCTCGTTGCTAGGACGGCTCAAAAGTCACCGTTTTCAAATTCCTAAGACAAGAACTGATGGACTTAAGTCCAAATCAGAAGTTAAAAACTTCTGATTTTAGCGGTAAACGAACCCGAACCTTCTGCATTGGAAGCAGGTAGGCTAACCACAAGACCAATGAGCCACACAAAACATACAGTATCTACATTACATTGCATTACATTACATGATATTACATTACATTACATTATTTTTTGTATACACATTTTAAAAAGTATAGGCCTAGTTTAGAAATCACTTTCAGTTTAATTTTAAAATAGAGAAGCAGCCATTATTGTATACGGGGATATTTCCTTCTGCTATCTTCAAATCCTGTCTTTAATACATCGTTATTAAAGGGACACCAAAGGACTATTAAATTAATAAACATATTATCTGTCACTTATTTTTAACGAGTTGACTTTGACCTGAATGTTATCAAGGTGGAGGAGTTTTTATACTTCGACATCGTAAGCGAGCTTCATTACATAGATGTGGTGTAAGGTTTGATAATATTTAATGAAAGGGGAATTGAGGGTGATTGTCTATTTATGCTCATTATTCTGACATTCTGTTTGATATGTTTATATCATTGTGTGTTTACGTATGATAGTCTGACGGTATCTGTTAATGAAAGGATGTCTTTATGTCTGAGGTCGTTTATGTCTGTTAAACCGTGTTGTTATTGTGTTTCTCTGTGAACAGGTTGCATAGAGTTAAATTTGAATTTGTTACCCAATGAATGCGTTATTTTATTTGTGCCTGCTTCACCACTACCGGCATGTTTTTTAAATTACTATTATTATTTAATTGATACACCGGATAACTATTAGAATTAATCATTCATTTGGGTATTTTGTAAAGAAATATGTTTAACCTACATTATTTTATAGTTTCGTTAAATTTCCTTGTTTAATTTTCTTTATCGCATTCGAATTGCAAATAAAAGTTGTAAAAGAGATTAAAAAAAACTTATTTTGTAGCTGGTATGGGTAAAAAGAGCATTACGTTTGTACATTTCTGATACACTTCAGCCTGTAGAAGTACAAGTTGGGACTCTAATTTTCTTACACCCTTATCTTTTACGATTATTCCGAATGTTTACTTTTATTTTCTTTGCTACACGCTAATGTTAATTTTAAGCAATATCTTTATTAAGTTTCTGTGATAATTTCAACCATTCACGTGAATTCATAATCTTGTACGTTACTAAAACAAGAACAAAGAAATTATTCTTTAGCCACACAAATAAACGTACATGAGGGGAAAAATATGTTATTGATGTAAGGATGGCTTGTTAAACATGGACTCAATTGTGCACTATAGGATCACTTCATGGCATACACAGGATATCGGTTATTTGAGTAACACCAAAGAGGTTTAAAGCTTCCTACAATCTTCGACTTAGTATTTAAATAAACAGACAAATTTGACCAAAATTGCCATAAAACACGACTAACATTCTGATTCATAACCTCGATCAATACATACCATTTAAGAGATATAGCACATACTCCCTAAGCATAAACGAATTGATTAACTTTCACATCTTCGACGCTAATTGTCTGATCACCTAGCCTACATGCTTGTACACCCGGCGTCAGAAGTAAATCAAGGCCTGGGTATTGTAGATACAACGAGACCCCTTGATTTACTTCTGACGCCAGTTGTACATACTTGTAACAAGTGAATCACGTCTGCAGGTGGGTTATTTTTTTAAACTTTTCCCCTAAACTACTTCGTTTCTTATTAGTTAGAAGTGAAGTGCATTTATCCGAAGTTTGTTTAAGTACAGGGAGTAACGAACATTTCTCTGTTCATTTTTGTTAAAGCAATTTCGTTTTCTTTTGTAAAACCATGATGTTCTTCTCATGATCTTATGTATTATCATTGAATGTTTTTACAAATTTATAATAATAATTATTATTATTGTTATAAGAGGTTTTAAAGGATGGTGGAGAAATACCTTGGAAAACATTCGTTCATTATTGTTGATGGTGTGACTGGAACAAAGACATCTACAATGAGGACTTGACACCGACTTTTTATGTTGATAGGGAGTGAAGCTTTAAATAAAACGCATCACATCTAAGACTGTTGCTGTCTGTACTAGTGTCACGCGCATCATGATAATAAAACAGATCACTACCTAGGATTGGCATTCGTTCATTTCCTTTCTTTTTCCCTCAACAAGGATAATACTGAATTTTTTGGGTGACCCTTGGGGTCAGGGGGGACTAGCCTTTGGTATGTTCCTGGCACCTCCACCAAAGATTGTATTCGACAAACAATAAACTCTAACCTTATTTTATATCTTTGATTCGCTCTATATTTTGTATACTCCTGTACTCGTACCTGCAGGTAGAACTAATTATATGTAATTATCTGTTTATAAATCATCTACCGATCGTCTCGATTAGCATTATTGCCAAAATGCAAGCCAAACGCACAAACATCCTCCCCCCTACCCCGTATTAGTTGACGGAAAGTGTACTCCATTGAACGAAATCTTTTCACAAAGCCCTCTTCCTAAAAGCTCTGACGGTGGAGCTAGCAAGCCGAGTCGTTGAATGAACTGCGGGGTTCTTGTTACGACAATACCCAGCACACTCGGACGCTAGTAATGAGGCCATTATCAAGAGTGTGTGTCTGATTCCACTACGCCGCTCTGTGCATGTCAACCATTAAACCACGCTTCACGGGACGGGAGGGTGGAAGAGGGGGTTGATGGGCTACCTCTCAATTAATGCTGTCTTGCTGGTGAGGCGAGATGAGAATCTCGGATGGACATTAATTGAGGAATATTATGAATGACAGCTCCAGGATTCAAGCACACGCAATCAAACAATGAATGCGTGAAACGAGTGATTTCATTAGGATGTTCGTGTAAAAGTCGCCAATTAAAATCAAAATGTGGAAACAAAATCATAATTTTAAATTTTCGGGCTAGCTTTACAATTCTGTCAGAGAATAACATGTTGATCGATTTTGTATTTGATTCACGAAACAATAAATAAATTTCGTTTTTTTAAATTATTATTTGTCAAAGAAAGATTTTTGACTGTTGCGCCTGGAAGAGATATGGAAAACGGGAGGGAATAAATATGTGTTAGCCGTCTTAAAATATCTTGTTTCTTGTATTAAGTGCTAACAAAATGACGTATTAAAAATTACGGATTTCTTTTATATGACAATAATAATTTGTGAATTGTAAATGTCCCACTGTGAAACGCAGGTACAGAATCAATGCGTACTCGTCACATCATAAAACTATGTAGATAATATAATATATTATATTACATAAATATGAATAATATAACAGCGTACTTTGAATTTCATCAAAAGCATTTACGACAAAATTTAATTTTCCCTGCCATCCTGGAATACATACATATAAAACTGATATCGAAAATGAAAAAAATTAACTTTACAAATACAGAAAATAAACAGATTTTTATTATTATGAAAGTTTAAGATTTTATGAAGTAATTGAAGAAACTGTGGCAAAAAAATTATCATTGATGATAATGTGTATCGTTGTAAACTGTCTTGTATTTTGTCGAAATGCAGACGTATAATGAAGTTCCATACATATTTTATTTTAGTGACTGAACGAATAGACAACATACCAATCGTCAAGTGAGCCGTAAACACAAAATTATTAATTATCAGTTTGAAATGATGCGTACCCGGCACCTCCACCAAATATCTGATTCTAATTGACTTGTACCCGAAACATTAGTTTGAAGTTGGTTTCAGATAAGAATTACACTTTCATAGGTTCGCAGCTCTGTCGCCTTCGCACTGTGACCACCGGTTAGGAAATAACAACACATGGCAACTCTCAAGAACCAACGATAATATGCATTAAAACTGCATCTGAAATAAAAAGATGGTATTTCAAGTAAAATCTTCGATGAACTGAACATAACGTAACTCTAGCATGATGTTGACAACAATAGTGTGGTGAATTAAAAATAAACAATACCAACAAGAGGAAAAAATAAACTTTCTATATTTTATTATCCAATCTATTTTATTCACTTTAACTCAATGCTGAAAGAAAGTTATTTCGTGACTTTAGAATAGAAGATTTTCATAATGAAAAATCATAATACCATAGCCAAAGTAGTTCATTTCGGGTTCATGTTAATTTTCAATGTTGGCATGCATTGAATTAACATAACGTTTCTTTAGAGTCACCACTCAGTATATAACTATTTTCTGGATTCATTTTCTATTCCTCTTAATGGCACTCATCAAAGCTGACTTAGCGCGTATAACTAACACATTGTCCTGCATGAACGTGTACCGGCACCTCACTAAAAGTCTTAACTTTATTGTCTGTTCTCGTAACTAACACATTGTAGATTTCGGACTTGAACCTAATAAAACTGTTCACTTAGTTCATTTTCTACCCAAACCACAAAATATTAATTTGTGATTACAATGTAAATCTTCTTCACTTCATTGTTTATTTTCTTTATTCCATATCAAGTTTCAAATATTATTGTATCATAATCCAAAGTGAGAAAAATTCATATTAATTTTTTAAACCGGATAATGTAAATCTAAGTAAGAATATATGATATCGCAACTAAAGTGAGTGATAAAGTTCATATTAATATCCTCTTCAAAATGCTTAAAGCAGTCTGGATTGAATCGTAACTACGCAGAATATCGTGAAGTGCGATCTCTGCGTTGGGACATAAAACATGCGATATAACTGTAGTTCAGGAAATACAATCTGTGATAGAATTTGTAAAGTACTCAAAGTCCTTTGATAGGCGATGTCGGTAGTTCGGAGGAATTTGAAGTGGTATAAACTACTTCCAGCCATCACTTCGAACGGTGATTGCATTTCTATTCCACTCACGTTATAAACCCAGGCTTACATTACACCTAAATAAAAATTGTTTTGTCTCGACATTAACTACTTTTATTGTCTATATTTGTGCAGGTTTTTAGTATTTCATCTGACAAATGTATAGCAAAACCAATTCTCAGCATTCAGACAGTCCATGTTTGAATAGTACGGAACAGTTACGTAAATGTAGTAGAATGGTTCCATCGATATTGTTAAGTTTAATCAAATTTGATTCCAGAGTTCAACAATGTGGAAACTCGAATTACTGGTAAGGTTAAGAAATGAACATATTTTTAGCTAACCACTTTTCCTTGGTATGGAATCAATCAAATTTGGAATCTAAATAATTTTCGACATCTTTAACAGGTAAAATGAAAAGTTTTTTAAGTCTTTAATAGTTATTTTCGCAGATGTATGCCTATCGTGTTGTTGTAAACACCTCTTTCAAAAGTATGTTTTGAGACTGTTTTAACTCTAAAATATAAACATTTTTAAAACCTTTCTCGTTGTCATGGTACACACAGATGTTGCCTTAAGAGGGGGTGCACAGCTTGGCCCAACTCAAAACAATTGATTGCAGCTGAACGGTTGGAAATAACACTTCCAAATTTTGAATGAATGTAATTAAAGTATATTTTTATTGATATCCACATTTCGTTGCCAAGAATTAGCGTTAACAAATCATTGAAAGAGATAACTTCAAAACGTGAAAAATGGGAAATCCAAAACATGATTTCAATTCAGGAAATTCTCATCAAACCGTTTATCTTACGATTTACAAGAAAATCTGCGCGTTCACATTGATTTAAACGTTGATACCCAATATGAATATTTGCGTTTAAAGATTCTGTACAACTTGGAATAAATTCCCGAAGTTCACCAAAATTGAGTAAATTATGGAAATTTCAAGATTTTTTAAATTAAAATACGATGAATTAGATTAGTAATACACGTACTGGATCTCATAGATTATAAATATGGTTTCGATGTTGTTAACCGTTTACCCCCCCCCCCCAAAAAAAAAAAAACGAAAGCTGAGCCCCTTCCGCGCCAGCCTCAGCGACTCCTTTTAAGGCATACAATAATTGAAAGTTTAAAAATCAAGTTAAAAATATGAATTAAAAAAGATAAATATTAAAAATATAGATTTAAAAAAAATCCTGATAGATTCTATTGACTACTTGCTACATCAATATTGTTTCTGAATGTATGATTACGAAAACTTGGCTTTCCAGGGATATCTCTTGCAGGTACCTATCATACGCCCCGTTATGGCAATGTCATTAAAATAGCAATGTTTTTTTAAGAATAAACGGCTGTGGGTGGCTTCAACTTTATCAGCAGTTTTCGAATCGTATTCTTGAACCCAAAATGTAGCCTTCCCTCTCATCATAGTTGATGGTCGATATACCACTTTGAAGGTAGTCCTTTATTCATTAAAAATGTTTAGATTTGTTAATCGATGCTTTGAAGACGAGTTCCATATATTGCCAAGTGATGTGATGTTTGTCAGGTTACTAGCACATTAACCGTGGGAATGCTACCAACTATTGCATTTAAACGAAAAACGTTTTATGAAAATAGAGAAACAGGTATTCGACACATTTTCTTGGAATACACGAGTGAAGTGAAGCTAGACAAAAAGATTAATATTTCAGTATCTTCTTTCAAGGGGTAACCGCAAAACTCAAAGAATATATTTCATTCAGGCTAACTAGTAATGAATTTAGCAATTAACAGAAAAATTATTGGGGCCACCATGACCTCCCAAAAAATTGTCAAACATGACATTTTTCGAGCTAGGTTCAATCGGCAAAAATCTCTTATAAGAAATAACATAAGGACGATCTTTATGCCCCGTGACCTTGGAGGATTTTGATCCAAAAAAATATTGGCCAGTATTGACGTACTCTACAGCCTTTTCTGTAAATTCTCTATATTTTTTTTGTAATTTGTGCAAGTAGTTCGGTCAAAATATCATTACCAAGATGGGGTGTGATTTTGGAATGCATATTTTTGCGTGTAAGATTGTATATTTGGGCAAAGTTTCAACACACGATGTAAAAAATGAGCATTTTAGATTGGTTAAACACAGGTTACAGGTTAAAGCCGATTGAAGAAATTTCCCAAAACACCAATTTTCCCAAATTTCTGGCTCAAAAAATTGAAAAATTCGTGTTAAATCACAGTTACAAGATATAATTTTTTAAACTGTCATTTCAGTGTAGTATTGTGCTATAGATCATGTGGTAAAAAAATATTTTGGGTTAATATCCCCCTTAAGAGAATTGAAAATAATTGCCCTTTACGCCGAAATTAAGTGTAAAGCCTCCAGTGTCGAGCATTTGTCTCGGAACCTTCGTATTCAAAGATTTTAGGTCACACTCTACAATCCACGCTCTACAGTCCACATCAATAAAAGTTTTTAAATTATTAAAAAATATTGACAAACTTCCGTTGCAATGTTGTAATGGTTGTATGTTTATTTTTGGTCACTATGTTTTACATGTTACTTTTTTAGATTCAAAATAAAATTGTTGATCATTAAAATAAGCATGCTCTTTTAAAGCACTCAGACTCATATTTAAAATATTTAACCGCGCATTGGTCATTTTTAGTCGATAAAGAGTTATCTATGTCAAAGTTGAGTAAATATATAAAGAACTCAGTAACCTTGTCTGGTTGCGATACTTATAATTAGTTAATCGATACATAAAAACTTTTATATTCACCCTGAAAACGGATATTATTTATTTACGGCGTCAATTTGAACAAACTACTTCATATTTAAGTAAAAAATAAGTCAAAATGAAATATCCTCGTAAAACCTCACTAGTATATTTAAAGCGCAGATGCAAACATGTTTTCCCCATTTATTTTATTTTGAATTAACCTTACTTTTATGACGTTTCCTTATCTTACGAGTTCAGCAAGAATTAATACGTGGGGACTTACAAAAGAAATAATTTACACTAGGACAAATAAAGCAAGGTTATGAGAAGTCTGAACGTTGTAATGTAAAGATGTGGGCGCTAGATAGCCGCTATCTGATAGGTATCCATGCTCGAGTTCTATTGTATGAACGTCGTGAATGGTGCTGCTGCATGTTGGTAGAATTATTGCAACATAAAAGCTGTGTGACACACGCAGATTGTATTTCTTGCTGACAGTGACAGCTGTATGAAAGACAATATGGTAATTACTCCGTCCGTGTTAATTTATGGACGATTATATTATTAAATGCACTCTTGACTAAAGAACCAAGTAAAATTTTACGATTAAATACAAGGCAAAAAGAAACATTTGAAATGCAATTAATCTTAATGAGTACATATTTCATTATTGTATGAGAAAAGCACAAACTTTAATTCGATAACAAACATCAATAATAATGTTACCCATTGCTTGTGTTGGTTTAACAATAATTAACAAGAAATGGGACACATTTGGCAGTTAGCAAATAGCTATTCGCTCGGCCAAGAAGCATCCGACGTATATGAAACTTTGCAAAGTTGTCAATAAAGCATACATGGACAGCCTTACAGTCATCAATTTTACAAATGTTGTCTTAATCAGTTATAAAAAAATCACAAACATCGTCAGTTTTGGACTTTTTAACAAAATCGAAATTCGTGAAAACTAATTTATTTTTATAAATTGTTTTAAAACCAATTTTAGAAATATGTTACTGTAGAGCTCTATATTTCCACTTTCGTGGCAAAATCCTTAACACCTGTGTTGTCAGTCAGCCGAGCGAACATCAATTCGCCTAAACCGCATGTCCTTTACTCTCTTAAACGGCTACTCTGAATTTCAATTCATTTTCGAGGAACTTCCGAAATCTCTTAAAAGCCCTGCCATTTTATTTGAAGCAAGAATAGAATTTCTCAAAAAACTGCGACTTGCACGCAATTTTATCTTGTTTCCAATCATTGTGACGCAGAAAAATAGACCATAATAATTTTTGCTTTTCCTTCAAAACGCAACTGCAAATCACGTTTATAAATCCCTAGTTATGTACATCAACATGCTGATGACAAAGACAAAGGAAGTATGTGGTGGAATAAGTCGACATTCTCTCTTGACATTATCAAGTCTTACAAAAGAAGAAAGATAAGTACAGAAGTCTTGCAATTGTTGTCGGACTCGACCTAGTTTACCACATCCTCGAAAAATGTCACGACTATTCTCCCGATATAGTTTGGAATCTCACGCCTGGTTAACAAGCACAAAACTTGATGGGGGCTAGCACCATTTCACATACTCGATATTTCTTCAAGATGCATGTCCACCACGTGGTTCTTTGTTCATTTCAAACGAGTTCATTTCAAACGAATTCATTTAAATTTACGATATTCGGAATCGGATTTTAAATCATACCATGCTTATTTCTATAAATTGCCTCGAATTTGGTGTTGTGTGTATTTCTATTTTAATCCATATGGCATTGACTTTGGAAGTATTTGTATTGTATTTGTATTTTATTTCATCCAATTGGCATGTTCATAAAGTATACTATTAAACGCACCGTGGCACGTAGCAAACGGAAAAATGATGACCGTTGAAGTTAGACTAATTAAACATGTAGTTCTGTTAAATAATGCTCGACTAGTATTGGGGGTAACCTTTTAAACCACATTACACTTACAAAGTGACATTTAACAGAATATTCGAGATTGTTTAAATAAATATTAACAATTAATACTATCAGTTAAGGATGTATTTGTTTATTTATTAATTTATTGAAAACATCTTACACATATACAACATTATGTATGGTGGCAAGGTCGCCTATTAGTTATATATTTCATTAATACAATTCCATACTCATATTATTTCAAACGACTTTTAAAATGTATCAACTCCTCTTTCTCCACAATGCTGTCAGGTAAATTATTCCACTGGGTTTCTGAATTAAAGTTTCGTCATGTCAGTCTTTATAATGTCTCTTTTAAATTTCTAATTATTAGAACTAATTTACTTACAAGAAAAGATAATACGTTTAGCAGTTGAAAATGCCCTTGTTTATATAGACACGCTGTCGTTTATAGAGTCAACTATTTAAAGCAATAATGCAAAATCAATCAGAAGTTCCCGCTGACAAACGCTTTCGTCAGTTTATACAGCGCACTTGTGTTGTAGAGGTTGCTCTTGAAATATCTTGCACGGCGGAGCTTGTGCTCTCAACGATCCATCTACTTTAAGTCGCTTACTGACACTTCAGCGACCGCTTGGCTGCCGAGAGCTTGCACGGCGGAGCTTGTGCTCTCAACGATCCATCTACTTTGAGTCGCTTACTGACACTTCAGCGACCGCTTGGCTGCCGAGCGCACAGTATTGCTTTCTATCAATGCAGCTTCATTTTGATACTTCCCGATGACTTCTTTGAGGATTTATCATAACATTAAATTAAATCACATTTTAAATTTTAATTAGGTATTATGCGGAAATGATCGATTGAAACTGTATGACATTTACATAAAATTGTATAGTGGATTAATTCTCATTAAATGCCGCTTATTTGTTGCATTTATTTGCACTACCTACTTTGTTCACACAAGGACATACACGAACCAAGTGTCAGAATAAAAAAGTAAGTTTATATCGATCCTCTTTCAAACCAAACTAACAATCGATAGTCAAGACGAGAAAAAATATCAATAAATTAATTGCATTGAGTTTTAGAAGAGTCATTATAAAGAGTACATAATATACAGTTTCGACCGGCCATTAATTTAAACATTCAAGAAAGTACAGTATGTATACATTAAATACTAGATAGAACATTGATTACATAAAAAACTCTTAACTTGTCACCCTTTATCTCGGCTGATTGTTTTCACTCATCAAAAACATTTGCCTATCATTTTCTATATTTGAGTAATACCAATACAAAAGAGTTAGATGCAAGTTATGAATTCAGAAAATAACCGAAACATTATTGGGTCCACCATTACCGGGAAAAAATTATCAAACTTGCTATTTTTCGAGCTAAGTCCCATCGGCAAAAATCTCCCATAAGAAATAACATGGGGACGATATTAAGGCCCCGTGACCTTGGGAGGATTTTGATCAAAACAATATTGGCCATTATTGACGTACTCGGTAGATTTTTCTGTAAATCCTCTTTATTTTGTTTTGTAATTTGGGCAAGTGGTTCGGTCAAAATATGCTGATTACAAAGAAGGGGTGTGATTTTGGAATGCATATTTTTGCTTGCTTGAAAGTATATTTGTGCAAAGTTTCAAGACACGATGTTATAAAGGGCCATTTTAGATTGGTCTGATGCTCTAGTATCTATGTGCAACAAAAAAGATGCAGGATTAAGCCAATTTAAGAAATTTCCGAAACGAAAATTTTCTCAAATTTCTGGATCAATTTTTTTAAAAATTTGTATAAAGTCACAGTTACAAGATATAATTTTTAAACGGTCATTTTAGTGTAGTAATATGCTATAGATTATGTGGTTAAGAATAATTTTTTGGGGTAATAGCCCCTTTAAAGCCGTTTTCGGTCTCATATCTAAATTTAACTTATATCTATCCTAGCTTATACTATCGAAAGAAACGAAGAAGAAGAAGAAAACACAGAAGTGAACTCTTCATTCTTGCCTCATGTTTGTATAGAATATATTATATATACACCAGCGGTTTAGCTGCGGTCGCTTTGCCGGTTACCACTCGAACACCGAAGTAAAGCAACCTCGGGCGTGGTCAGGGGTAGAGTGTATCCAACCAAATACAAAAATTTGTAAAAAAAAAAAACGGCAGCCAAGCTCTCCTTCAAAAGTCTTCGGCTGTGAATGCTGTGAGATATAGAAGTTGAGCCAAGCTTTTTATTCTTTCTCCCTAGTTTCGCTTTGAAAATAAGTAAGATCATTTCGCCTGTTGACGAGCGCCAAGCCAACGATTTTTGTGGTAAAAAAGTAAAATTTTTAAACTCGAAATCATAAAAAAAAAATTCTTGGCCATGAACCAAATTCAATGGCCAAGCCATTTTTTATGATTTCGAGTTTAAAAATTTTACTTTTTTACCACAAAAATCGTTGGCTTGGCGCTCGTCAACAGGTGAAATGATCTTACTTATTTTCAAAGCGAAACTAGGGAGAACGAATAAAAAGCTTGGCTCAACTTCTATATCTCACATCATTCACAGCCGAAGACTTTTGAAGGAGAGCTTGGCTGCCATTTTTTTTTTTACAAATTTTTGTATTTGGTTGGATATTACATCTTTTTGTTGTTCGTTTGCTATCATGGTGTGAATGATGGACTTTGAATGATTAAATTTGTTAAGTTCAAAGTTGTTTTTTGACATTTTTGGGCCCACGGCCCCCCCAAAGATACCCCTTGTGTTTTAAGCACTAGATATTTATAATGGTTAAGAGCATGTTTAATTTCAAGCTTGTACAAATTACTACACCTGAGTAATTACGCGTTTTGATTTTGATTTTGAGCGTTTTGATTTTGATTTTGATTTTCCCCGGTCCCAATTGCCCGGTTTTGGTTATATGAGGTACATCTGAGTGTGGCCCAAGTTTCAAAGTCCTAAGATGAACCGTTTTCTCAGTATAGCGTATTATTCATAAGAGTACGGAATTACCTACTTTTGATAATTTTGATTTTCTCCGGTACCCGTTACCCAATTTTGCTTTCCATATTCAAAAGTGATAAAAAATGAGAGATATCAAAATGTATTCCACGTTTGAAACATCTCAGTTGTAGCGTTTTCTTTGAATGATTCATTTCTTAAAGTTCAGATATATCTTTTGTCATTTTTGGGCCCATGGTCATCCCCAAATTTAGCTAATTGTGTTTTGGACGCAAGATCTTTATAATGGTTAATAGCATGTTTAATTTCAAGTTTTTACAAATTACCACGCCTTGGTAATTACGCGTTTTGATTATCATCCAAATTTTGATTTTCTCCGGTCCCTGTTACCCGATTTTGGTTTTGAAAGCAAACGTCACTGCGTCTGAAGTTCATCTAAGTATGGTTCAAGTTTCAATAGTTCTTAGATTAACCGTTTTCTCTGTAGGCTTAATTAATCTCCACGGAGAACTAGCTAGCCAGCCAGCCACCAGCCAGCCAGCCAGCCACCCACCCCCCAGCCACCAGCCAGCCGAAAGGAATTTGACGATGTTAGGAGCCTTTTTTTAACACAGAACGAGTTGTCGGATCGGGTTGATTTTTTTTGGTATGTCATGGACCACATACCAGGTCATATACCGAGTTTCAAGATTGTAACTCTTTCGGGGCGGCGTGTGCAGATAGCTGAAAACCCCCCAACTCTCGTAGCTGTATATAGGGCTGGAGTTCGTGTCGCCTAAGCAGTCGCATGCGCTTGTCTGCCGGGCGACGACCGTCGCCCTAGATAAATGCTCTTCCCTGAGACACCATGTATACCGCTGGGTTAGAGCTTATGGAAGGTTCGAGAGCTAGTGTTACGGCTTCGTTCTCCTCGACGTCTGCTCGGCAGTCCGGGTTAGTGGAGGAACCCACGGTATATGACTGTCAAGGTTACACCGTCCTTTCGGATGAGACGTAAAGCCGTTCGTCTCCTTGGTACTTTATAAAGGAGAAAGCTACGTGCCAGTACCGGGTTTCCCCTTCTCCATTCTCTATTAAATTTGAACTTGTGGATTGCATTATCCATTGCAAAAAAAATTATTTCATATGAGATTTAAGTAAAACTGATTGTCTTTTAGATTTTCACTAAATGTCCAACTACCACCCGTACAGCCTTCACTGTGTCTTAAGTCAGAACAGTGTGAAGGTCCCTGTAATATTCTAAGTGCATTGGAATTATTCAGTTGGCATTCGAGTTTCATCTGTCATCAGATATATTATTCAGCGTGTATGAAGCTAATGAAAATTGACACCCATACATTCGTATTCCGTAAATAATTAAAATGCAAAGAGCGTCTATTACGGCTGGACATACTTTTTGTCAAAACACTCTGATGACAGCACTCAGATAAAGAACACTATTTTAAAATAAGGACGTCCTAGTCAAGATTTCACACTTGCTTAATATAAACTTGTATCACGTTTGGATGAGAAATTGAGTTACACCACATGCAATCAGAAAGTTTTCCATCTCGAAGATCATTATAATACCAAAGTAAAACTCGTAAGATACGAAACACTATGAGTCACAGTATGCATAAGTTATAACGAGTAGAGCTAAGATTACAAAAGCAATTGGAATTAGTTTTAAATTTGTTACGAAGTACCTTGTGGTAACTTCTTTAAAGTTTCTCAATTTCATTAATCAGGAAACACTCCAGAACCTATTTTCTTTTTTTTTTGTTATTCCAATTTATTCATATCTACACTACAAAGCACCAACAATCCATAAGTTCTTAAAAGTATGGGATATGAACCGACAGTGTTGGCTTGGGCGCTAAGCGCTCGACTCTGATTCGGGAGGTCCCGGGTTCGAATCCCGTAGAGACCGGCAATCCTGACTGAAGGTTCTTTCCGAGGTTTTCCTCGGTCTTTAAGGCGAATGCAAGGGATTAAGTACTCTTAAACAGCCCTCGGACATCCCTTCACTATTTCCTATCCGCAACATACCTAGTACACCTGAAGAGAGGCTAATTGCACGCTATAACAGGTTTCCCTCGATAAACAAAAGGGATATGAAATATGTATGGAAAATAACCATTCAAATACACTGTTTACAATATCAAATAAGGGTTTCCGAAATTTCAATGTTGGAAAAAAATCTATAATACTTTGTGTTCTTTAACGATATTTTTGGCACTCGCATATCAGGAGTTCTTGTAAGTATATAATACTCAACCTGTATATTATGTGCTCACCTGTTTAAAGGGGTATTTAACCGCTAAACTCAAAAAATATATTTCATTCAGGCTAACTAGTAATGAATTTAGCAATCAACAGAAAAATTATTGGGGCCACCATGACCTCCCAAAAAATTGTCAAATATGACATTTTTCGAGCTAGGTCCCATCGGCAAAAATCTCCCATAAGAAATAACATGGGGACGATCTTTATGCCCCGTGACCTTGGAGGATTTTGATAAAAAAAAATATTGGCCATTATTGACGTACTCTACAGTCTTTTCTGTAAATTCTCTATATTTTGTTTTGTAATTTGGGCAAGTAGTTCGGTCAAAATATGCTGATTACCAAGATGGGGTGTGATTTTGGAATGCATATTTTTGCGTGTTTGAGGGTATATTTTGGCACAGTTTCAAGACACGATGTTATAAAGGGGCATTTTAGATTGGTACTATGCTCTAGTATCTATGTGGACCAAAAAAGAAGCAGGTTAAAGCTGATTTTAGAAATTTCCCGAAAACCCCAATTTTCGCAAATTTCTGGATAAAAAATATTCAAAAATTCGTGTTAAATCACAGTTACAAGATATAATTTTTTAAACTGTCATTTTAGTGTAGTATTGTGCTATAGATCACGTGGTAAAAAATATTTTTTTGAGGTTTTCAGCCCCTTTAATGCAAGCTAAGATCCACTTCAGAAGTAAATCAAGGGTAATCTTATACCGACACCCCCGACACTTACTCGGCAAATCTCGGATTTGTTCTAAAAGTCACCTTTAAAAGTCACACTAAGCTAGCACTAAATACACAGAAAGTTAGCCCCAGTGCTTGGTCAACGATATGACGGCTTGCCTTATCACTCATTAGAAAAACTGTCCCTAATTTATTTCTACACTAGAAATAAGCCAACGCTAAGACTATGAATCCATTAATATATACACACCTTGTTTTAATATTAACTACGCCCTTGACACAGTGTTTAAAAGTCACACCGTATATATAGACGAAGGAAATATTACGTCTGTATCCGAGTCACACCAAGTTTCCGAGTTGTTATTATGATGCTGTTTAAAACTAATATAATTAATAGCTTCACCGTTATCTAGAGCGAGTTCGTCACTTAGTAAAGTGCTCTGGTAAATTTGCATACAGCTTATTTCGCCTAGTTACAGAACTTTTAACTCATCGACTATTTGCAACGCAATTTCATCTCACATTTAACCTCGTTAAAAAAAAGTTGGATGACAAATTTGGCCAGTAGGACAACCGCAATAAGTATGTGATTCGCGTTCTATTAAATGGTGTTTCAAGTGTTTAATGTAAATGAAAAACAAAATGGTAGATTTTATTCTATGTGAAACTTCGGTGTTTCGCTGTGAAGTACTTGAGTATTTATAACTGGACGTTTGTCGGTCCGTGTAAGTTTACCATTTGAAACAATAAATTTACTTTTTATACTTCATTTCAAGGTTTGATAGTTTCGCTAATGCCTGTTATTATGTTGATATTTTTTGTAGATATATTTTTGAATATAATTATTTTTATAAGGTTGGCATTTGTCAAGTGTTTATATGCTATTTTCTGCTATCCTCGTGACACATTTAATTATTGCGGGAATAAAATTAATAATAAATAAATAAATAAAATAAAAAAAACATTGTTTGTTACTTTATATTTTCCTCATTCCGCTACTACTTGGGGTTATGAAGTATCTTTAATCACAGCCATTCGTCATATCTTGTTGAAACTCGTGCGATAAAATTTATGTTTAAACTGACACCAACAATATTATTTCTCTTCCCAAATCCCAATGTTTATTTAGTGTGCCAAGGGACAACATTACCCCTCTTTTGTGGCTCGTTGGTGTTGTGGTAAGCGACTCTGCTTCCAATGCTGAAGGTCCAGGATTTAATTCCCGTTATAGGCAGAAATTTTAAAACTTCTCATTCTGGTTAGGAATTTGTGAACGGTGACTTTGGAGCCGTCCTAGCAACGAGACACATAATCAATTCAAAATTGTTCTGAATCGGCCTTGTTGATTCTGGCGTTAATCCGCGGGTGTTCGCAATGTCCATACCACTGATTGTGATTGTTATATTTCCTATACAAAATAATCGATCTTTGGTTGGTTATCGCACACTCGTCGATTGCGTCGGCTCCTACAGGGTTGGATTGGTCGCTTTGGTTAAATGTCCCCCATTGAAAATCAGTTATATGACTTGAGAGGGTAGGCTCTAAATACGGATCTATTTATTTATTCATTTATTTAAGGTAACAAACTAGGTTGAATGTTGTGTTATTCAATCTTATGACATGTTCCCATATTGTAGTCTGACATATGCCTCTTGAGAATACGTGCCCCATGTGGTAGGTAGGCATCATGAGGTACATACACTACATTGCCTACTCAATGGAACTATTCTGCTAGAAGCAATGTGGAATATTTGCCCGACTTTCACCGCGAACCTAGGTCGTAAGAATTTGATAGGCTCAAGCGGGCCTAAGGCAGCAGATGTTACAGTTTATTGCCAATTTCTTACTGAATAAGGTCAATCCAATAACTTTTTTACTTACCCAAAAGAGATGAAGTTGAGCCCATTAATCCTCTATTTAGGCAGATCGTCAAATGAAATACCGACCGCAGGCAATTGTAACAGTTACTATGAAGACATCGCTCTAGTCAAAGGCGAATGGCGGTAGCGAGACATTACCTAACCTATAGTAAGAGCAAGACTAAGAGTTTAATTTGCATTTTAGTTTACATTACATTTGGATACAGGTTATCTAATTGCATTTTCTTCATATAATATTGTGATGGAATCATAATAGTGTAGGTTAATGTTAATCTTGTTATGTTGCTAACATGAGCAACAGCTTGAGCGTGGAGCAACATAACATGCAACTAATCTAGACTTGTAGAGAATAAAGGAAATTTGTGAGGATGAACTTTAAATGAACTGGAATTTTTTCGAATATACATAAAATTAAATATGCTTCCCATTTGAGTTTTTAATTTTAATTCGCATTATAAGCAATATCATTTTTTTTAAATTAGTCGATGTTGTACACTAAGGGTCATATTAAATCAAGAGGTCTGAAGATTACGTTTTCACCGACATTCTCGTGGTCACTCTTGTGCCATTATTATATTGCCTGTGAACTGCATTATCGATCGATGAAGTTCCTAGATTTTGATGTTGTTAATATATTTAGGAGGCTTGAAAGACTCTTGGTCAACAAAATAGTCATATCTAGAAGGCAGTCAGAAGAAATACAATTTTCTCAAAACAAAAGCATAAACAATCTTGGTTTTGCAATTGACTTGACAGTAGATAGAATTATTCTAATTACTAGAAAACTAGGCTAAATATAAGAACTAAGGATAGTCTTAATGCTATGCTAGGCCAAGGTATCGATATATAATGCTTCTTTACTTCCATATTATATTTCTTCTAGCTTGAAGTTTCTCTGGTGAATAGAGAATTTTCCTTGACTTTCAGCCTGTTTCTTATTTATGTCAAAATGCAGTCACAGGCGATATAAATAATGACACCAAGAGTTGACCACGAGACGTCGGGAAAGAGGATCTTTCAGACCTCTTGATTTTATATGCCCCGGCTGTACACTAAGGGTTACAATATCTTCAATTTGTTTCAGGCTTTTTTTCTTTAGACATAGTTCTATTTGCTTAGAGTATGTATGTTTGTTCGTGGTCTTTGTAATTTTAAGTAATGCACATTTATTATAGATCCTTGGTCCTAAATAGTAGGCATGTCTATGGGTTAGGTCTTTCTTTACTCGAGGTATTGCTAAACTGTTTATTGGGCTTGTTTTATTAGTATTTGAAAGTGCCCTAATATTTGAGTTCAGGGTTACTGATTTTAATATATGTTTCATAATTGATTTTAGTAACAACGCTTATATTAGCTTTATGTGTTTGTCTGTCTGTCAGTCTGGACGGAATCTTATTAGATGAGCGAAGCGAAGATTCCATTTCACTACACTGGAGAAAAAAATCTGGATTTTTTTTTGTGTGTTTGTTCACACGATTCCGGCTAAACCGATACTCCAATTACGATGAAATTTTATGGAGGCCTTAGAAACCTCTAAACTTAGAACTGCCATGTTTTTGAGCGCAATCGAAAAATTAAATTCTCATTAAAATTGCAATTTTTCAATTTTTTTCGATTTGTAAAACATTTCTTCGACTTAACACCTTAATGCTTTATTCGATTGTTATGATTTTTTGCATAAAACCTTAATTTTATGAATTATATATTCCTTTGAAATTTGAGCGCCATCGAAAAATTATTTCTTATGAAAATCGCAATTTTACGATTTTTTTAATTTTTAAAACATTCTTTGAGTTATAATACCTACATGCTTTATCCGATTGTAATGATTTTTTCACATAACCTTAAATTTATGAATAAATATATTGGTGTGAAATTTGAGCGCAATCGAAAAATAATTTCTTATGAAAATCGCAATTTTACGCATTTTTCGTTTTAAAAAAATTCTTCGAATTATAACATCTACATGCTTTATCCGATTGTAATAATATTTTCACAGAACCTCAATTTTATGAATTATATATTTGTGTAAAATTGTAGCACAATCGAAAAATAATTTCATGAAAATCGTAATTTTACACTTTTTTCGTTTAAAAAAACATACGCTCATCCAACAACGCACCTGAAAAAGCGTTTGCGAAGCTTCCTAACAATAAAAAATTCACCCACTTCTCAATGTCCAATCGAGCTGAAATTTTGCACACATACGTATTATTGATGACAATAGATGAATCAATTAACAGATTTACTAATTAATCAATTAATTCATCATGATTAATTAATAATCAAAGTTTTATATGGGAATAGATAATTCACCCACTTCCCAATGTCCGATCGAGCTGAAATTCTTCACACAGACGTATATTCTTTATGACAATGCATGAATCAATGTATCACATTCACTAAATAATCAATTAATTCATCATAATTAATTAATCAAACAAAGCTTCATATGGGAAATTAGTCACAGCTAGTGAGGATGGGCCAATCAGATGCAGAAATTCGGACACGTCCAGTGATCACATATTCGATTACAACATTCGTCAAAACTAAAAAGTATAAAATATTATTTCATGAACAAATTATTTTTTTAAACAACGCTTATATTTAAATGTACTAAAAAGAAAAAAAAAATCGGCCAACAAATGTTTGCCTTACTCGGAAAATAAAAGCGTTGGGCCCTTTCCCTCCATGAACAACAAAATTCTGTAATCTAAGTTATGTCAATACCGTAAGCGCCCAACGCTTTTATTTTCCTAGTAAGGCAAAAAGTTGTTGGCCGAAAATGTTTTTTTTACTTTTTAGTACATTTAAATATAAGCGTTGTTTAAAAAAATTTTTTTTTTCATGTAATATTTTTCTGATGCTGTTGACGTTGATAGTTTTGAAGATTTCTTCGGATGGAGATCTACTTGGGACCTTAAGAATTATTTTACTTACTTCTTTCTGAATTCTCAACAGAGGTTATTACTCCTAAACTTAACACTCATAGTCCCTACACATCTAAGAAGTTGCGTGGAGAGGGGTCAGAAACTGAAGAGAATCATTAAAAGAATATTCGTTTTAAAAATAAAAATAATTTCCATAAAAGATAGAAAACACATTTTCCAATATTATTCTTTAAATACATTTTTTGTCAGACAACACACTTTGGAAACGATATTTATCCGTAAACCGAAAGAAAAACAACGGATAAACTTTTTAATATTCACAATTGTCTCAACCGCAGCATACCTAGCTAGACACCTGGAAGAGGGGCATGAGTTACACTCTGGGCAGACTTCCCACGAAAAACTAAATAAATAAAATGTTTAATAAGGGAGTAAAGCTCATCTACATTCATCATGTTTCTGTCCGTCGAGCCGTCCGTCTACGTGTGTTTCACGTCTCAAAATAAAATAAACGAACATGACACGCGTATTATGGAGACATTGCAATTCAATATAAGTAAGAAATTCAATGATATAAGTTCGTTAGCTATTTTATGTGTTTTTTTTCATATATTTTTGATAAACTTTGGGTAATGGGAACGAGGTAAGCTACATTCAAAAAAATAATTGTAAGTAATTGTAATTTTTATATTCATTGTAAAGTAGTTTCGTTCCATAGTTTGGGTTTTCCCGAACCCGTGATAGTTTTACTACTTATCCTGATACAGATTTGTGGAACCACATCGACCCGTAGATCTGATAGTTCTATACCTGACGGTGGTATATAAACACACACGAATACCGGAGTACCCAAAATAAGAATCGTTCGTACAGTAATAGTGTTGGTTGCTGGGTCATAAATTTTAAAACCTTTTGTTTGGGGGGAGGGGGGGGGGGAGAAAATTTCCCTTACTCCCAGGGTCTCCAAAATTATCCTGGAACGCCGTATTTGGTTTTTATTGTGAGACGTGACACACGTACATACAGATGGACGAACAGAAGGGATGCTTACATGGGAGCTTCGCTATATAGCCTATACTTCACGATGTATCCATGTAGGAAACACAACTCTTAAGACCTTGACTTACCAACACGTGTCGGGCTTCGAATCTAATAACGTGAAATCAAGTTAAGAAAACTTTCACAATATGGCGCAACTTGCGAAACTAAATTAAACTTTAGTTCTTTAATTTCACAATTTGAGCCAGTGACTATCAAACATAGCTCTCTTGATTCTCGACAGGCATCATGTAATTAAAAAAAACTCTTAAAAGGACAAGATGAAAAATCATAATAAGGAAACTCTCATTTGAAAATATGTAACAATGAAACGCTTTACTAATTATCTTCAAATTTTTGTACACTTCTAGATACCCTTATTAATTGGCTTTCGAATACTTCTGAAATTAAAGTTCTAACAAATTTCCACTAGATAATTGTTATGATACGTTTTGTGAATACTTAATACCATGTAATTTACGAATGATATCTTAAGTTGCAATTAGGAAGCGAAGCTCCGATATAAGCAACACTTCCGTCCGTCTGTGCGTGTGTCACATCTTACGATTCAAACCGAACATGACGTCCGAATGACATGTGTGTTGTTGAACAAGGACAACAAGGGTGCCACAGAATGTTTCTGATGAACGTGAGTGTCAGGGAACTGAACTAGCGCCGCTCATAGATAAATACATCTACGGACCCGGCACCTCCACCAACAACGTTTAATTTCTCGATTTGGTTAGTCGGAAAACACTCCTGTATAGGTGGAATTGTTAATATTTAATGCCATACGTTATGGAAACATTGGCAGACGGCTTTAAAAGTGTAAAATGTGTAATTATTGCCAATTAAAAGCTTATACACTTGGCTCAACGCTGCACGCATCTGATTGCAGCTATACAAGCTTATAAGCTATTGGAAACAATTACACATTTAACATTTTTTAAAAGCCGTCTCCAATGTTTCCTTTAGTAATAAACGACTTCATAAAGCAAATGTAAGAAATTACTATTTAATTTGGTATGATGAAAATTAGAGGTGGCAGATCACTTGCTCTTCTCACTAAAGTTGTCGTGTCGGTCGACTATTGTCGATTGTCGCTGTCGAAAGACTGTTGTCACTTAGTAAATACACCTCCTGATAGCCGATGCTTAAAGTAAAATAACATTTCAAAATACTCTTAAAGGTCTACTACACCATGGAGGAGTTCCTTCAAGATAAAGAACTTAAATTGGAAGATAATCGAGCGATTGTGGCTATTAAAATACTATCCAAGTTCGAATTCGAATTCCACTTCATATTTTAAAATTACTTGCACCACTTCTAGCATTCACAGATGTGAAGATATTGTTTTGTTATATAGGCCTGTATATCTAATTAATTATATTTTGATTACCTTCAATTTTATCTTATTTTATTGTTATTGTTTTTTTAGATATTGTTATTATAGTGTCAATCAGGCGATACAATCTTTTTTTAAACTTTTACTTGTATAACCTGTATTTCTATTGTCTAAAGTGTCTGACTAAATTGTATTATAATATCGACACTCTTCTAGACGACGAGCGAACGAGTGATATGAAGATGTTAACGCCACATAATGTGTATGCCCAAGCCACTATTTTGAACATGGATCTTCGCTGATTTCACTTGCAAATCTGCCCTAAGAACACGCCATGTTTTCGAATACTACAATTCATTGTATCGAATTATCACTGATTCACTCAAATTCAAATTCAAATTCAAATTCACTAAAGTTTAACTCCTTATAGTAATTTTCAAATACTATTAATAGTTTTTTCATAATGATTGTTATAATGTTGTTGATTTATAGATATATTTTTAATTTTATTTATGGTTATAAGGTTGGCAGTCACTTTGTTTGTTTGGTTGTTGTTTGCTCTTTGCTGCTATCCTCGTGACACATTTAATTAATGAATGTATTCAAGAATAAATAAAAAAATGTAAATAAATAATAAATAATCAACCATGGCTACTATACGCCGAATACAAAAAAAGCATATCAAATTTGAAATTTGCCCCCGAAAGATTAAACCAAGCACAAAATGTATTTTAAATTTTTATAAGTTATGAGTTAACTCGACAAAGGGTTTACAATGTATCTAGAAATTGATATACAAAGACCGCGCACCCAGTGTGTTTGAAAATGAGTTCAAAGTGATGACAGAATTACAGTGTTGTAGCCGTTATAACCTTAATCTTCAACCGTACGTTAATATGCTTTATAGCAACGTTAACAAAAAGATTACAGATTAAGACCACCAACCTTGTTAAGCTATCTGCATTAAAAATGAAATCTCTTCAATGCTGGATATGTTGTTATATCATTATGTTGCTTGTGTTTGGATTGAGGTAAACCCTTGCTCATATTCTGCGGCAAGACCTTATCACAAAGTACATATTCTTTGAATTCAAGTTAGCTCCTAAAATGAAACCTTCCAACATTTCCGACACTTTTCAAATAGTCTAAACCATTTTTTTTACAATCTCAACTCGCGAGAAATGAATTCGTTTGAGGTTTAGTATGAACAAACATTTCTTAGTATCAGATTGCTTGACAAGAGCTTGTAAATTGCTTAAACTGGCAATAACTGGTAACTGAATAAAACCAGTCGCAATTGTATATTATTGAACGTAATGGGAAAATGTTCCATGCACATTGAAGTGCAAGCAGCGGTAAACATAACTTTTATAAATTTAATACAAGATGTATATATTTGGAATTAAGTTATGTTGAGTCCACAAGATGGGAAAAATGTGTAAAACAAACTGTCTACGATTTATTTTATGTTTAACTTTTAAAACAAATTTTAAATAACATTTCTCATTGCAGGAACAGTTTCAGAATAATTTTACACCTCGTTCTTTTAGAATTCAGCAATTATTATATTTGTAAGTATACATTTAAAATTTGAAAACTAGAAATATGCTGCAAACCGCTTTAGAGAAGTCCTACACAATTACAAGCATTGATTTAGAAAGCATGAACATAATATATTGAAACAAAATACAAGTCAACTTTTGTTAAAATAGCCTACATAAAATTTGTCACACTCACCCTCACCCTCACCCTCACCCACACCCACACCCACACCCTCACTCACTCACTCACACTTACCCACACACACTCACACTCTCACACTCTCTCACACTCTCTCACACTCACACTCACACTCACACTCACACTCACACTCACACTCACACTCACACTCACACTCACACCCCATCTCACGGCCATCTTGATGACGCAATGACAATTGTTACGTATTCGCTTTTGATTGCATTGTTTTACACTGATTTGATACTTAATGAGCCGTAAATACATGATAACATGAATAATTGTTTGCGTAGGTAGTGAGTTGCAATTGTATGAATTACGTTCACACAGGCGGGACGGTGGCTTTGACTCTGACGTGTATTTTGAGGTCTCTCAAGGATTCTATTTTTTATATCACACCATGTTCATTAAACGGATCACGATAATATGTCATATTTTATGTATGTTAAGAACATTGATTGAAGCAAGTACTAGCGGGCAAATGATTGGAACACAAAGGTAAGTGAAGCCAGAATTAGAAGTTAAGCGAATTTTGAATTGAATTTTCCCGTTAGATATAATGGCTATTCGATTTATTCATCAAAGCTCTGATGTGCTTCGGTGTATGCATCGCTGATATAATAATTCAAGTACTCAGAGAGACATAACTAATACTAATACTTAACTTATATTTCTCGTACGAACCTCTCAGTTTCAAGTAACTAAGTTACGGTTATGCGATTAGGTTTAACGGAATGTCCAAGGGATGTTCGAGAAGTCTTAATCACTATCTATGTAATTCCCGTACTAGTTGTGGTGGGTACCTTCACCCCCTACCAGACTTCAAAGTTGGAACTAGGGTCAAAATTTATATTGATTGATAGGATTAAGAAAACCATGGAAAACTAAAGATAAATAAACAATCATATATCATAAATTTTTCCCAAAAAATTTTGCCTCAGCCAGCTCACGTTACTGCCGAGTGCCCGTCCCCATTACTGTGTGACGGAAACAGCTGTTCATGTACTACTATATTATCTGATAGAGCTGCTTTAGAATCTTCTATATATTGTGATAGATGTTAACTAAGCAATGCTCGCACCTAAACACGTATACACGAAATATCTGGGCCTTCAAAGTCCAACTCGCAACCTTCTCGAGGTTTGGCCTGTGAGTATAGGGGAGTTGCCTTCCTAGAAACTAATGGCGAGCTATGGGTCGTCGTCGGGGAACTTTCCACTTTCCTTTGACTACCTCCCCGACGGCGACGACAATCACAACACGGACGGATGATGACACAGACGACGACGACCACGACGTGGGGGAACCCCTGCCCTCCCCATACGCTTGTGGCTGGTTCTGACCAGCACAGGCCTGTCCACCCCTTGTCCTCCCGCGTCTCCCCTTACGTTCCTCCCCTTGGAAAGAAGTGAACATCATAGATACTTACACTTAATGAAATTGTTTTATTATGACGTCCTAAAACTATTAATACTAATACTAATACGAAATATCTGTAGAAGTTGTGACTATCTAATACATTCCATGATTTTCGGGAGAAACAGAACGAAATAGCACAAAAAAATCGAGCTACTATGAATTGTTTCGAAGGTAGAAATGCAAGGGGATAGGCTACGCTTATCTATCAACGCGGCTGAAATAAGCATGCGCGAAGCGAACTAGTACAAGTATGTTGCATAATATAATGTTGGTGCCACAGTAACCGTACTTTGAAATGGAGTCGTAATTTATTTATTCATAGATTGGATAGGTCGCACTTCTATCATTCTAGAGTGCACAAGCCCATACCGTTATACGTCATGGCTTAGTCAGGCAACAATTTACTGAAATCTATAATTCACATCACAATATCAATACCTTCTTTCAAAAATAATACATCACCTTCATGAATAAATAAAATACTTTATGGATATATAGATAAAGTAAGGGAAACGTATCAAATAGAAATGGATAACTTACTTAAATTTGGGTAGGAGTGATACATGGTTAAGAAGAAGAAAAATCAATGTGGTTGAACCATGGACGACAGTACTTTTATAAACCATGGTTTTACCATGTCCACCGTTTTTATATATTTTTGGATGAACGTAGCAAACACTTCAATAATTTAACTTACCCTGAGAAAAAAACGGGTGTTTTTTTTCTGTTTGAATGCTCTCTACCGGGCAAACGGAGGGGACATTCGAAATCGATGAATTAAGATCTGCCACCATTTTTGGCACAATCGAAGAAACATTTTACATGAACATCGTACCTTAACGATTTTTTTTATCGATTTTGATGAATCTTAATAGGAACGTTTGAAATCACCGAACTTAGATATGTTATGATTTTATGGACAAACGAAGAAATATTAATACTTATATAAATCGTACTTCGCCACTTTAGCCTATATGATGGGATAGGGAGGAAAGACCTATGCTGGTCCAGCCGTAGGTAGAGAGGAAAGGAAATGTTGCCGCGTACTCAACACATGGCTCACACACACTCGACTATATAGGCGCTCCACGCGAGAGAGAGAGAGAGAGAGAGAGAGAGAGAGAGAGAGAGAGAGAGAGAGAGAGAGAGAGTTTTAATACCCACATTTACTTGGCGCCGGTGATATTTGAAATATAGTAATGGAATTATAAAAAAGCAGGTTAAAATATGACTTTTGTTTTTCAAGACTAATAGCACATAGCGTTTTCCTAGTTATTATTAAACTTAAATTCAAATGTTCCAGGATACTCAATACATGACTCGCTCACTCATCCAACAACGACTTTGGCGTTTCCCATAAAAATATTTTTTACCACATAGCTATACTGCACAAAAACGACCGTTAAAAAATTTATATCTTGCAAATGTGATTTTACACGAATTTTTCAATTTTTTCAATCCAGAAATTTGCGAAAATTGGCGTTTTGGGAAATTTCTTAAATTGGATATAACCTGTTTCCTTTTTGTTCCACATAGATACTGTAGCATCGTACCAATCTATAATGGCCCTCCCTGTACAACATCGTGTCCTGAAACTGTGCACAAATATATTCTATAACACGCAACAATATGCATTATAAGATCACACCCTTTCTTGGTAATCAGCATATTTTGACCAAACCACTAGTCCAAATTACAAAAACAAAATATAGATGATTTTCAGAAAAGGCTGTGAGTACGTCCATTATAACTAATATTTTTTTGATGAAAATCCTCCAAGGTCACGGGACATAAAAATCGTCCCCATGTTATTTCTTTTGGGAGATTTCTGGAGATGGGACTTAGCTCGAAAAATACCAAGTTTGACGGAAAAAATCGTGCTATGGTGGACCCAATAACTTTTCTGTTGATTTCTAAATTCATAACTAGTTAGCCTGAATGAAATATATTTTTTGAGTTTGGCAGGTGAATGCCACTTTAAATATGCCTAATCCTGATTAGTTAAATTGAGTGGTGAAAGAGTTGATCTTAAACTACCCCCCCCCCCCCTCAATGTACCATCCAATCGTCTCGATGATCCTAAGTCTTTCAGCGCGAGTTACCTAACATTATAACAACGAAACAATTACATTTTATGACCCTATTGTTCAAACCTCTGATATTTACGATCCATATCGAATTTAATTACAATATTGCTCGTGTTGGGGTGATAAAAATCAAATAGCCTATAAACAGGGAATTTTTTATTCAAGAAACAATGATGTCGTAAATTTGTGGAAACAATTGAGAATGGGTGTTTAAAACAAGTAGTTTAATCCATACAATGAGCGCTAAGCCTTTGTTTCCAGTGAGGTGTTAGAACATTAAATTATTTATGGCGTACACATGCCTGTAGTGATTTGCAATTCCTGGCAAAATAAATTATTATTTTAACATTATTTTGTAAAATTCTCCAAATTTACGTTGTCTGTGGGTTCCAGAAATCATTTGATGCACGAGAATACTGCGTAAAACTTGTGAAATCAGAAAAAAATGTCTTTACAAAATTTGTTTTATGTTACAAATCAAAACAATAAGTTGTTCACATTAAACGTAAAATGGAACTTATATGAACCTCAAAATCCATTCCAAAGCTGTTTTTCAATATACTGCAAGGAATTTAGAAAAAATCAAAAATCACATTATATAATAATCATATTCGAATAATCATAAACAAGTTTAGTTATTGGAAAATTATTGGAAACAACATCACAAATACAGATGGAATAAAAACATCCTTTTGAGGTCGCGATAACTTCCCTTCCACGCCTATCAAAAAATCTGTTTCGGACCCCATATTTTCATTATTATCTTTCATTTCCAGTTGTTAACGAAAATGTCGTGTTTTATGATTGTAATTTTAAAGGAAATTAGCATAGTATGTAGGCTGATACCGCGCGATTGATGTGAGAAGTCGCGGCAAGATACCTGACTACGGCAATTCTTACTGAAAGTTTAAATGAAAATATTTAATGCAAATGCAAAGGATTTTAGTCACTCGACATTTCCTTACAATAACCCTAATATTAAAATATTTTGTACATAATAGAATCAAATAACACTTAATTTAAATTTCGATGTGAAAAGGAAGAATAATGCATAAATTAATTAAAAAAGACCCCCCCCCCCCCTTAACCCAACCCGAATTTAAGACAAATATTTAATAATATAATCAAATCCAAATCAAATAAATATATATTTGACTAATGTATCTATTGTATTACATATTAGGAAGTACTGAACTTTACCTACATAAGAAAGTACATGTAATGGAAGTAGGTATTACATTAATTTTTCCGTATACTATTTTGAATACACTGAATTCGAAATAATTGTTTTGTGTTAATATTTGCAAATTTGTTTAAAGTGCTACACCGAGGGCTGGGGCTACTTCTTTTTCATGGGGCTAGTTTATACCAACTGCATTATTTTTCTGTGTTTTAGAATAGTTTCAAATGTCCCGCCAAAATTTTGGACATAATTTTTTTTATGGTTAGCTACTAATGTGCTATTCAACCGCGTTTTTCTATTTTCCCAAATATGCAACCAAGTCAAAATATAGTGAATGACTTTGAAACCTTGCTCTGTTAGAAAATCAAAAATATTTTTTTCAAATTTTTCTGATCGGGCACACGGCAAATATCGCCTCTTCAAAATAATTTCATATTTCAATTCGCCCAAGCACACCATTCAACGTAGGTAGTTGATGTATTTTTGTGACATTAATTTCCAACTGGTTTTCTAGAGGCTGACTGAGACAAAAAATACTTTTATTACAATTGTCTTTTCCGCGAATTTTTTCGTTTGGTGGTATTTTGTACCGATTTGTGCCGCCAAACGAAACAATTCGAAGGAAAAGCAATTGTTTAAAAAAGCTTTTTTCTCTCAGTCAGCCTTTAGAAAACCAGTTAAAAATTAATGTCACAAAAACACAACTACCTACGTTGAATGGTGTGCTTGGGCGAATTGAAGTTTGAAATTATTTCGAAGATGAGATATTTGCCGTGTGCCCGATCAGAAAAATGAAAAAAAAAGTTTAGATTTTCTAATAGAACCAGGTTTCAAAGCCATTCATTATATTTTGACTTGGTGTAGCATATTTTGGAAAAAAAATGGTCGAATAGCCTTAAGAACCAAGGCATCCATTTTAGGCATCTATTTTTTAACATAGAGCAACTTAAGATCATGATCTAATGGGAATTATGGAGTTAATCTGAACTCGATGTTTATAATTATGTTTTAACAGCTTGAAGTTTATTTCATTTTGTTCGATTACATTATGAGGAGTATGGATTCCAAAACCATGGCATCTCCACTTTGACTGTTTTCACATTTGGGAAGAGAAGACATGAATATGAACAGTATTATTTTGCTTTGCCACATATAAATAATAGTCAAGTTCAAAACAAGGCCATATCCAATGATTTTAACGAGAAAAATCAAACATCAAACTTCAAAACCAGCTATCCACTTTGGCATTTGTTTTCTAAATTTCGGCCATTTCCAAAATGGAGATGGCTGGTTTGCTTCTATAACCCTCCTTTCATACAAAAAAAAACAATGTTCTGTGTATGCCTCTATTATTCATTTTGACAGTACAACGTTACCCCTGGTGACCCAATGCTCATTTTTTACTAGCTATTGTTATGGAGTTAAAATTGCCCCATTCCATAGGGTAACTTTAGCAATTCATGTATTTATGTTTTTTCAAGATATTTCTTTCATTTATAAAGCTAGACATTTGTTGGTTGAATATGTGGTTACTTTGATGTGTTTTTTTTTGTATTTTATGCAATGTATCTAATATAATCCCTTTTTGAAGCAAAAATAGGTATAAAGTAGCCACGGCTGACCGGTATTCTTGTTTAGTCGTACTGAATTGGGTTGTAAACAGTGAACTGGTGAATTACTAAACAGGCAAGGATACGGGAGTAAACAAAAGGGGTAGCGAAGCTAAATAATCTACAGATGGTCGAAGATACAAAATAAAATTATTCGCCGAGTGTTAATCTTCTTGGTGGCGCCACCGATGTAGCGGACAATATTTATTTTTGTTGCTTCTTCTCATATTCAGTGATAGTGAGGGTGTCGCGACATTGATTTCAAACTTTGAGGGGGGGGGGGGGGGGGGGGGGCGGTGTTAGGGTGCTAACCATTCTTTTCTCTACCAAAAATATTCGGTGTCAGCAATGTCAACATAAAACGCAAAATGTTTGGGTCCTGTTTTTAAGGGGATATCACTGAAATTGAAATTACTAAACCATTCCATGTACACATTTTATATTTTCTGATTAACTGTTTTATGTTATTGAAAGTAATATTTACAAACCAAAAGTTTAAAATTCAATGTGTGTTCTAGATTAAAAAGCAACACATCTTAACATTCACCAGAAGGATTTGATCATTTTCGTTTTCTTTGTTTTTTAAACGAGGGAGCGGAGCGACCGAGTGTCTCCATTCAACTCAAACGGCTCTCATTCTGTGATTCTGTCTGTCTGTACGTCGAAAATCAGCCGAACCGCTGAACAGATTGCGCTGAAATTTTAAACAGACATCCGGTACGAGTTTACTAAGAACTGTTAACAAAATCAGCTTGATCCATTGCGATAGAAGCCAACAATAAATAAAAATGTGACTTTTAATAATATCAATGGCATTTGTTTCGTAGCAGTTAGCGGGACGAGGTTGACGTGGCCTGCATGGCCTAGTGGTAACCATATAGCCTACCGCGCGGATGGATGGGGTTCGATACTCGTCAGTTTTAACTTTTTTATATTTTTACACCCACATATTATTTTTGAGGGGTGTTAAATGGGAAATAAAAATTAGGTGATTTTGTTTTATCTTGGAAATTTGTTAATGTTTCACGCTGATACGTTTTGAATACGATTCGCATTTTGAATGTTCAATTTAAATAATTATTGTGGCAAGTAGAGTGAGTTCCTGTAAGGTGACCAGACGGTATGGTTTTAGAAGTCAAAACACTTGGCTAACTCACTCGTTTAACAACGACTTTGGCGTTTCCCTAGTTATAAAAAAATTGCATTGTTAAACGAGGGAGCGGAGCGACCGAGTGTCTCCATTCAACTCAAACGGCCCTCATTCTGTGATTCTGTCTGTCTGTCTGTACGTCGAAAATCAGCCGAACCGCTGAACAGATTGCGCTGAAATTTTAAACAAACATCCGGTACGAGTTTACTGAGAACTGGTTAACAAAATCAGCTAGATCCATTGCGATCTAAGCCTACAATAAATAAAAATGTGATTTTTAAAAATATCGATAGCATTTGTTTAGTAGCAGGTAGCGGGACGAAATCTGCGTGGCATGGCATGACCTACTGGTAAGCATTTATCTACCGCACGGAGGGTTGGGTTTCGATACCCGTTAGTATGAACTTTTTTATATTTTTACACCCACATATTATTTTTGAGGGTGTTAAATGGGAAATAAAAATCGGGTGATTTTCTTTTGTCTTGGAAATTTGTTAATGTTTCACGCTTGTACGTTTCGAACACGATTCGCATTTTGAATGTTCAATTTAAATAACTAGGGAAACGCCAAAGTCGTTGTTAAATGAGTGAGTGAGCCAAGTGATGAGAATCCGGGAACATCCCATTTCCTCCCATATACCCAAGGCTGGATCTAGCCCAGTATGGGGAATGATACCGGGTACTATACACATGGTGCTCACTCACTCGTTTAACAACGACTTTGGCGTTTCTCTAGTTAAACGAGGGAGCGGAGCGACCGAGTGTCTCCATTCAACTCGAACGGCTCTCATTCTGTGATTCTGTCTGTCTGTCTATCTGTACGTCGAAAATCAGCCGAACCGCTGATCAGATTGGGCTGAAATTTTAAACAGACATCCGGTACGTGTTTACTGAGAACTGCTAACAAAATCAGCTAGATTTATTGCGATTTAATCCTACAATAAATAAAAATGTGATTTTTAAAAATATCTATAGCATTTGTTTAGTAGCAGCTAGTGGGACGATAACTACGTGGCTTGCATGGCCTATTGGTAAGCATTTAGACTACCGTACGGAGGGTTGGGGTTCGATACCCATTAGCTCGAACTTTTTTATATTTTTACACCCACATATTATTTTTGAGGGGTGTTAAATGGGAAATAAAACTTAGGTGATTTTGTTTTATCTTGGAAATTTGGTAATATTTCACGCTTATACGTTTTGAACATGATTCGCATTTTAAATGTTCAATTTAAATAACTAGGGAAACGCCAAAGTCGTTGTTAAACGAGTGAGTGAACCATGTGTTGAGTACCCGGGAACATCGCCTTTTCTCCCATATACCTAAGGCTCGATCTAGCCCAGTATAGGGAATGATACCGGATACTATACACATGGCTCACTCACTCGTTTAACAACGACTTTGGCGTTTTCCTAGTTAAAAAATTATGTTTTTTGTCGCATATCTATATTTCACATTTTTTAACGAGGGAGCGGAGCGACTGAGTGTCTCCATTCAACTCAAACGGCTCTCGTTCTGTGATTCTGTCTGTCTGTTCGTCGAAAATCAGCCGAACCGCTAAACAGATTGGGCTGAAATTTTAAACAGACATCCGGTACGAAATTATTGAGAACTGCTAACAAAATCAACTACATCCATTGCGATTAATTCCTACAATAAATAAAAATGTGATTTTAAAAATATCTATAGCATTTTGTTTAGTAGCAGCTAGTGGGACGATAACTACGTGGCTTGCATGGCCTATTGGTAAGCATTCAGACTACCGCACGGAGGATTGGGGTTCGATACCCATTAGCTCGAACTTTTTTATATTTTTACACCCACATAATATTTTTGAGGGGGGTGTTAAATGGGTAATAAAACTTAGGTGATTTTGTTTTATCTTGGAAATTTGGTAATGTTTCACGCTAATACGTTTTGAACATGATTCGCATTTTAAATGTTCAATTTAAATAACTAGGGAAACGCCAAAGTCGTTGTTAAACGAGTGAGTGAGCCATGTGTTGAGTACCCGGGAACATCGTCTTTTCTCTCATATACCTAAGGCTCGATCTAGCCCAGTATGGGGAATGATACCGGATACTATACACATGGGTCACTCACTGTTTAACAATGACTTTGGCGTTTCCCTAGTTTAATTTAACACCATTGTAACACCAATTTGAGAAAGTTTGGAGTTCTTGTTGCATTCGTTCACAGTCGTTGACGTTACTCACTGGACAGTAGCCTTTGAGATCGTCAGCATTCATCAGGCATTTACTGGTCTTGGAACATGATGGTATATCGTAACGAATAGTGTGAACATAAAAGGGCCTAGAATTGAACCTTGGGGCACCCCTGATGTGACAGGTTCAGTGTCAGAAGTACCGTCATCAATCAATACGCTTTGTGTTTGACCAGATAGATAGATTTAATTCGTATAGCAATATATCAGCATAAAAAAATTATGTAGTTAATAAATAAAATAGCATGTGAAACGCATGTGAAAGTGTGTGTTGATGCTTGTGTGCGTATGTTTGTGTGTGTATGTATGTTAAATTGTGTGTGTGTGTTTTTGTCAGTGTGAATGTGAATGCAATTGCGCTCGCACTTTTGTCTGTGTGTAGATATTTTTAGGTGTCGACAATGGTGCTGTGTAAGAGAGATTTAAATGATGCAAGAGTATTAAAATTAAAATCAAGGCTTGTGTTTTTGACTGCGAGACTGTTATAGGTGTTTTGTAGCCTATTGACGCATGAGTGTTTGGAAACGTCAATTCTACATTTAGTTGGATAAAATGGGCACAGATGCCTAGTTACACGTGATGCAACATGAAAATTTAGTTTCTAAAGAAGTGGAAAATCAACATAACTAATTACAACTTTGTACAAGAAAACTATATCTATAATCTTTCGCCTGCTACATAGCGTGCGAATCCTGCTGAGATCACAATGACTTACATACTCATTCCTATGATACTCAATATTAGATTTCATGCTCAACAGTTTTACAAATCTTTTATGTACTTTTTCAAGGCCCTCGATTTTAGTTTTATGGTTTGGATTTATGCCTTCACTTCCTGTCAAACATGATTCGATTAAAATTACTTATTGTTCTTGATGAACAAAACTATTGTCTTTAAATTGAATCCTACATATTTATGCCTTTTTTTCAATTAATTATTTTTCCTTGTAGGTATAAATCGCAACTCATTTTGATAGCAGTTCTCAGTAAATTTGTACCTTATGTCCAATTAAAATTTCAGCGCTCTCGGTTCAGCAATTTGGCAATTCGGCGTACACACATACAAACACATACAGAATCACCGAAGTACCGATTTTCTAGAATTGTAAAACTCAGTCGCTGTTCTCTTTAGCCTAAAATCGTTAAAGTGGCTGTTCGTCGAGTGTGTGTTGAGTATCTCGGCAACATTTTCGTTCCTCCCTACCGCGACAGCACCAGCATAGGTCTTTCCACCCTAGCCTATCATAGGTTAGAGTGGCGCAGTATGATTTATATAAGAATTAATATTTCTTCGTTTGTCCATAAAATCAATACATATCTAAGTTCGGTGATTTCAAACGTTCCTATTAAGATTCATCAAAATCGATTAAAAAAAATGAAAAGGTTCGATGTTCATGTGAAATGTTTCTTCGATTGTGCCAAAAAAGGTGGCAGATCTTAGTTCATCGATTTCAAATGTCCCCTCCGTTTGCCCGGTAGAGAGCATTCAAAAAGAAAAAACAACCGATCTATTTATCTTACGGGAAAGTTTAATTATTGCAGTGTTTGCTACGCTCATCCAACAACATTTAACAACGGTGGACATGGTAAAACCATGGGTTATAGAAGTACTCTCGTCCATGGTTCAACCAACTCGACTTTTCTTCTTGATAACCATGTATCACTCCTTCCCAAATTTAAGTATCAGTTTATATTTGATTCGTTTCCCTTACTTTATCTTTATATCCATAAAGTATTTAATTTATTTATGATGTTGATGTATTATTTGATATGAGGTAATATTGTGATGTGAATTATATATTTCAGTAAATTGTTGCCTGACTAAGCCAAGACGTATAACGGTATGGGCTTGTGCACTCTAGAATGATAGAAGTGCGACCTATCCAATCTATGAATATATAAATTACGACCATTACAAAGTACGGTTACTGTGGTACCAACATTATATTATGCAACATACACTAGGCCGCTTCGCGAATGCTTATTAGAGCCGTGTTGATAGATAAGCGTAGCCTATACCCTTGCATGTCTACCTTCGAAACAACTCATAGTAGCTCGATTTTTTTACTGTTACGTTCTGTTTCCCCCAAAATAATGGAATGTCTTAGATAGTCACAACTTCTAACCGATATTTCGTGTATACGTGTTTAGGTGCGAGCATTGCTTAGTTAACATTTATCACAATATATAGAAGATTCTAAAGCAGCTCTATCAGATAAAATAGTAGTACATGAACAGCTGTTTCCGTCACACAGTAATGGGGACGGGCACTCGGCAGTAACGTGAGCTGGCTGAGGCAAAATTTGTTGGGCAAAATTTATGATAGATGATTGTTTATTAATCTTGAGTTTTCCATGGTTTTCTTTATCCAATCAATCAATATAAATTATAACCCTATTTCAAACTTCGAAATCGGGTAGGGGGTGAGAGGTACTCACCACAACCAGTACGGGAGTTACATAGATAGTGATTAAGACTTCTCGAACATCCCTTGGACATTCCGTTAAACCTAATCGCATAACCGTAACTTCGTTACTTGAAACTGAGAGATTTCGTACGAAAAATACAAGTTGAGTATTAGTATAAGTTATGTCTATCTGAGTACTTGAATTATTATATCAGCGATGCATATTCTGAATCACATCAGAACTTGATGAATTTATCGAATAACCAATATATCTAACGGGAAAATTCAATTCAAAATTCACTTAACTTCTAGTTCATGGCTTCACTTACCTTTGTGTTCCAATCATTTGCCCGCTAGTACTTGCTTCAATCAATATGCTTAACATAACTAAAATAAGACATATTATCGTGATCCGTTTAGCGATCATCATGTGATATAAAAAGTAGACTCACTAGGAGACCTCAAAATACACGTAAGAGTCAAAGCCACTTTCCCGGCTGTGTCAACGTGAATCATACAATTGCCACTCACTACCTGTAATAATGCGGTCTCTATGTTGTTATCTCTCTATGATAATGTAAAATGCGGTCTCTTATTAATTGTGTTCTTATATTTTGTTACGTGATACCTCTCAAACAAAATGGAAGTTAAAGGTAAATATAAATTAATGTATGTTAAATTAATGTAAAATTAAATGAATGAATTAAATTATTAAATAAATTAATGTATTAATGTATGCCTATACAAGCAAGAACATGATACTGTTAATTCTGATTAAAGTATCATATTCTTGGTTTATTATCACGACACTAAGAAGTAAGGGTATTGTAGATTAGTCACGTTAATTTTATAAGGAATTGCTCTTAAAATTGTCACAAGGCGTATATTTGTTTGTCAGGTATGACATTGATATGTGTATACAATCAGTAAGCACTGAAGACAGGAATCCTTACTCTCTAACCTTTAACAAGGGTGCATTTTTTGTCAATGAAGGGACCTTCCTCTTATCAGGTGATAAATGGACAATCACAATGGATGTAGAATTTGAACAATTCAGGAAAGCTTTAAAACTATTTTTGTTTGAGCTACTGAACTTTACCACATACCAACTGTAGTTACTGTGATATCTGTAATGGATCATGAAACTAAAACTAAAATCAATAAAAGTTTAAATATCTAAAAATTAAAGAATTATTAAATGATGCACGAGATTTAGTTAATGTGCAAACTTCAGGAATTCGAATCAGCGATTTAAGAAAAACATTAGACCAAATGGTAAATGAACCTGAATCAATAATGAATGCTACATCAACATCACCAATGGTTAACAGTGATAAGCTTTATTGTATTGTTACTTATTATTGTTTCAAGTTGTGTTCACAGGAGAAAGATTTATCCATATTTTCTTAAAATCCAGTCCTCTGTTGTAAACGGAAAAAGAAAGTCACATTCGAAGAGAACATAGTCGAGTCGACTTACCTCTGGACACCGACGTCACCTCACCACCAAGGAATATTGAACCACATTTTGACTTCTGTGAATAATAAGTATAAATTATCGAGGAAATTGTAATTCACACAAATGTGTTGTTTGTTGTAAATGGTTACCCTTCTTACTTTTTGATATGAAAATTAATAAAGTTAAATTTATATTGCAATGATGCAAGAATATAAAAAGGAAATAAAAAGTAAGAACGTTAATGAATAACTAATGGCATAAATTGTGTTGAATATTAATGATAAAGTTAAAGTAATGTTGAGCTTATTGAGGATGAATATTAGTAAACCAAATGTGACAATTGAAAAATATATGCAATGTTTATATGGGAATTTAATTTATGAATATTATTAAACAAAATGCTACAATTGAAAAATATAAGCATTATTCGTATGGGAATATAAAAATATAAAAATAAATACTAGATTGCTTTCAGTTATAACTTTTAAAGATTATAACTTGAACTATGCCCCTTTGCAACTAATAACAATTACGGTGTAAGAATATATTTTATCAATCCTAATATGAACTTAGTTTTCAGTGGAGTGTGATGACGACATACTGGGGACGTCATTCTTCTCTTATCAATCTGACTATTGAGCAGAAAGAATGATCTCCACCATGACACAGATGATTAATAATTCCCGATTACACGCATCATCAACTCAAGACTTGATGAGCGCCAGATTCATGTTCCGGTCCAATCAGTAATCTGTACCACAAGCTGCTGTCCACTCTACACAAAACAGTTATTTGGAGGACGACACCTTCGCCTGTGGAATTGCAGCTGCAAACTTGGACTCTTCCTACATTCTACGCCAGGACGCGCGACTTCTTTCATAAAATTGTAATTAGCGCCCGGACTGGGTAGAAATATAGAGGAGCGTACCAAGAACATTTTTACTGAGGAATAGCACACTAATAAAACATGTTGTTGTGTACCACGGACCAACGCATAATTAATATGTAGTGCTAAAGGACATGATAATTTGGATTGTATGTTCGGTTGAGTTTTATTCACTGTAGTCGCTTGTTATCTTCATAACTTCTTAATTGAAATCTAATTGCGAAAAGTTCTTGATTTAAAGTTAAATGAACTAATTGATTAATTTTCTTTTGTGCAATGAATTGTAATTACTTACACCCTGATTTTGAACAGTATTTGAATTGAAGTAAACGAAATGTTATGATGTGCTTATTTTAAAAATTAAACTTACATTGTGTAAGTTACTTTTCCAAAGTGGGTAGTAATGTTATAAGGCGGTCTCTATGCTGATATCTATCTATGATAATGTATAATGTGGTCTCTAGTTAATTGTATTCTTATATTGTGTTAAGTGATACCTGTCAAACAAAATGAAAGTTAAAAGTAAATAAAAATTAATGTATTATATTGCCTATACAAGCAAGAACATGATACTATTAATTCTTATTAAAGTATCATATTCTTGGCTTATTATCACGAACACTCACACACCGATGACGCTCGAAAGCTCGTAATCACCTAATCAACGGGTCAAGTCTAATAAAAGGATCAAGTTGAGACCTTATTGAGACCTTATTGTTAAGAGATTGTATAAATCGCGATATCACCGGCCGTTAGCAAATATATATATTTTTGGTAAACGTGTTGTTACACAACACTAGCTAACTTTGACCAAGGTGACTTCATTATATTGACGTCATACTCTGACTGTACACACGAAAAGATGGGTAAAACATCCCCGTGTTCCTTAGCTGGGCACGCTAGTCGTATTTTAGTCACTTGCCAGTCCCAGTACTGACACGACTTAGGCGAAATATCAAGCTATTCGAGCCTCATCACGATATGAAGACCATTTGTATAAGTAAGCCCAAGTAATTGGGAGTTTTATATAAATATATTTTTTATGTTAATTCTTTTTCTATTCTAAAACAAGTTTTACACCAGTTGTTAAACATAAAATGCTCAATGGACATCTTTTAATTACTAAGAGACCATGAAGACATTATTCTGAAGCTTTATTAAATATTTCCTGAACTAAAAACCAAAGCAAATTGAAATACCTATTATTAAAACCCCTTTTGTTAACCCTATACTTTGGCCTAAATCAGAACTAAGGACCCAGGTCTCCCTAATTCCTTGATTAGGGTGGTGGCAGCATTTGCGCTACCTCACTTTGTAAGCTAGACCGCTTCCGCTCGCTTACATACCTACACAAACAATTCATGTTATTGTGTATTTACTGCTCATTAAGTATTAAATCAGTGTAAAACAATGCAATCAAAAGCGACTACGTAACTTGTCATTGCATCATCAAGATGGCCGTGACATGGAGTGTGATCTAGCTGATTTTGTTAACAGTTCTCAGTAAACTCGTACCAAATGTCTGTTTATTTCAGCGCAATCTGTTCAGTGATTCGGCGATTTTCGACGTACAGACAGACAGACACACAGAATCACAGAATAAGCGCCGTTTGAGTTGAATGGAGACACTCAGTCGCTTCGCTCCCTCGTTTTATCAATATTTTGGTAATCTGTTTATGTTTGATGTGGCGTTGATGCTAGTAAAAGGTTTAATTATAATTGTAGAAACCGCCACTATTGGCAATACGAAATAATTGCTGCTTCAACTCCATTTGTAACATATTGTTTGTATCTGTAAAACAGTCTTCTTGTTGAAGTAAAGGTTGTCACCCTCTATAAATTCGCCCTTAAACCCCTCATTGTTAATTTCGTCGCGAATTAGCTGAATCGTTACTTGTGGAAAATGACACATGCGTCGCATACTAATACTCCCATTCTGAGGTCGTTCTGGGCTGGACCAAACTGACTCAGTATTAGAAAACAAATATTTTATGTGTCTCACTGCTAGAACAAGCCAGCGGTTTAGCCGCAGTCGCTTAGCCGGTTCCTACTCGAACACCGAAGTTAAGCAACCTTCGGGCGTGGTCAAGGGGAGAGTGGGTGAACGCTCTGCCAGAGCAGACGGAGGGTTCGAGAGCTAGTGTAACGGTTTCGTTCTCCTCGACGTCTGCTCGGCAGTTCGAATTAGTGGAGGAACCTATATGACTGTCAAGGTTACACCGTACTTTCGAGTGCGACGTAAAGCCTTTGGGCCCCTTGGTACTTTTCGAATGGAGTAAACTACGTGCCGGTACCGGGTTTCCTCTCTTCCCTTCGACTATTCACCATTCATCCTCATCTATCACTACTCATCTTCTAGAATACCCTTAGTGCACAAATCAAATCAATCCAATAATTCTTCTCATGACGTTTAATTCCTACTCATCAACTACCTTTCCAGTTTGAGCCACTGCGAAAACATGAGATATTATTTAAACAGATACGAATACGAAATGATCAACAAACATTTGTGCGGAATTTAAACTTCTTTGCCTCACATGCATGGTTCTACCACATGAGAATGCATTAAAACTCTTTTCGTCGTTAATAATCATAATTTAATTAAAATTCAGGATAATATTTTTGTTATTTCTTAATAACCACATACCCTCCTTCTTGGAGTGGAAGGAGGAGGAGGAGGTAGGGACATTTTGTGTATCTAGAAGTGTAATTCACCTTTCATATGAAGATTTAACATCATTATAGTACCTATAAAGTTATAAATTAAAAAAATAACACGGGTATGGGAGTGCCCAAAATTCTGAGCAAGCTAATACTTATAGGACAGAATGTCAAAGAATAACAAATAAATGCAATCCTACACCGAATTAAATATCTTGTTGGAGGTGCCGAGTAAAAATATCTAGTCCAGTCCCTCCGACCCCAAAAGTCACCAAAAACACTATGTAACATTCTTGCTGAAGGGCAGTGTAAAAGATCGCACGTCGTCGGAGGTTTTAGTCGTTATCGCCAAGCTCCGCTCCCTAATATGTTTGTAGGTTTGTAGATGCTAGCTGCATGCTCCTTGCAGTATTATTACTTTAATCGGAAAGCAAACACAATTTGTGGAACTTGTTTGTTTGGGGGGGGGGGGGGGGGCAAAATAAAATCATTATGTTTTTCTCCAAAATACTCCAAAATACGTAAAAACATAAACCAAAAAAACCTGCAAAACCTTCAACATTGCTATTTAAAGTATGAAGGACTTAAACCGAAAAGGACTTTCGTTTAAAATAGCAACGTTTAAGGTTTTGAAGTATTTTTTGTTACTAGATCATAAAAAAAAAAAATGGACCCCCCGCCCCCCTGAACCGAACAGGTTCCCAATTTGTGTGCGGATTATAAGGTATAAGCAAATCTGGCTAGTTACATTTTTTGTGAGTCTGTGATCAATTTTCCAAGCATTAGGGCGAACGTAATTTTTAAACCCTGGTTTCAAGTACTATTAATTTACACATTATACGCCACATGAAGGGGAATCCCTATACCTAAAAATTATTTCTATAGGAGGAAGTAAAGACATCTGAAATGTAAGTAGAATAAAAGGACAAAATAAAAGAGCAGATTTTTTGTACTGGACAAAGCCCCAGAATCTACAGTTATATTCAAATTGTCCGAATAAATCCAGCTAGTTCAAAATTTAATTTAGACCGTCGTTTATTTGTATACTGTTTCTAAACTCCCTTATCTACAACCTTAATATAAAGATTAATGGTTTTCTATAGTTTCTTGTATTGCACGATTTTTTTAGCCTGCCGGTAAAATTTCAAATTTTGTACCGTTTAACGAAAAAAATCGTGCATCGCCAGAAACTATAGACAGCCAGTTTTCTTTATATTTATGTTGTAGATAAAGGAATGAAAAAACAAAATACAAAAAACAGCTTCTCAAAATTCAATTTTGAACTAGCTGGATCGATTCGGGCAATTTGAATATAATTGTAGATTCTGAGGTTTTGTCCAGTCAAAAATTTCTAAAAAATAATCTACATTTTATTAAGTCTTTCATTCTACTAACTTTTCAGCCGTTTTTACTGCATTCTTTGGAATTTATATTTAGGTCTAGGAATTCCCCTGAAGAGGGATGCCAAGAATACCTCTTCCACTTTCAAATCCTAGTTTAAATTGTAAGCTATTTGCTTAGACGTCGTCGTATTGCACGGCGGCTTTGCATGTCTGCAGACTGCAAAGAACTCGGACGGGACGTAAATGTATACTCGTATTTTTCAGACGTCTCCTGGTTTGTGACGATCCTATTACTCTCTTCCTCACGCTATCCCCTTTCACCAAGAACTTGATACAAGAAATTGGATTGAACTAGTATGTCTACTCTTTCAGCTAACTTTGTCCAGAAATAAACAAATTGCATTATTGTAAAGAAGCAGATACGTGGGTGTGGCTTGACCTATATGCGAACAATATTGATTAAATCTAAAGTTTGCGTTTTTAATCGCAATCAACTTATTAAAAAACGATTTTAATTTGATTTGCGTAACTTTAGGTGATTGTTTTTCTTGTTTTTACTTTCAAGTACGCTTGAAAGTGCGTGTCTATATCAAGAGACATATTGTAAGTGCTTAAAAGAAGTTTAATTTAAAGTTTTTTACGTTTGTTTCTGGTGAAATCAGGCTGAACAGCTTCATAACATATGTTACTGTTAAGAATACTAATGTTCGGATAATGAGTAAAAATACATAACTTATAAAATATGAAAACAGAAAAGTGACGCAAATAAGGTTGCTTTTTATTGCTGTGATCAATTAATTTAAATTAAAAATATCTCTGAAATGTTTATAAAATGGGATTCGCCTGTTTAACACAACAAACTTCACCATTTGTCGATATTCTTGCAACTACATAGCTAAAGGGTGAGTGGATTGTTAAAATGGAGCAATGCTCAATGGATTATATTTTGTAGGTCTCAAACCCAGCAGTCGTTGTTTAAAGATTAAATAAAAAGAATTTTTACTGAGGTAATAGTTAATCGTTTTATTTAACTAATAACCAAGCTCTGGCTATTAGTGGTCTTCTAGTCTACTAAACATTCATTTTGTGAAATTAAATTACTTTCTAATTACGTATTGCGTATACTGACTTGGAATATAGAGATGGCGCAATGTCGCCTCAAGATTTGAGTAAATAAGGTTAGTTGATAATTGGAAAAATCTAATTTCATAGCAGAGACATCTTGCGAAACGGAATATCCTTGTTGAACTTTGCATTTCTAGCAGGAATCTTAACCTTTATTACATTAACCTATTTTTCAGTGCTGAAATATCGTTGAATAAATTATTAATGTAAAAACTTGGGTGTGCTAGGGAATGAGAATATTTCTGATGAGTCGAGTAATGTTATTATTTACTACAATTCATAAATTAAAAAAGTCCGCCCCAACCGGGAATCGAACCACGGATATGTTTCCATGTTTCCCGACTAACCAAATCGAGAAAAAAAAAGAGCAAAATGTTATTCAGCTCTGATTCGATAATATTACTTGTGTTAACATAATGCAGATGAAATTAAATCCCGTCGAATATTGCGTAGATGGGGATGCAAAATATAAGCCAGTCCTAGTAAAAATATTTGGTTGCAATGGTTGCCAATGGTCACAACAAGTCACCAATAGTTCACCAACTGATGCAAGTGATCGCCAAGTGATCACCACAGCAGCCAAATGTCGCCAACAGTCGTTTTGTGTCAAAATATGCATTGCAGAGTTGGTGACCGTTGGCTGCCTTTTGTGAACGTTGGCTGTCATATATTCTTTGAAATTTCGGTGGCGACTCTTGGTAATCATTGGTAACCTGTTGGCGATCAAAAATAAGCCTGGTGATCTGTTGGTGACCGCTTGGCGACCGTTGGCATACAATATTCTACCAGGGTATCAATAAAGTGCATTTTTTTTATTAAACAAAAGAACACGTTTTATTTCTCATTTAAAATATTATTCCTTCCAATAAAGTCTTAAAATAATTCTACCGTTTCTAATAAATATCAGTGCAACAGTTCACATCGAATAATACATTTTCACTATTTTTAACTAAAATATCCATCATGTTGGATATATATCTGCCGCCTCCTACATCTATTGATCTCATAGATAGGTGACTACTCAAAGAGGTTTAACTTGCCTCAAATTTCATGTATAGCCTATCTTATCAAGATAAAAATGCTTTAACGCCATAACGTCACTGAAGAATATTCTCAAGAACTTACTGCGATTTATGTAGTGATGTGAGGGTACCCAACATTTCGCGTTTTCTCGGGTCTTTTGGGACGGACCCGACAGTCAAAAGAGGTATAACCGATCTTCGGGTAACTAAAAAATTATTTTTGATGGAAATGGTGGAGGTGCCGGTCCAGACTATTTTTATTCACAGCTTGTAATACAAAATGTCGTTCAATAAAATACAGACAATAGAAAAAGAATTGGATAATAATCATAATATAAGATTCTTCACAAGTAAAATTAAATACCTATTTTTACGAGCAGTATATCATAATATCCATCGTTTCCCTACCCGACCCTACCCGGAAACCTGTATCAGTTAGGTACCCAACCCGATCCGTCTGTCAAAACATCTACCTGCAGAGCCATAGTTTAATGAAATTTCTAATGAGTTAATCCGTAGTCTACAAAATTCTTTTCGTACGTGGAACAATAATTTCTTCGATATCAACCTTTTTAATATCCCAGATTTAAAACTATTTGTTGAACTCACAAAACATCAATTCTCACTGACCACCATGTTTTGACTTCTGAGAACACATTACCGGAACACACATTAATTACAAAGCAAAAAATCATAGGCGATATCGCTGGCGGTATGCTTGTGCTTAGGAACTCCTTCAATATCGATAAAAACAAAACAAACTTTGACGAGGATATGCAATGTATGCCCCTCTTCAGGTGTGTTGCGGATAGGACATTATTGCGAAGGGATTTTAGAGGGCTGTTTGATAGGACTCGATCCCTGCATTCGCATTAAGACTGAGGAAAACCTCGGGAGAAACCTCAGTCAGGATTGCCGAGGCATTCGAACCAGATACCTTCCTAACCAAAGTCTCGAGTATAGAGCTCGAGCCAACACTGTTGGTTACTGATAGTTATTATGCGGATATGTGTGATGCTATTTATGATGTCTGACATGAGTTATTGAAGATACAGTTCCTAAAGTGATATCAAACCGTAGGGAATACCCACTCTGGTTCAACAATGATACAATAGGTGCACTTAAAAACGAGAACCATGGAAACGTTCTCAATAGTGCAAGAGTGCAATTGCAATAGGAAACATTCCCCTACATAAATCGTCATTTATTTATAGTGTTGTCGACCTATTAGTATGCATGGGTTGTTTGTGTAAGATGTGATAGCTCAGTCTGGGTGTCCATAGAATAGAAAACAGAGGGTAGGTGGCGGGGGGGGGGGCATTGTCGACTACAATGAGAAACATCCCCCGCTTGTATGCCACCGGAGGCAAATTTGCGAAGCGGAAAACGTTTGTTGAATAAGCAATTGAAATGGCCTTTTTGACATTTTAAGTGTAGGCCAATTTTTTTCATCAGTTAATAATTTGTGAAAGGTGGATTTCACTAGAATACTTCTTTTTGAAGATTGCCTTATATACTTTAAAAATCATTAAGTGGGGGATTAAGTGGTGGATGGGGGCGATGGGGGGCGCACTTGCCCTCCTTGCCACCTCTCTCCCCTATGGGCGCCCATGAGCTCAGTTTATCTGGAGTGACCCTGTGTTTGTGGTCAAGCCCCTAGGGTTGTCGCTAGAAGTAAGCACAGACAGCAGCAGAGAAAACACTCCACTCCCTGGGGAATATCGTCGACTCGGCGGGTGGGAGGGAGGGAATGTCTCCCTGTCCGTTTACTCATCTCCATTCATTGAAATTCATCCCTCTCCGTCCCACGGGGATGTTTATATACGGAACCAACTAAAGCAGTTCACTCCATGCAATGAAAGTCTTAGAAACTACAAGCAAAGTAACGTTTTTCATGACTATCCTCAGAATATAAGAGATACGTGCAGTGGTAAGTTTGAATTGATCCCTAGATTCTGTTGGAAAGTTGGGTATTGTAAACTTTTTCTTGTGAGTTTTCGCGCACATGCTTCGACACTATAAAAGAGAACATGATATTGGAGCGTGAGGGTTAGAATTAAGAGTATTCACGAGACATTCAACGGATCTTGATTATTTATGAACAAAATCAATGCAAATAATGACCGAGAAAATTAGGGTTGTGCAAGTCCTGATTTTTTAATTCGCGTCAAGTCCGAGTTCTTGGGTCTTATTTTAAATTTCACTATTACTCATCAACTATATTTTTTAATATTAATTTTATTTATTTATATGTCTATTGTGTTGGCTCCAAAAGTGAAAGAGTAACTCCTAATTGATTTAAAATGTTATCTCTCTCTAGATCATTTAAATGATCAAGCACAAATGTTATGAGGGCTATACGCTATGACATATAATTCAATAGTAAGTGGTTTTACATGAAAATGTTAATACAAACATTATAGTGACATATTTATATTGGTTTTGTGCCAAAAGAAGTTCAGAAGTTCCAAAAAGAACACAACATTGTATCAAAAGACTGAGGTTAGTATTATGGATAATCAGGGTTGGTAAAGTAACGCCAAGAATAGATACGATATTAACATTTTCACTCGCGCGCGACCCGGCACCTCCACCAAAATCATTAAATAATTCTAGCACACCCCTAGAGAAAATGAATTATCGTCTTGGAAGTGGAAACTATTTCAATGTTATTACTGTTATAATGAATCAGAGGAGTGAATTGTTTTCAAGTAACACTCACTCGGTACAGTTGACAGAATACCGGGACATTTCCCCTCCAAAATTGCAAACCGGTACACATACGACATTCTAACTAGTCAAACCGGTACGTCTGATCACCTGTAACATAGTTCAATCCACGTTGAAGGTTGTTGATAATTTTCAACGGTCTAACATGTAAATGAAAACAAAAAACATCTTCCGGAACAGAAAAACACAGAAAATTTATTTTTAAGATTCATAAAGATGTTTTTTTGTTTTTATTTCGATGTTGGACCGTTGAAAATTGGCAAACACCTTCAACGTGGATTGAACTATGATTCAACATTAACATATTTTTAATAATTGTTATGTGAACTGAAGAAATCTAAATAACCTGTGCCAAGAGCTCGAGTTTCGTTGAATGTCTCGTGAATACTCTTATTAAGAGAAGAAAAACAAAATTAAACCCTTGACGTTTACAGTTGGGGTTCCACGATTGCTTAAGAATTATTTCATTGCATGACAGTTAATTAAAATTAGAGATGTGTTTATACAATATTTGATTATTTACGTTTCAAAAACACCAAGATGGTCTAATATTTCAATCGTTTTTAAGAGTTTACTACGTAAACCTAAATACTCTGATTTGAGGACAAAAACTGAATAATAACATAAAACAAACAGCAAACTAAACCATCCGTCTTAGGATCACAATGGAATAAAATAGTAAAAAAAAGGAATTGACCTTACCTATTCAAAGTGACTTAAGTGCTGGCACTTATCTTCTGGGGCAAAAAAGAGATGGCCAAAAATCTGCAGAAATGAACTTGTTAGAAGATTCGTTGTCATTTTTAAGACGGAAAGAATATAAGAATGAATAGAAAGAAATCACTTGGGAGGTCGAGTTGACTCTTGGAATTGAGAGAGACGAGAAAATAAGAGCAGGATAAGTAAAACGTGAATAAATAAAGACTCAATGGGTATATAGTGCTAAAAGGTTAAAGTGAGGAGAAAATTTGTGAGGAGGAAGAGGTAGAGAGAGAGAAAATAAATTGGCATTCGAAACCGGCCTGTGGACGACTAACTTATCGCTAACAGGACTGGTGATAAGGTCTAGAATATTAGTATAATTATTATGTTGCATAATACCCATTAGAAACATATGCAGCTTGACAACACAAAACTTGAGATGTTTTTGTCAGGATTGCTCGTGGTCTCTTGGAATACATCCCTGATTTGCTGTTCCTGATTTTTGGCAAAACTCATATTCGTTTGAGTGGGATCGTCTAATAAATCCATTATTTTTTTCTTTTCATTTCATTTCGTTTTTTTTCTTTCTTTCTTTTTTCTTCCTTTTATTTTATTTTCTTTTTCATTTCTATATTTGGTTCATTAATTAATTTCATTTAATATCAATTTTGAATTTTAATTTGAGTTTTTTAACTGAATAGGATAGACGTTAAATAAGTAAGTAAATAAAATAAATACCTAATGAAGTTTATTTTTAAAAAATTTGTTTTGATAGTTTCAGATTTCTTAAAATAAATGCCCCAAAACGTCAAATTGCTAATCAAATGCTGTCTAAACTGACAAATGCGTAAGTAGAGCCAAGTTTGGTCAATATATACAATATTTCAATTCATCCAATTTCACCCACATATGTTTGATATTTTACATAAATACGTACAAATTAAATAGTGAGGCTCCTTTCATAGCACTTTGACATAAAATGGTTACAAGAGAAAAATAATACTTTTACAACTATCAAGAATCTGTCAAAAAGTTTAAATACATAACCAAAATGTGTGCATATTCTGGCTGATAAGCGATAAATGTTGGGCATACATTTATCTGTTATTTAGTTAACTAACGTAGTTCTTATCACATGCCATGATTTTCAGCCCCACTCTTATGGTTAGCGATCAAACGGATGCTATATGGAACTAGCTAGCCTCTTACACACGATACGGTCATAATATTAAGTCTATAATAGCCGCGGACGTCAAATCAGCAAATACACGCGCAATTCATTATGTAATGTACTGACCATCCAGCTGTGCAAATATAGCCGTCCAGGAAAAGCAAATACGAGATGAACTTTTATTGTATGGCCTCGATCAAAGCTTTTATTAGAAGTTTTATTCTAAGCCTGACGACGAAATGAGATTTATATTTTTCAAAGGGAAAATATAATGAAAAGCTGACAAAAGGCCAGTCGACCAGCGGAAGAGGATCTTTCCTTTGTATACATATACTGGAGTAAATACTAACAAATTGCGTTCGTCGTACTTTTCACCTGTAGAGGAAAAGCGTAAAGGACGCCACACTATATAATGAGATTTGGGTAACGAGCCATTATTGTCTACAACAACTTTTGAAATTTATTTATATAATAATATAACGATTATTATTTTTTTTAAGTATGAGCCGGGGTAATTTTAAACTTAGCGTAAATGATTTTTTCAATGACTTTTTTTAGTAAGTTGAGTACACTTGACGTTTACCCCTGGTAAGATGTGAGTGTGTGAGATTTGTTGTTGACACAATTATTAATTTTTTTAAAATATTCATTTGTGTTTTATTGTGTTGTACGTTGTGTCACATGACTTTTAAATTTTATTCCTTGTCATTTCGGTATTACATATTTTGTATGAGTTTTGTGTGTTATAGCCACCACGCGAACCTTATTAAGCTGATGGTGTTTTATGCCAGTATGTATTCTAATGCTTGTGAAAAGAAATAAATGATTCAGTCCAGAATAACTTCATTTCCCGATTGTCATTTGAAAATATTATTTTTATTTTTGCCTTTGTTATATAATTGCATAAATTCCGTATTATTTTCGTGTATGCTTCATATTTAGTGTTCCTCTTTATCAATAAAGATAACCTGAACACCAATGTGTCGCCCATGAAAGTACGTGGGATGAGAACATATTATAGCCTATAATTTGGTTTGATTAATATTATATTAAATTCGTAATGTGCCAGTCAATGGTTTTCTATCGCCAAGAATCAAACCTTACACAACATATTTTATAGATACAGTGTCGTCATATTATATTGAGCATAGATAAATCTAAATTCTATCTTCACAACTCGATCTCGTTCTGAAGCAGAACAGAACAGAAGTCTTTGATCTAGTTATAACTACGAGTGATCTCCTTGTCGACACCAAGCGCGCAACCTCGTTTGTACTCGAGAGTTGATCCGACGCCTCCCCCCCCCCCCCCCCGCGGACTTCACACCACACTCGGCGCTAGGGAGCGAGCCGGGCCGAGTTCGGGAGTATACGGTTCAAAGATGAATATGTAACTTTTCGTGGGAACCCTGCCCAGAGTACAACGAATGCCCCTCTTCAGGTGTCTAACTAGGTGTTTTGAAGTAGGGACAATTGTGAAGGGATATCCGAGGGCAGTTTAAGAGGACTCAATCCCTTGCATTCGCGTTAACGACTGAGGAAATCTTCGGAAAAAAACTTCATTCAGGATTGCCAATCTCGACGGGATTTGAACTCGGGACCTCCCGAATTAGAGTCGCGCGCTTAATGCTCGAGACAACACTGTCGGTAGTTCAAAAGATTTAACAATTATTATTGCACAATTCACATCACTGCAATTAAGGTACATTTTTAGTGACTGTTCTATTAATTTGAAGAACAGTAAAACAAATAAATTTTATTATATGGGATTTGTTTAATTTATTTAAAAACGTATATTATTTTAAGTAACTTTTTTCTTGGCTAGTTAACAACAATTGTGTTTATACACTTGTTTATTATTGTGTGTGTATACTCGATAACATTCAGTATGCGCATTTATCGTAATAATAGTTGCCTAGTGGCTACAGTTTTTTTAACGACCAACCAATTTCATTTTATTAAATGAACAGCGTATTTGTAAGTTGCGAAGGAATTAACAGTATTTTATTGGACTTTATCCCAGCATTTATATTTACTTTAAGATAATACTTTCTATCACAATCGAGATTGATGACGATTTTAGTTGCTTTTATAAAGTCTCTTTTAATTACTTATGCTATTCGAGACGAAAAGTGGTGACATATGACGATGATGAATGATTAAAAAACACATGCCTTATATGGGGTTCGAACCGACGATCCTGTTCTGCAGTGTTTTATTTGTCAAATCTGTTAGTGACTGAAATGTCAAACGTCAACGGAATTGTATGTTTGAAAAAAAATTTATATTACTAAGATAAAACTTATAATAATAAATACTTTTATGTATAATCTAAAAAAATTTAGATTGACTATGTATCAACGAAATAAATATGCTTTGTTATAATTGTAATGTTCACGCACTTATGTTTTTCATTGTTGACGAACAGAAAGCAGAATGTGATGTTAAATGAAAAATAAAATTCTAATGATAAAATTTAATCTTAAATCACTTTTGTATAACAACAAACCAGAACAATTATTGGAGGAAAATATGTTATTATGTGAACAAAAGAAACATGCTGTTCGTGATGTAATTCGTAATGTTCTTACCTTACTTGATTTTAGCGAATGTTTCAGACAGACAGACAGACAGACAGACAGACAGACAGACAGACAGACAGACAGACAGACAGACAGACAGACAGACAGACAGACAGACAGACAGACAGACAGACAGACAGACAGACAGACAGACACAGACGAAAGCGTTGTCGAGTGACACGAGTCTACCGATTGAAGAAATCAAATCAACAAACCCACGCGGAAGTCACGTCGAATCTCAGCTCCTTGAACATGAAATATGTATTCTGCAAAGTGACGGAAATTCTGCAGGCTTAAAGATGGTTCTAAACCCCCATGATCTCGCGAAAATATTTCGGAATTCCTTTCAGATTTTGTTTTACGTTTTTAAAAATAGAACTATAGCATAGCGACTGATCCCTCGTCTGGGCTTATGGATGGTAGAATTTGTCTCAGGGTATTCCTCTGCCGATCGTACAAGGCAAGAAAATATTTAAAGTACATCTCACAAACATCATTTTACTCAAGTAGGAAAGTTTTTTACTCCCTGAAAGTAGGAGCTAGCTTCAGCAGTCATTGTCCGAGACTTTACCCTTTCCCACGACGACCTTCTTGATGTCATCGCCTACGACGATACGAATGATGGCAAAAAGACGACCACGAAGTGAGAAACACCCCATTCCCTCCCCTTGCCTGTGGCTGGATATGTTCAGCACAGGTTTGTCCTCACCACATCCCCTAGGCTAAAGTAGTGCATTATGTCCTAACGGTTGACGCTCTCATAAACCAAATAGACGAAATTACAGCTGTTTACAGTGGCGTTGTTAGTGAGTTTTTACAACGTCTGGGTGAGGAGATTAACAAGACGGTCAGACGATACACATGGATTACCGACACAGAATCTTCTGAAGAATAAACACAGGTAATTGAAAGCCACACAAGATAATGTCGAGTTCTATTGACACAACTGAACTAGGCTAAGTGGAATCGATAAACACAGCAGTCAATGTCAGTGATACAAGATCAATTGTCAAACTACTATACCACGTCCTGTTAAGTTTGCTCAGGGTAATTTATATTCGAGGTCACGATGTTTTATAAGTGTCTTGACTTGAAAAGTGTTTGGTTTGTTACCATTAATAACTTCTGTTTATTCATATCATTTCGTGTGTTTTACGGCGACATCTTTGCCCGATCAAAAAGATAAACGTTTTTCTTATAATGCTGTATTCAACACTTGTCCGCTTTTTCACTCACATGTTAGTAAAATTAAGAAGATCGACGATAACACGAAACATAACAAAATTAAAGATTGATGCATTTTTATTTTTACTTGAGTTGTGTAACAATTATTGTTAGTACTCGCTAAATCATGATCTCAAGTAGAAGCTATTTGCAGCTGAAGGGTTGCTTACACAATAATTATAATGATTCTCAGAAAAGTAATGAATAACACAAGCAAGAACCATTTTCACTACATAATTACAACAAAAATATATGGAAAGTCCAAGACTTGAGTTACAATTCGCGAAATTCCCATTGATCTGTTTATCACTGAATTAGCCTTCGCGTTTTTTGTTATTAATTTAAACGTTGCGAACCACGTCGAAAATTTGCTTTAAAAATCAAGGAAGTTAACATATATACGAAGTTAATAAAATATAATTACGGAAATTTCGAGAATTGTTTACTCAAAATCGATTAATTCATAAGACATGTAGTATAGTACTGATTCCTAGATTGTTTAATTAAAGTCACGTAAAATATCTAACAAAATATGTTATTAACTCGCCTGCGCGCTAGCCACATCGAGTCATTAAAAATTACACTCTGAGATTTTCGTTCTACTCTGGTTCAGGGTTGGATTTTCAAATATTTCTATCCCTCCATCATACAATTCTCAGCGTTATGTTTCTCGTTTTGCCTGTCAGTGTACTAGAGCGGCTTTCCTATTTAATGTGATAATAACCCATTATTCTCTCTGAAATGAATTACTACTCCGCGCCGTAATAGACAAACAACGCCGGTCACGATAGTAAAATACAGCGGTTGTGGAATTAGATTGTGAATATTGTTTCGTCGCGTTCGTCGCCACATTTTCTCATTAGCCCCCGTTAGCCGAGAGTAATAAAGTTAAGGGGGGTGGGAGAGAGGGAGGGGGGGGGGGGACATCTTCATGGGAGGACAAAGACGTTGTTAATGTGGTAATCTCTTGGTTTAGTAACAGGATATTGATTATAACATGACTTAATTGCTACTATTTAGTAATAGCTTATGGGCCTGATTGCTTTATTGGTAAAGCATCGCTACGGAACAGCGTATGGCCCGGGTTCGATCCTCGGTCGGGACACATCTTTTCGAATATTTCTTTTAATGAAATGCGTAATAAGTTGTTTTATTGCGTTACGATGGAGTAACGTCCGATTTGATTGGATTTAAATTACTTACAACTATATATTTTTATATCAACAGCAAGCAACTTTTTTGGTTGGTGTTGTTTTTCTAGAGATAGAAGGATCCCTACAGTATCACATTTTCAAGTGATAAATAAAAAGCATGGTGCCTTCTATGTCGATACATCGTACAATTCGTATGCACGATTGCGCGTCAACCATACCAATCTCTTGAAGATGTCAAATCAAAAAATCATCCTTTTTGTTGTTGGATGGAAAAGGACTTGCCTAGACTGACAAGGTGGCTTATCGATTGATCATTCACGTAGACGTTAATAAAGATACAATATTATATGACATGCAGTATGCAGATTTCTATATTATTTCATCGATTTTTATCAAAACCTGTAAGTAAACCTACATAATTTTATCGATCAATCACGAATTGTGCCCGCTTATGCACACTTCTGCCTAGGATTGCAATACAACTTTCATATGAACCCTGCCGATTAAATGTAATTGAAAGCACAAGCTTACATTCCGAATCCTTTCTTAAACGGTTTAATTGGCCGTGGGCCCATTTCAAGTGGATATCAACAGAAGGTTTCATCATAAAAGTTCATTCGAAATATGAGAATAATATTAGTAACAGTTCAGCGACAAACATTAGTCTAATTTTCGCGGAACTTGGTGGAGGTGCCGGTTCTGTATTAGGTGAATAAATAATTTATTCATAATATGAAGTCTAATTTTTGCGGAATTTGGTGGAGGTGCCGGTTCTGTAATTAGGTGAATAAACCATTTAAACTTAATATGAAGTCTAATTTTTCGCGGAAATTGATTAGGGTGCCGGTTTTGTAATGAGTCGAATAAATCATTTATTCATAAAATGATAAAACCCGGCACCTCCACCAAATTCCTGGAAAAGTAGACTCGCTCAGAATTATTCTTGGGTGAAGATTTTAAGCATGCATGCATTTTGTATATTTTATTGTGCTATGCGCGCGTGATGAAACTATGCGTAGTGGGTGCGATAGTGTGATGAAATTATTTACGCCCCCGAATCCAGACAGCGTGAGCTCCTAAAACGAATGGACGTCTCTCTGTAGAGAAAGCGTCGAGCCAGAGATTAACGACCACGTACTTTATTCCCACAGCCAATACATTATTTAGATATATTTAACATTGTTAATTTTATAAACTAACCTCTATATGCACATCAAAATGAATTTAAAACAGACAGAAGTTTCAATAGCGCCATCAAAGATTTTTATGTATGTTGTTGTACTGTTTTGTTAGTTTTTGGGGCATTGTGTTGTTTACTTTTTTGTAGTGGTTTTATTATATTTATTGATGTTGTTTTTGATATTGTGTTTAACTTTAACATTGTTTCATTATATATTGTATAAGATGCATTCGAACGTACCGCACATAGTCGGGTTCCAGGTTACTGTACCGTAAGTAAGTATAGGTATGAAGTATGCTTTATAGAAAAGAACTTTGCATCTCTGTGGCAACAGCTCGTTCCAAAGCAGCAGCTTTCTCACCAGTTGATAAGATCCTTCGGCATTTTGTACCCTAGCTGTCACTTCTCTATTAACTTAAGCATCTTTTGTCAAGATACTTCATAAGTACTTAAATTCTTCCTTTTCTTCTAATACTTTTCCACGAAGTATTAACTTTTCTTGATTCTTAGGCATGCCTTTTATATCCTTTTTCATAACTAAACATTTACTTTTATTCTGACTAATACTTTACCCAATCTCTGTTGCAACTACATTCCATTTCTCCACCTTTTCTTGGACCTCTTCAATACTCTCACCCCAAATTAAGACATCATCGGCTAAAACTAAGGTTCTAGTGTCTCTTCCGTCACAAATAATTGCTATTCAATTCGATTCAAATAATTATTAAAAATACATTTTCCTTATGAAACCTTCACATAGGGAGAATACTAGTCTCTGTTCATTTGACTTTGTAAGCTCATGATGTTAGCATAATTTGAGGGAAACTATTAAATGCTTTTAAAGCAACTAATTGAGGCTTACTTAAAATAAATGAAAATAAAAAATTATATTGGGGTGACTTATAATAGGCCTATATACGAAAAATATTGATACCATTTATTAAAAATGCTTCACAAGTATTTGTATATTGTCTTGGGCAAATGTGTTGCTGTCCGCGGTGGCCCATACGAATAGGGCGCTGGTCCAAAGCGTATGACACTACGAGGATGTGGTTTCGAATCCCACATAATGGCATGTTTTTTATGTAATCGACCTTCACGCTTATATCTAACACCACACATCGTCTCGAATTGCAATACTGCTTTAATAAAGACGCTAAGCAACAAAACTTAATCAATCTTTGAGAGAATGTTTGGAAACCTTCAGTTAGGAGTGCCGGTGGCCAGCATTGATGCGGCGACCTCCCAAACTGGGAAACAATGTGCTGCATGTTGTCTACTTTAACACGCCGACAGAGTTGCCTCGAGCGCTAAGCGCTTGACTCTGATTCGACAGATCCTGAGTTCGAATCCCGTCGAGACCGGCAATCCTGACTGATGTTTTTTCGAGGTTTTCCTTAGTCATTAATGGATTGAGTCCTCTTAAACAGCCCTCGGACATCCCTTTACTATCCTATCCGCAACATACCTAGTTATACACCCAACAGATTTCATTACCTCGGTAAAAAAAAAACTGCAACACTAATCTTGACCCCTATTTGTGTTCCAGCATGGTGTCGTCAGCAGTTCTGGGGGCAGCCGCAGGTACAGGTCTGGCGCTAGTGGTGGCGATGACTATCGTTATCTATCGCTACTATGCATACCGTCGTAAGAACCAGGATTGGGGCAATCTGGAGCGCTTTGGGGACACTCGCTTCCCAATGTTCGGAGATGAGTGGAAGACGGCGAAGAAGAAGAGGAAGAAGAAGCGCTACAGAGGCTACATTGCGGTCAACCAGAAGGTAGGACTTGCTCAAGAGAACATCTTTAAGAGTACTTGCTGATGATAGCGCGGAGGCCGGTTCAAACTAATCGGCTTTCGACCTTTCTCGCGTTAATATGTTATCGATAATATTTCACGTGAACGTTAAGAATATTATCAATCTTTGAGTTGCAGCAAACAATTCTAAAAAATCCACCGATTTCGAGAAATGCAATAGTTTAACCTCTGTCATTGACTCCATTATCGTGAACTTTTCCTGTTTTGTCCAATTACCTAGAGTTTTTCCAGGCATATTTTTGTACTGAACCGTTCTATGTTAATATTTTTTAAAGCTCAATGTGATTTTTATTCATATTTAAATCACAGATAACCTGTTATGTATTATCCGTGTTCAATTTATTTTCATTTGATAAATAGATAAATAAACTTTTATAAAAGTTTACTGTTGATACCACTACCCACAGAAGAACAGTGTCTTGAGCGTGAAGTAGTAACTACTTGTATACGGATTCTAGATTTTCTAGATTCTAAGAACTTATAAGAAGTATGTCTATAACTATCATGTATATCTCATGGTACGTTCATTACTACCGTTCAAATCTAGTTGTTAAGGTGTTGCAGGGTAGAAGTCGAAAAACAAAATAAATATACACTCTGTTCGGGCAATAAAATCTCATTGTTGGTGGAAGTGCCGGGTATATATGTCAAGCTTGGATGACACCATCCCCTCCCTTTTCCCCTCCATGGTCACCAAAACAATTTGAATCATCGATTTAGAAGGTCAATGCCAATAAAAACGCACGTCTATCGGGGGTCATGTTCGGTTTTTATCGTGAGACGTGACACAAGTGCAGATGATCGAGCGGACGGACAGAAAAGTGATGCATATAATATAAAAGATTCTCTGCTTAAATACTTTTTAAATTATTTTTACATCGTATTTTTGCACTTTTGTGAGAATTCCAAGACAATTTCATCATAATCGAATTTAGATGAGAAATGTGTAACAGTACTTGTACAACCATCATGCAAACTTTAACGGGTGTACTTTCCCGCACTAGACTCAGAAAGTTCTAGTAGCATGTCTCTTCTTCAGGTGTGTTTGTACATTGTTCAGAACAAAGAATGTGGATTCTCTCAGGAAATAACGGGCTTTGCAAATATTTGCCAAGTGATAGCTTACAACTTCCGTCCCAGAATCGTGCACATATCACTATTTAATATTTATCGATTTCAAGTTTCAACGGTTGAAACGAGGAATATCAATTGTAGATAATATATAGCTTCGATGTGGCATAACTTCGAATGTGTTATAAATCACATTTGTTTTTAAGTTAATATTTTCCCTTATTTCTCTCGTTGTCGAAGTTTAATTTGTGACGCAATAATGTGAAAATTAACCATCAAAGAGCATTGTGGCTGTGGCGTAATTGCTCATGAACAACTTTCTGAACAGTAGGGCATAATTATTATAATTGTGTTAGAGTGCCATTTGCTTAGTACGAGATACTGTTCATTAAATTAATATCATGGAAGAAAAAGGTAAAGCGCAGGGATGTGCCTTCTTAATGGGACACCCAACCTCCATCCATTGTTATCCCCCCCCCCCAGCGCCAGACGCTGCTAGATGAACGTTTTAAGTTACATTTTGAGAACACTAAAGACGTTAGAAAAGTGTAAAAAGAGTTTGAACGGGATTCGTAAGAACATAATTGTATGCCTAGATGAACAAACTTATATTTTGATGGTAAATTTACAATATAAAATGCCCCGTATTATATAGTTTAGCGTTGAAATCTCTTTGATAGTTTGGGCTAAGAATATTTCTTATTTGAATTTAATTGGTGGGAGAGAGCTAATTCAAATTCTGCATTTAAATGATTTTATCTCATTATTTCTAGAAGTTACGAGTAAAATAATATCACTAACACATTTTATACAGAAACCGGATAATTTTTTTTCTTAAATATTTCCACTTCACATGTAAATACTATGCCCGGCCCCTGCCCCCCTACTATCTATAAACAAATAAAAATTAAATAACCGACTAGAAAATGGATCCACAACAGTGCGTACTGAGCAGTCTTGATAAAAAAGTAAATGGCAGCAGAAATTGAATCCCTTTGCTCATAAACCTGTAGTTTGAAGTTTAATATCATACTAATTTAAAGCTGTTGGTCGTTATAACCTACAAAAACATTCGTTCACTCTGAATGCTTCTCGTATCTGTTATTACAATTCTGTTATATTTATCCTAGGATGCAGGTCAACTACCAACAAAGCCTTATTTTACATAAACTAGGCAGCTTCGCGAACGCTTTTTCTAGTCGCGTTTATGGATGAGCTTTTTTGATGAAAAAAACAGATAATTTTGACCTTTTAAGTATTTTTTAGAAATTAATGCGTAAATGTTTAGAGTTTAGTTTGAACACAATATGATTTGATGAAAATGATCTCAAAGAGAAAACACTCATTATTATAGTAGTATTAGTTTGAAATTTGGACACCCTTGTGAAAGCTCCCCTACTTATCACTTTTCAGTCCGTTCGTCCGTCTGTACGTGTGTCACGACTTACGACGAAAACAGAACATGCCCTCCGATATTCATGGTCTTGTACTTTTCAACTTTATGACTAATTCATGCTCTGTTGCACAAAGTAATTAGTTTATTAGTGTCCTCTTTGGTGAACATCGAGCTTTTAACGTCAAGTGATAGAGTCGTAAAGGGTACATGTATATTTATAACTTATAACCTAATCATGAGTCTAAAAGATAGATAAAGTGTTGTAAATAATTCAAATGAAGAGTAAATAAATAAATAAATAAATACTAATAAATAAATAAATAAATAATAAATAAATAAATAAATAAATAAATAAAATAAATAAAATAAATAAAATAAATAAATAAATAAACAAAAAATAAATAAATAAATAAATAAATAAATAAATAAATAAATAAATAAATAAATAAATAAATAGTTTAATCCGCCCGATTACCGTATGAACTGAATAATTCCAGACACAAGCTCCCTAGTAGGGTTGGCCAATGCAACATAAGGTTGCCTATCGTAAAGCTAACTCTTATCAAATTGTAGCATTGCTGAAGTTGTCAAATGTCAAGAATATAACATTATAAGATGACATCGTGACCATTGTTTATGGATGGTGCGGTTTCAGGTAAACTTTCTTAATCATAACTTGGGGAAATAAACGTGTTCGTTCATAAAAATGACCCCAATAACATTTTATCTTACTAGACAGATGTTCTCCCGTCATAAAATCTCAACTCAAAGGGAACGAAATGTTGTCCTGTTTGCGTTATTGTACATCGTGTCTCTTGCCTGCTTTAATAAATCAACTTCCTTCAAGTGTCACCTCTTCCTTGCAAAATAACATGTTACCTACCAATGTTTTTCAAACATGTTTTATTAATATGTTAGCAAATCTTAAATATAATCGTAAGCATTGGCAACGCCAAATATGTATTACATTTTTAATTTAACAATCAAATTTATGATCAGTCAAAATACTAGCCGCCATTTTGGCATTATTAACATTCAAACACCTGACTGTCCCGTTGTTAAGGAGTGGTGGTTTAAATATCTTTCAATCATAAATTAGCAACGTTTTAAGTGTCCGTTATTTACGTAATATTTCAGTCATGAGTGATGTGAACCCCCCTTGTAAATAGAATTAAAAAACGTAACATGTGAAAATTTAATTCAATTAAAGTTTTCAATGAAACTTCTTCACAATAATTTTCAAACCAAAATGCATATAAAAATATTTTCATTACTTTAATAAAGGAGAACTACTACCATATTTACTTTAGTTAATAAATATCCATGAAAAATTTTAAACGTTTATAATAGCGGTGAATGGGGTTAAATTCTCATTACTCGTAATCTAGACAATGGACCTTCGCTAGCATTAAAAAAAAATCCTGAGAATATATTGATTGGGTCTTACTTATCACAATTTCACATTTTACTTGTATAAGTACAGGCCAACTATGTTTCGACTTTTACTTCGCCCGCTGGCTATAACATATCGGAAAACTGGATACTTCTAAAACATAAAGAGTAGCAAACTGTTTGCACAGAAGTTTGGAGGTTTTATGTTCAGCTTATGATAACGATGATCTAATACTTGAGTATAGTTATTGATGGTTGATGCCTATAAGCCAATCTCGAATAAGGTTACGACAGTTCGACTATACTATGATATATTTCAAATGAAATTTAGGATGTCTTTGCCTGCAGGATACAAATATCTCAACTCGATATATTCACAAACCAGTAACCAATATGCAAGAATTCATTTCTTGCTACCCTATTGAAGTCACCGCATTCTTTTTGATGTGCATCGTATGATGTTTTTTGAGAATAAAAACAAAATTTGTTTTGAAATAAAATAAAGATAGCATACACCGACACCGACTTACTTCGTCTTAAGATTAATCTCACAGTCGATTACCCATCTCAAAAAGGTGCAATGTAATAATTGACTAAAACGGAATTAAAACATGATGCAATTAGTACATAAAACTGTAATTTTTTTTCTTTTAATGGGTGCACGCTAAATATTATTCTACCTTAGAAGTTGTAACTTAAGTTTTACCTACAGTTGTATTAGATGTGTTTGGTGTTTTTTCAGTGTGCTGTATAAACAAGTGTGTTTACCTAGTCTTTAAGTCCAAAAAGTGCCGATTCTAAGGTCAAGATATTAACATAATAATATAAAATAGTGACAAAAAGATACTCTGAAACGAAAAGCTTTATAGTGCGATAAGTGTCGTCAGCTACGCATGGCATTCGCCTATTAAAGCCAAAATAACCGCATAATAATTATTGGTAGTGCCGAGATAATCAGTTCTCAGTGTCATTCTTTGATGAAGCAATATTATGTTTCTTGAAGAAAACCGTGCATTTGGCTAGTGTGCCAAGAACGCTTGATATTCGCTTCAAGAAGCATAAAATATTAAATTAAAATAATTAAGTGTCAAATTGGTGGAGGTGCCGGGTACGCTTTACGCTTTTAATTCGATTTTTAATGTAGATACAATCTTTTAATTTTTGCAGTTAAGAATTTCAACGTTTATGCAGAAGTAAGATTTCCGAAAGTCAGTAAATGATTATTTTTTAGCCCTATACCTTGTGATTATCAAATTACGACCAAGAGTTTTGAAATTGAAAATAAATGTTAAAATTGCTAGATTTTTTTTGGGGGTTGATAACTATTGTAAATATTCGTTTATTACAGTTTCTAGTGAATATTAAAAAATATAATGTGCAAAGTAGTTGGTTTTCGCAGGCATTTGTGGCTAAAGATCTTACGTGATTTTTGTAAGTTTGTCTTTGTTGTTTCTTTATAATAAAACATCTCAGGTTTTGAGTTTATTGTGGGAGGACAGCACTCCAGAGCACGTACTTCCATTGTGTTCCCACGCAAACTATCCTGTGTCGACTTTCACCCACGTGCAGTTAAACAAGGAGGGTGGGGGTGGGGGGATACTTTATTGTATACCCTGGATTACGACAAGCTAGGCTTTGTCTTTCATCCAGCCACCTAGCTTTACAGTAATTAACATTTTATTACAACAGAATAAAGTTGTTTTCCATGTGATCTAGGTCAGCCCTACTATAAAACTGCAGAACATAGTTATTAGTCCACTATTAACTATACATATTTATTTATTAGTTGTACCATACAATTCAAAGCTAAGTAATAAAACAACAGTGACATGTGGCAAGATTAAACACACTATATACATTCTAATGATTGTCGACATAACCATACATAGCACTTTGTAAAATATATTTATTAACTTTTACTCTAAAATTTTGTTTTCGTGCGTCCCTTATGTTTGTGGGTATAGTGTCCAAGATTACAGTGGCGCTGATGGTTAATTAGCGGTATCTCGGACAACTAACCAGTTTGCCCTTTTAGAACCGGTTACCCTAATGTGATTTTCGTTCATTTTGCGAGAGACTTTGGTAGATTTGTTCTGTGAACAGGAAATATTATTTGCATACCTGTTCTTGATCTAGTGTTAAATATGTGATTTGAATGTACATCCTAAAAGTTGGTGAAATAAAACGTACGGAGTAAAGATCTTGAAGTTCATTTTGACGGAGTGAAGATAGATGTGTAAAGTTTGGAGCTAGGTCTACGTTATCGGATTATTTAACACTGAGAATTACACGTACGCATGAATTTCGGCCCGCTACATAATGTAGTAGTCATTGCACTGATCATTATTATACAACATCATTGAAGTCAGTGAGGCATATTGAGGGATAGTACTGCCCTGCCCGGTAGCAGCGTTTTGAGTGTAGTTGATAGAAAGTCTGTTAAGAGATGGAGGGAGGGGGAGGGATGGAGAGTGAGAGAGGAAAACGATGATCAAGAACTAAGAAACTTAAACATGTCCTGATGTATATTTGATAAATGTCAACATGAAAAGTTATGAAGTTAACTGTAGCCGAGCCAGAGAGAAAAATGGATAAATAGTGGACGAACTTGGCTAAAAGGTTAAAAGTTTTAAATAGTATTAGCAACCAGATTTAAGAGGAATTTTTTTTTAATTCGAGCGATGTCCACAAGTGAGGGTACATTAATTGACATCATATCCCGCTATTTATGAATATAAAATATGTTGCAATCTCCAGAAACATTCATGTTAGTATCAAGATTTGATCAACGTTAAATAAGTTAAGATAATGTAATAAAAATAACTAGCAAGTTTTTAAAGTATCTTACTTGGAAATGTATTAGAGCGCATCTTTGAGAAAATTATTAATTATTATATGATTCTTGGATTCGCTTTATTTTAGCAGTAACACATACAAAATGACACATGTGAGTTATTTTGTATTCTGAATGTCAAAGTGTGTTTAAAGGTACATCTTATGTTACCGTTTTAATTACGCATGAGTCATGTTATTACCCAGAAGTTATCTATTACCTTAATTTGCATGCATTTATCGTCATTAAAATTTCATCGCTAGCCACGTCCGTGTAAGTGGAAGGACTGGGTCATTACTCTCAAATTTCCCCTACTCCTCACCCGCCCACGAGTTTGAATGCACCCCAAGTTTTTTAAACTTCCCACCCCTGCTCTTGAAAGTACGATAGTACGGAGTCTCTATCTAGCGGAGAATATCCTAACCAATCGGATACGCCTTCTATCGTCGACTAGCGCATCATGGTGTACGAAAAGTCCGCTAGAGAGAGTTGTATCCCGTTCAATACGTCCACCTAGCGGAGAGTAGTAGAACCAGCGAATCTCAGTTTTTCCGCTATGCAAAGATCAATGCAGCTTGTGAGACTGCCGTAAGCTAGCGCTGTTAGCGACGGAAATATAAACTACCACCAAGAGTGCAATATATCGTCAGCTAGCGCGATCTTTCGGTGAAGTGATAAACCAAGTAGAATTGGAAAACAAGCTTTAAGGTGGGGTCTGTAAAATCAATATCTTCTCCCAACAGATGGCACTAGTGTTTTCGTATATCTATCTCGAATTTGTTTAAAAATAAGAAAATAAAAGTTTTTTCTGATAAGACAATAATATTTTTAATGATTTTGATAGATAATTACTAAAACACAGATTCGTACGTCAACCTTCCTGACGATAGCTAGGTTTTCGAATAAAAGTTTTGGATTCACCTGTGGATTTGCCACCAGCGGTGTATCATGTATTATAGACACGAACCATATGGAATCGGCATACGTCGGTTTAAGTCCCGCTAAAGGAATTTCTGTTTGTGATTTACCTTTATTTTAGGATTTGATTTGTTTTGTCATTTCATTTGTAAACTAAATAGGACCACTTGGTCTTGCGTGCGAAGCTCACCACTATGTTAGCATCATTTTGTGTTCGTTGGCCCGTCCGTCTGTAGATAGTTGTGTCACGTCTTTCAATTCCGAACATGACTTCCGATTGACACGCGTGTTATTTGTTGACTTTGTCTTAAAACAAGAATAAAACTTAATGTTTTTGGTGACCCGGGAATCAGGAGGACTCCCTAACCTCCATAAAAACGGGACCATCATACACCCGGCACCACCACCAAACTAGAGATCAACTTTGCATGACGTTTTCTTTGTGTATCCTTGATAGACAATTTTGTTGAATAAAAAGCTCTTCCACCTTGTTTTTCCATTTTCTTAAAAATGCAACTATGTAAAAATATAATGAATGTAATGGAAACCTGGCGCTAACCAAACACTAAAAAAATCATTTTTTTGGATCTTGCACAGGCGAAATATCGCATCTCCAATATAATTTCAAACTGCAATCACATCTAGAACAGCGCTCAGCGTAGATGGTTCTGTTTATGTGAGATTAATGTTCAACTGTTTTGCTTCAGTTTATAAAAGAGAAAATGTGGTATTGAACAACAAAGTAAGTTCTACGACTTTTTTTGGTTTTCCTGTATTTTTTTTTGTCAATTTGTACCGCCGAACGGAAAAATTCGCAGGAAGCAAGATTTCTAAAAATCCTATTTTTTCTCTTTTATAAACCCAATAAAAATAGTTGAACTTTAATCTCACAGTAACCGAATCATGATGTCGAACTACCTAAACTAATACCGAAACTACCACCAAGAGCCGACAGTGTTGGCTCGAGCGTTAAGCGCTCGACTCTGATTCGGGAGGTCCCGGGTTCGAATCCCGTCGAGACCGGCAATCCTGACTGAAGGTTTTTTCCGAGGTTTTCCTCAGTCGTTAAGGCGAATGCAAGGGATTGAGTCCTCTTAAACAGCCCTCGGACATCCCTTCACAATTTCCTATCCGCACTAATCTAGTTCACCTGAAAAGGGGCTAATTGCATCCTATAACAGGTTTCCCACGATAAAAATTTAAATTTTACCACCAAGAGTGCAATATATCGTCAGCTAGCGCGATCTTTCGGTGATGTGATGAACCAAGTAGAGTTGGAAAACAAGCTTTAAGGTGGGGTCTGTAAAATCAATATCTTCTCCCGACAGATGGCACTAGTGTTTTCGTATATCTATCTCCAATTTGTTTAAAAATAAGAAAATAAAAGTTTTTTCTGGTAAGACATATTATTTTAAATGATTGAAATAGATTATTACTATTACACAGATTCGTACGTCAACCTTCCTGACGATAGCTGGGTTTTCGAATAAAAGTTTTAGATTCACCTGTGGATTTGCCACCAGCGGTGTATCATGTATTATAGACACGAACCATATGGAATCGGCATACGTCGGTTTAAGTCCCGCTAAAGGAATTTCTGTTTGTGATTTACCTTTATTTTAGGATTTGATTTGTTTGTCATTTCATTTGTAAACTAAATAGGACCACTTGGCCTAGCGTGCGAAGCTCACCATTATGTTAGCATCATTTTGTGTTCGTTGGTCCGACCGTCTGTAGATAGGTGTGTCACATCTCACGATTCCGAACATGACTTCCGATTGACACGCGTGTTATTTGTTGACATTGCCCTAAAACAAGAATAAAACATAATGTTTTTGGTGACCCTGGGAGTAAGGGGGCATAACTTTCCTAAAAACGGGAACATCATACACCTAGCAAAAGCCGCACAACCACCAAAAGAGATCAACTTTAGACAATTTTGTTGAATAAAAAGCTGTTCCACCCTGTTTTTCCATTTTCTTAAATATGAAACTATGTATAAATATAGTGAATGGAATGAAAACCTGGCTCTAATCAAACATTTAAAAAAAATTGATCGGGCACATTTCAAATATGGAATCTTCAATATAATTTGAAACTGCAATCACACCTAGCAAAGCGCACAACGTAAATTGATCTGGTTAAGTGAGGATTAACGTTTAACTATTTGGCTTTGAGAGAAAATGTGGGATTTAACACTAAAGTATGTTCTACGACTTTTTTTTTAGATTTCCGGTATTTTTTCGTCAATTTGTACCGCCAAACGGAAAAATTCGCTGGAAGCACGAATTCTAAAAAATCCCATTTTTTTAATAAGCTTATATTAGATTGTCTGTCTGTCTGTCTGTCTGTCTGTCTGTCTGTCTGTCTGTCTGTCTGTCTGTCTGTCTGTCTGTCTGTCTGTCTGTCTGTCTGTCTGTCTGTCTGTCTGTCTGTCTGTCTGTCTGTCTGTCTGTCTGTCTGTCTGTCTGTCTGTCTGTCTGTCTGTCTGTCTGTCTGTCTGTCTGTCTGGACGGAATCTTACAATCGATATTTCACACATTCACATCACATCAATTTATCACATTCACTAGTTAATCAATTAATTCATCATAATTAAATAATCAAACAAAGCTTCATATGGAAAATTAGTTTTAGCTAGTGAGGAAGGGCCAACCAGAAGCAGAAATTCGGACACGTCCAGTGAGCACATACTCGATTACAACATTCGCTAAGACTTAAAAGTATAAAATAATATTACATGATTTTTTTTTAAACGACGCTTTTATTTAAATGTACTAAAAAGTAAAAAATAAATTTTCGTCCAACAAATTTTTGCCTTACTCCAAAAATAAAAGCGTTGGGCGCTTTTCCTCCATGAACAACAAAATTCTGTAACCTATGTCAATACCGTAAGCGCCTAACGCTTTTATTTTCCGAGTCAGGCAAAAATTTGTTGGACGAAAATTTATTTTTTACATTTTAGAACATAATATTTTTCTCTTTTATAAAGCCAAGAAGAACCGAACCTGTACGTTGAACGTTGTGCTACATGTAATTGCAGTTTGAAATTATATTGATGATGCATATTTGGCCTCTGCCCGAACAGAACGTTTATTTTAAAAAATGTTTTGATTTCCTAATAGTGCCGAGTATTAGTTCCATTCACCATATTTTTACTTAAATGCATATTCTAAAGATGAATAAACAGTGTGGAACAGCCTTAAGGCTTCGCTCCTTAAAGAACCAATACATGTTTTTTTTTTTACATTAATAGACCAAGAAAGGAAGATGTTGTTAGGTTTCCTACCAAGTACTTTTTCGTAAAGAAGCAGAATATGTTATTAATAAAAATGTGTTATGTTTACCAACATGAAAAATAAACATCACTGTTGTCAGATTGTTTTTATCTTGGAAGCGTCACGACACGCTCAAAGCGGCTAACTACAAGTAGAAAAATCGTCCAACTTTCTCGGATACTCATGCCTTAAAATATTTTAAATGAGACTACAATACGTACCCAATCAACCTGCTGGTAATGGTTCTAACTTCATTTAAAATTGACTATTTTCTGCTTGACCACTATTAAAATGTTTCATCTATTGGAATTCATTTGCAAACGAATCCACATAAAATCTATCATTAACGAGCGAACTTCTATAGTTTTATCTACAATCATATACCTGTTATTAACACTTCTTGAATAAAGCCAATTTGCACCACAATTTGCGTAAATCACAACGAGTATGTCTATTTATGTATATCCAACTTGGTAAGGCGTTAGTTTATTTACTCCCTGCGGATAATTCAATTCAATTTTATTTTATTTTATTCCTGCATGTATTTTAAAATATGACACCAGTACAACAAACAATTCAAACTTTTACATAATGAGTTTGGTGATGAGATAAAGATAATATCAGATTATACATTATAGGGAACACCGTGAGAGATCATTTCTTGTGTGTTAGCATGTCAAAAATATAAACTTAATATTATTATGCGGAAAATTATAGATATAACAATAGGTATAATAAACTTACAAATACGCGTAAACTCATTGATACTACAATAGGTAGAATATACACTTACAAAGAAGCGTTAACTCATAGATACAATAAAAGGTAGAATAAATTACAAATAAGCGTAAACTCTAGATACTACAATAGGTAGAATAAACTTACAAATATGCGTAAACTCATTGATACAACAATAGGTAGAATACGTCAGAGTATTCAGATAAATCGGAGTAAAGCTTTTAAACACTAGGAAGCTTCGCAAACGCTTTTTCAGGCGCGTTGTTGGATGAGCGTATGTTTTTTTAAACGAAAAAAGTGTAAAATTGCGACTTTCATGAGAAATTATTTTTCGATTGAGCTAAAATTTTACAAAAATATATAAATTCATAAAATTGAGGTTCTGTGAAAATATCATTACAATCGGATAAAGCATGTAGATGTTATAAGTCGAAGAAAATTTTTTTTAAAACAAAAAAGGCGTAAAATTGCGATTTTCATAAGAAATTATTTTTCGATTGCACTCAAATTTCACACCAATATATAAATTCATAAAATTAAGGTTCTGTGAAAAAATCATTACAATCGGATAAAGCATGTGGGTTTTATATGTCGAAGAAATTTTTAAAAAATCGAAAAAATCGTAAAATTGCGATTTTATTAAGAAATAATTTTTTGATTGAGCTCAAAAACGTGGCAGTTCTAAGTTCAGATATTTCAAAGGCCTCCATAAAATTTTATCGCAATTGGAGTATCGGTTTAGCCAGAATCGTGTGGACAAACACACAAAAATACAAAAAAAAGAATTAAAAAAAAACATTCCGGATTTTTTTCTCCAGTGTAGTAAATGGAATCTTCGCTTCGCTCGCTACGCTCGCTTCGCTCATCCAACAAGGAATACCACATGTTTACAGAAATACATGATTTAATTCTTCAATAATGCTCTGATAATCTGGATAACTTTTTCATGTGTCAGCGAATACTTAATATTCAGGCGGCAATTGGCCTGCTTTAAGCACTCTAATTTGTTCAAAGTAAACGGGCCGGCCCGTCAAGCACCGAGACGAGTAGCATGTGTCCGGCACCGCCCCGTCCGACGCGGGATCCTAGGGGGCAGCGGAACTCCGGACAGCCCGCGACGCACCGAGGGGCGACCGGCGACACACCGGCCGGACGTCCCGCTTAGCATAAACCGCGCGGTTACGTCGACGGGCGACAAAGATGAATAATATATAACTAGGAAGCTTTGCAAACGCTTTTTCAGGCGCGTTGTTGGATGAGGTAATTGTTTAAGGGGTTGTTTCACTGAAAATGTATGAAAAACCATCAATTTTGCATTTTTATTGTTTTAATTGTTTTTTAAGTTTACTTTTTTATTTATTGACTACATAAATTTATTTTTTGCTAAAAAATGCTAAAAGCGTCAAATTAATTTTTTTCTTGAGCGCTGCATGCTATATTTTGCATGGGAAAATGGCTTAACGGTACTGATATTAGGCCTAATCAAGGGCTGTATAGAGTGTTATTCATAACAATTTTAGTCAATTTTAAAGAAGCCTAGATTAACAGGTTATAAAAGCCCAGTGAATTCATGTTAAATAAATAAACTGAACCTTTAGGCTATGTTGTACTCAAATTTACCAAAAAACAACATAAATAAACATTAAATGCTATTATCTCAAAACTTTTATTCTAGCACATTTGCTAACATTTTTTCCTACTTCTTCTACAGTTTTTAAGACAAAAGGATAATTTCTTTTTTAATGTGCTCACCAGTCTTATTCTGACAAATTCACCAGACTTTTTATGATGAGATTTATAGTTTTTTAATTAAAATATGGGAAATATAAATTTGTTACAAAAAACATACATTTTCCAACAATGCAAAGGAAAAAAATTTATATTTATCAAACAAAACCAAAATTATAAAATCCGTCTGGTAAATGTTTAGATGTATTGTTTTTTAATCTAAAACACCTTTCACTTTAAAAAAAAATTGTAAAAGCCTTAGCATTATCGCAGCATCATAGCAAAATCGTAAAATTGCAATTATTAAGAGAAATAATTATTTGATTGCGCTCAAATTTCACACGAATATATTAATTCATAAAAGTAAGGTTCTGTGAAAAAATCACTACAATCGGATAAAGCATGTAGGTGTTATAAGTCGAAGAATGTTTTAAAAATTTAAGTAATCGTAAAATTGCGATTATCAGAAAAAATAATTTTTCGATTGCGCTTAAATTACACACGAATATATAAATTTATAAAATTAAGGTTCTGTGAAAAAATCATTACAATCGGATAAAGCATGTAGGTGTTAACAGTCGAAGAATTTTTTTAAAAATCGAAAAAAATCGTAAAATTGCGATTTTCATGAGAAATAATTTTTCGATCGATTTTTAGAACCGTGCAGTTCTAAGTTCAGAGATTTCGAAGGCCTCCATAAAATTTCATCGCAATTGGAGTATCGGTTTAGCCGGAATCGTGTTAACAGACACACAAAAATACAAACAGAAAAAAAAGAAAAACATTCCGGATTTTTTTCTCCAGTGTAGTGAAATGGAATCTTCGCTTCGCTCCCTACGCTCATCCAATAACGAAAAGATGTACGTATTCTGATTGCCAGGAGTAACTGATTGATAAAATAAGGACCAATATAATATACTAGGCTGCTTCCTCGCGAACGCTTTTTTTAGTCGCGTTAATAGATGAGCTTTTTTAAGTTTTTAGTTTGCGTGGGATCTCTTTACTTTTGCAAGTGATTTTTGAAAGCATTGTAGGTGATTGTTGTCAAGTTTATTGTTACTTGTTAATTGTTATTACATACCTCAAAAAACTCATATTAAAACCTTTATTTCTATGGATTCTGGCTAACTTTTTAAACTTTTTATTTCAAAAGGCAATACATCACCATTACCTTAATGACCATGTAATAAATGAACGTTGTAGCCCCACCCGTTTGGTCAGAATCGGACCAAATATCACGAAAATATCGCACTAAAAATTTAAAAAAAATCGTAAAAGTACGATATTCATGAGAAATATTTCTTCGATTGCACCCAAAAACGTGGCAGGTCTAAGTTCAAAGATTTCGAAGGTCCCCTTCAATTTTCACCATGATCACATATGCCGCTTGCCCGGTAGAGCGCGAACAAACGACAGAAAAACAAACAAACGAAACAAACAAACATTGGAACTAAATTTTTTGAGGGGTCAGTGAAATTAAAGTCTTCGCTTCGCTCATCCAAAAATTGTCTTTGGCCGATAAGTTTGTGTGTTTTTAGGGACACATAATTGTATTTATAGTTACTTATGACCATGGTATAACCTGGTTTTTACGTTTATTACTACCCACGCACTATCCCTAGGTTTACACCGAACAAGGACTTCAGGGATATATATCCTGTGGTTAATTAGTAACTCGACAGGTAACAAGAGAAATAAACGTGGAAAATAGAAGGTGAACTATTTTGTTCAAACATAACCTCGATGTCTATATTTTAGTTTTGAACTCAGACAGACCGAAAGTAATCGAATGATTTAATTTTAATTTGTTGACAACGCAGTCACCGAATGAAAATAATTGGTTTCCAGTTGGCGAGGTGTATCACTAATTAATTACGAGTACGAATGCAATATTTAGTTCAAAATAACGTTATAAACTAACAAGGTAAACTTTCATTCGGTATTTCACAGGCTCAATTATGACTACCTATAATTATGACTGCATGTTTGTAGGCCTACAAGTGAAAATGCGAAGGTTCTGTTTGAGTCTTTGCAATATAAAAAATTAAATTTTCCGTTGGAAACCAGCCCAGAGTGCAATACATCTTCCTCTGTAGGTGTTTTCAAGAAGTATTTCTGAGAATGTAGATTTGTGACGGGAATGTCCTGGGGTTGTTTAGACGGTCTTATTCTTATGCATTCGTATTAACGATTGAGAAAAACAGCATAGTCAAGATTGCTGATTGCAGGATTCAAATCCGTGACCTACAGAGTAAGAATATCACACGTAACTTATGAGCCAGCGATGCCGGTACTGTCAACTGGCAGCTAGTTTTCTGAATAGGGAATAGTTTCAAATGCTATATTGAATAATGAGAGCATAGTGCTGATGATCATGATATCAAAATATTTGAAATACTAGGAAAACGCTTAAGTCCCGTCGCGTTGATGGATGAGCGTTTTTGTAAGTTTTTAGTTTGCGTGGGATCTCTTTACTTATCAAGTGCTTTTTGAACGCATTGTAGGTGATTGTTGTAAAGTTTCTATTGTTACTTGTGAATTGTTATTAAATACCTCAAAATACCTTAATTTAAAACCTTTATTTACATAGTTTCTGGATTATGTTTTAAACTTTTTCTTTCAAAAAGCAATACATCACTATAACCTTAATGTCCATGTGAAATATGAACATTCTAGCCCCACTTGTTTGGTCAGAATCGGCCCAAATGTCACGAAAATATCACACTAAAAATCGAAAAAAAATCGTAAAAGTACGATATTCATGAGAAATATTTCTTCGATTGCACCCAAAAACGTAGCACGTCTAAGTTCAGAGATTTCAAAGGTTCCCTCAAAATTTCATCAAGATCGCATATGCCGTTTGCCCGGAATCGTGCGAACAAACAGACAGAAATACAAACAAACAAAAAAACAAAAAACAAAAAAACATTGGAGCTAAATTTTTTGAGGGGTCAGTGAAATTGAAGTTTTCGCTTCGCTCGCTACGCTCATCCAATAAATATCACAAACAGTGTCTGCTCGAGCTTGACTCTATTCTGGAGGTCCCGTGTTCAAATCCCGTCGAGACCGGTAATCCTGACTGAAGGTTTTTTCCGAAGTTTTCCTCGATATACCGAATGCTTGATATTGAGTCCTCTTAAACAGCCCTCGGACATCCCTTAACAATAGTCCCAACTCCAATATACCTATATAGTATATAGTTAGACACCTGAAGAGGGGCATGCATTGCACCATTGTGAGGTTTCTACAAAAATTATTTATAAATAAAAATATCTGGCACAGAAAGAGAATTATAAACGTAGCCCGGAAAACGATTTTTGTCCTGTCTTCCGAAAGCAATCTTGAGAAACATCTTTGGAGGTTCAGGATAGGAATGTAATTGGATTCGGTTTCAAATTTTGTTCAAAGGGCGCGTGTATGAAGAACGCAGTGTTTCAGTTTGTATAAAAAGATATCTTTTTTTTCTGGTTCCGGTTACATGACATGCAAAACGTTATTGAAATTCAAATACAGCAGATGTGAGAATATATATCGGAAATTGAAACAAAAATCAAATAAAAATACTTACAACTTTTCAAAAACCATCCTTCTGAAAATGTGTGTACGACAAAAATCCCTTACAAGATAGAAAGGACATTTTATCTCGCTACTATTGTGCCGTCAACTAAAATAAGCTGGATTATAGTGCTGAATTTTGGCGATAGCGCGAACTCTCATTTACGTTTACATAAATAACCTTACATTTTGAAATAAATTCAGTTATAAAAATATAACTTGATGTCGTACTACGTACTTCACGAACGAACGTCGTACTTCAAAACTTTTATTCCAATTTTAAAACGATGTGTAATTATTATTTGTTATTTATTATTTATTTCAACAAATTAAGATACGTAGTAAACTCAAAATGTTGAAGAGAATCAGAGAGGGCATAGCCCCATTTGAAGATATGCCTGATTCCCTTCATTACAACTAAATATAAAAAGGATACAATTATTCAATAAACAAACAAAATGTTGTAGTATCAAAATACACTGACAGTGTTGGCTCGAGCGTTAAGCGCGCGACTCTGATTTGGGAGGTCCCGGGTTCAAATCTCGTCGAGACCGGCAATCCTGACTGAAGGTTTTTTCCGAGGTTTTTCTCAGTCGTTAATGCAAATGCAAGTGCTTGAGTCCTCTTAAACAGCCCTCGGATATTCCTTCACAATATCCTATCCGTAACATATCTTGTTAGACACCTGAAGAGGGGCATGAAATGCATCCTGGACGGGTTTCCTACAATAGTTTATTTATTAGTATCAAAATATAATATGGTAAGCCTAAAATAGAACATACCTTTTAAATGACAATTTAACTAAAATTATATTTTATTATATTATATATTTTATTTATTTTATTATATTTTATATTTTTGAAATTTGGATAATCTTTGATTTCCGGGGGAATAGTTTTCCATAAAGTAACAACAAGGTTAAAAACACGATTTTGGTACATAGAAGTTCTAGCACGGGGAGGGTTTTAAAATTAGATCAGTATTATGACGGTTTAACTGTCTGTTCAGTATTGACATTCTTTTAAATGGATCAAGGTCTGTTACACCGGTAATAAGGTTACTTAAAAATGTAACATCCGTTTGCTTACAATAATTTTGGATTGATGGCATTCCACATTTGTGTAACCACTAAGATGCAGTTTCAGAATAATGTTGTTAATAATTATGTTGAATGAATGATGAACCAAAAAACTTCTAGTGTGAAGTACAGGGCAATATTGCTCATTGGTTGAATCACTATTAAAAATACTCCTTTAAATAATGTTCGAAAATAAAATACAGTCTTGGCGTAATTCTTAGAGATGTGCAAAAGTGTTTTTTAGTTCGAAAATTGGCGCCTCAGAAATTTGAATTTGCGATTTTTCGTTATTTACAACAAAAAAATTGATAATGCCCAGCTTAAAAAAATCCCTAGTTTTTAAATTATCAGTGTTACAAATTCCAGGACCGTTTATGATTAATTCAAAAGAAAAAGAAGCACATGAGAGTGAGAATCAGTTTTTATTTTAAGCTCTATTTCAGCCTTCAGTTTTCAAAGTTTCTGACAGTTTTTACCAGGATTAATTATTTCGACTGCCCGGCACCTCCACCATATGTACTAGCCAGGATTAATTTAATTTCGACTACCTACCGGCACCTCCACCAAAACTTTAGAAAAAAACTTTGTTTGAAATTTCGTGATCTAATTCGTATCGTTGTTAAAAAGTCTCATAAAGTTTTGCTAATTTTCGACACATCAGGTTGCGGGTAACAACTAAACACAAAAATCGCGAAAAAATTCCACTAATAAGAAATATTACCATTTCAATCACAATTCAGTGATTTCTAAACAATTTGACAGTATTAGTTGCACTTAAAAGCGAATCGTTCAATTTTTTACATCTCTATCACCACAATACATTAGGAGACACATATAAGAATAAGTTAATCAACAGGTTGTTAAAAACAGAATACACAAATAAAATCTTATGGAGCACTGAAATCCTTGGTGCGGATTACGGAAAATGCCACTAGGCCTATATAAAATATTAGCCCCGCACCCTTGACTCCTGGGTCACCAAAACAATCTTTATCATCTTTCTTCAATAATAATGTTACGCTTAAAACGCATGCCAATCGATGGTCATGTTCGGTTTTTATCGTGAGACATGACAAGTAGACGGACGGAAGGACAGAAAAGTAATGCTTATAAGTGGTACTGATTTTAAGGTGGTTATAAAATAATAAATCCCCCCCCCCCAAATACAAAAATTTGTAAAAAAAAAAAAAAAAAAAAAAAGTCTTCGGCTGTGAGATATAGAAGTTGAGCCAAGCATTTCATTCTTTCTCCCTAGTTTCGCATTGAAAAGAACTAAGATCATTTCGCCTGTTGACGAGCGCAAAGCCAACCATTAACGTGGTATATAAAGTAAAAATTTTAAACTCAAAATCATAAAAAAAATATTGGCCATTGACATTTTAGAGTTCTCGTAATGAACCAAATTCAAACCAAACTCAAAACCAAATTCAAACGAAAAAAGCGTAAAATTGCGATTTTTATGAGAAATAATTTTTCGCTCAAATTACACACGAATATATTAATTCATAAAATTTAGGTTCTGTGAAAAAAAATCATTACAATCGGACAAAGCATGTAGGTGTTATAAGTCGAAGAAATGTTAAAAATCGAAAAAAATCTTAAAATTGCGATTTTAATGAGAAATCATTTTTTGATTACGCTCAAAAACGTGGAAATCCAAAGCTCAAAGATTTCGAAGGCCTCCAAAAAATTTCAACGCAATTGGATTATCGGTTTAGCCGGAATCGTGTTAACAGACAGAGAAAAAAAAGAAAAAAGAAAGGAAAAAAAAACATTCTCGATTTTTTTTCTCCAGTGTAGTAGAATGGAATCTTCGCTTAGCTTGCTACGCTCATCCAATTATTAAAATGGGTTTACAATCAAAGTTAAAAGAATGCAAAATCAACAGCAAGACTTAATGGTAATGTTCTTTGAAAAAGTTTTCACAATCGGAGTAGATGTTTAGTACGAAAAACAAACACAAATTAAAATTACTGCTTTTGTTATGGTCTCGTTATACGAATGCTCACATACCCAAGAAGTCGTTTTAATAATAATAAAATAAAATAAAATCGTGGGAAGCCTGCCCAGGGTGGAATTCATTGCTCCTTTCCGGGTGTTTAACTAGGTATTTTTGGAGTTAGGACAATTGTTAAGGGGCTATTATCCCCAAAAATATTTTTTTACCACATTATCTATAGAATAATACTTCATTTAAGGTTCGTTTAAAAATTATATCTTGTTACTGTGGTTGTTCATGATTTTTTAAATGTTTTATCCTGATATTTGTGAAAATTGGCTTATTGGGGAATTTCTTAAATCGTCTTTCACCTGCTAATTTTTTGTTCCACATACTAAAGCAAAGATTCAATATAAAATCACCCTTTATAACTTCGCGTCTTAAAACTGGGCACAAATAATTATACACTCACATAATACGCAAAAATATGCATTTCAAAATCACACCTCTTCTTTTGGTAAACAGCATATTTGGACTGAACCACTTGCACAAATTACACAACAGAATATAGAAAAGGCTGTTAAGTCAAAACACGTCAATAATGGCCAATATTTTTGGGATCAAAGTCCTCTTCACGTGGCATAAAGATCGTCTTCATGTTATTTCTTTTTGGAGATTTTTGCCGATAGGACCTAGCTAAAAAATTATCAAGATTAGACAATTTTTTCGTGTCATCGCGGACCCAATCACTTTTCTGAATGTTTCTTAATTCACAACTAGTTATCCTGAATGAATTATATTTTTTTAGTTAAGAAGGTGAATAGCCCTTAAGGGATGTCCTAGGGCTGTTTAAGAGGACTCAACCCCTTGCATTCGCATTAACGACTAAGGAAAACCTCCAAACAAACCTTCAGTTAGGATTGCCGATATATTGACGGGATTAGAACCCGAGACCTCCAGAAACCAAAGTCACTTGTTTGTTCCATAAATGTAAAGCATATATTAATATATTTACTATATTATACAGTGTACTATTATATACAAATATTGTTTTTCAACTCGTCCAGTCAATAATCACAAACAAATCGGTTCCGACCGTCTCGAATTACCTCGTAGGCTTCAACTTCTACTTTCAGACTCGTCGAAAGGCTTGTTTTGTTGGGCTTAATACCGTCTCATATATCGCAAAAGTCATCACCGATACGATGAGTTGCGGACGATACATGGGGATGGTGGCCTGCTGCAAAGGCGAACATCATTGTCACACTCAAGCCAGACAAGCAGCATACGACCCCCGTAGTTATTGATCGATCACCCGCTTGCCAGTCATTTGTTGTCAGTCGCTCTTCTGGGAGACTACACAGCTGCTTTGCGAACGTTTTTACTAGTCGCGTTGAAGGATGAGCTTTTATGGTTTTTTTTTTTTTATTTGATCACTGTTTCGTGTCATGTTGACCAATCGTTGCCCTAAAAGTACGATTTTTATGAGAAATATTTACTCGATTGTCCCAAAAATGGTAACATATCTAAGTGCAGTGATTTCGAACGTTCCCATAAAGTTTCATCCAGATCGGAGAAGCCGTTTGCCCGGTCGCGGGCCTATTATCCCGAAATATCGCATTAAAAATCATCATCATAAGAAATATTTCTTCGATTGTACCTGAAAACTAGGAAGATCTAAGTTCAGAGATTTCGAAGGTCCCCAGAAAATGTCATCAAGATCACATATGTTGTTTTCCCGGTAGAGTGAAACAAACAGACGAAAAAAATCCTCCGAGCTATTTTTCTCAGGGTACTAAGTAAGAGTGAAGTCATCGCTGCTCTCTCCCAATCAAATATTAAAACTTAAACAAGGTTTAACATAATATATCTCAACTCTAGTATTATATAGACTAGAGATGGTTTGTATATCTCGAGTTCGTTTCGTATGTAGTTTAATAGGCAGTGCAATCTGCTCTATATCAAACCAAGAAATAGACAGATATTACTATGGTGTCTTCACAGCTCAGTTGGTAAGATCAGAGCCCATATATATGGTATTATAGAGAGAAATTAAAAAAATTGCCTGCACCGGGGAGTAAATCCGGTGCCATGGCGGTCTGGGCCCTGCTTTAACCAACTGAGATGAAGACACCTGATTAAATTCTGTCATAGTCCTACTATAAAATCAAGGTTTAACCCACCCCCAAATTAACTGTATATATATATACAGATAATTTAATGATACAGAACAAAACAAGATCCATGACGAAAAACGTAGAGACGGACATGTAGTGACTTTCTTGTTTCATTGCAACGACAAGCTTTGCAATGACTTTCTTTGAATGGTATTAATTCGTCATATGTGCAGTGATTTCTTTTGTTGACTTTTGTTGTTTTTTCTCTCCAGTTTTGTTCTGTATAAATCAATAGTGATGTAGTTTTCGTTTTTAATATTTAAAGTTGTATTGGCCCTGAAGATGATGGGTGAAATCTCATCGAAACGTCGGCCCAACGAAAATATACGTGTCATTGAAACCAAAAAACCGATTACTTTAATATATATATCACGAAGATCACAACTATATGTATTGTCATCTTGTAATAATCAAATTACTGGTTTTCGGTTCACCACGTAAATTCTATATGTTATATGACGATTCGACAAAACAAAACTCTTGAAGTGTTTTGGATTTTAGTTTTATATTTGAGTTGCTTTACTGTCTTTGACAAAGATTGGTGAAAACCAGTCGAAACGTCAGATAAAATAAAGAATATACGTGGTAAACCGAAAACCAATTATTTAATTATAACGAGATACAACAGAAGAAAATCCATATAGTGACTTAAGGCTTTTTCAGTAAATCATGAAAGAAATATTTTGAAGAAAAACTGCATATTTTATTAAATAATATTTCATTTCCGACCGACGGTTCTAGGCTGGCTGTGTTTCAATTATCAGCTTGTCCTTCTTTGTTATTTCATTTTGTATTTGTTTTATACCGTGATAAAACTAGCTAAAATCCTAGAGAAATATCGGTAATAAAATACGTTTTATTCTCTGAAATTTTATTATATTTATATTATTATGAAAAACCAGACGAGAGATTGATTGATTGATTGATTGATTGATTTAGGACTTTATTATAGGCGGGATTAAGGCCAGTGAAGCCTTTTCTTACATCAAACCTTTAAAATGTGTGGTACAAATTGATACAAATTATAGTATGACAGATTACTACACACTACTACTTGTACACTACATAATATTGAAACACAAATTAATATTTAACATATAAAAGTTACTTTAATACATTAGGGCGGTTGCCATTCATACACACATTCATTCATCTCTTTTAAACAGTTATAATTTGAATACGAATGGAATTAATAACAAGATCATAACAAAAATAATTTTATTAGTGAGTTTTATCATGCAATTATTTATTTTTTATTTTTTACATTTTAGCACAGATTAAAAGTAAGGTAGCGTCATTATATAATGCTTCAATAGTCAGTTTGCTTGAAGGTAAATATAATTTAATATCATATTAAAGATGTGATAAATATTCTGATGTGCATCCCTGATCTCCACAGGTAAAGCATTTCAACGCCTTATCGCATTTATTGTCACTGGTTTATCAAGAAGACTAGTTCTGTGACCTGGGAACGCTAATTGGGTGTTTATCGTGACCTGGTTTTGAAATTGTGATTCGAATGTAAATACTCAAAATTTGAGGCGAGGTATGATGGTACAGATGATGATAAAATTCGATGAACGAGGCAAACAGAATGAAGATTTCGGCGGTCATTTTAGAGAGATTCATACGAATGATATGAGAGAGAGGCGGAGAGAGAGAGAGATTGATTGATTGATTGATTGATTGATTGATTGATTGATTGATTGATTGATTTAAGTCTTTATTAAGGCGGGATTAAGGCGAGTGAAGCCTTATCTTCCATCCAACCTGATTTTAGTGCTACATAATCTACAAAAATAATTTAATTTAATTGTATCAGCATATTCGAGATATTAAAGTAAACAAAGAATATTCCATCCATACTGTAAATGAAACTATACAAACAAAATACATTTATAAGCTTACTTACATAATAATGAACTTATATTACTGTTATAGAACTTAGTTGTGTGTGCGTTGTTAGCACAAAGACAATTTTTTGAAGAAATTATTAGTCCGCGTCTAATAATAATAATAATAATTATTATTCTACTTAAAATATTTATATTATTAAAATACACAATCATTCACACATATTCATTCTTAAGAGTGTAGTGCAAGTGCAACCAAAGATTAGGTGCAACGTCATTACTGTAGAAGGGAGATAAATTTATACTACTACTAAATACTACAGATTATAAAAATAAATAAAACGACACAATGTAATCTAATGCACGTTATACATTGTTTTTGAAGATGCATTACATAGTTAATATTATGAGAAATTAGATTAGAGGATTAGAGGGTGGTTAATTTGAGTATAAGTATATGAGGTATCGGAGAGGCTTTGCAGAAGATATATCTTGTTAGTTTCGTTCTTGAAAACATTATAATTTGTTATATATTCATCCCTTATAGCAGTAGGGAGAGCATTCCAGGTTCGAATGGCGAGAGAGATATATTGATATTTATTGATATATATTGGCTTAAAGGCGTGCTACATAGGGCTATGGAGCCCCTTTAATTGTAGCCAACCTCTATAATATACATGTATTGGTACATAGTATGGTAACATATGAAATATACAATATGATATTATAAGTTATGCGTAAGAATATTCTAAATCTAATACAAATATTAACTCCATGCTAGTGATTAATTATACATTATATACTTATACTAATAGTGATTCTAAAACCAAAAATTATCAACATTATCACTTAACTGCTAAAACTAATGCAAATATTTACAGTGAAACAATGTTTATTGTATACCGAAGCACAATGTTAATTAGTAATAATATTAGAAATAATAATAATAATAATAATAATAATAATAATAATAATAATAATAATAATAATAATAATAATAATAAGTTTCCCATAGTCCGAAGAGCAAATGCTAGGATGGCGACGAGAAATCGGCCACGACCGTACACAGCAGAAAGAAAACATCATCTACAAACAATATTACAATTTATAAATGACTTATTTTAGTTAGAGTTAAGACAAAAGTAATAATGTATGTAATTGGTACACATGGAAGTACTTGACGTAAGTCCGTACAACATGTTAGCTCCGGTTTTAACGAGTTTGTATGAAATACATCCAATAAAATAATAATAATAATAATAATGATAAAAATAATAATAATAATATATATTGTTTTTTTCATTAATTCATTAATTACATATGAGTACATTTTTTATATGCTTCGGTCCACAAAGCCTTAAAGTAAGGCTTGTCTGTGGTTTAAACCACAACAATGTGTACATTTCATACAACTACGGTGTAGTGCGAAGTTATTACAACAATATCAAAGAAAAATAGAACAAACTCAGTGGAACACCGTCCTGTATAACAAATCCAACTAAAAAAAAAAAAAAACTTGAATATTGAATTAAAAAATATTATACTTGAGATAACACAAAAACAACACAGTATAAGATGAATAAATTTACATACTTGCACCAAGTATCTAAATATAAATAATATAAATATAATAATAGTAATAATAAAATAATAATAATTTTTTTTTAATTATTATTATTAGCAATAAAGTTTTCTTTACAGTATAATTAATTACAATTTTATTCGATTGCCCACAAAGCTTTGATAAGCTTGTATGTGGGTTATATTCTTATGACAATAATTATTACATACTAAAGTTACATGCTATATACGGAATGCAGATTCCATGGCAAATTCCTAGATAATATTTTACAATATAAATTATAAAGGCTTATTAAACAATTCAAATTTGAATAACAAAACACAAAAATAAAATGAACAGTAACTCATACAAAAAGAGCTCTGGAAAAAAAGGAAAAGGAAAATAATTTAACAAATTCTACATTAAATTTGACAAAAGAAACTCTTTAACTCTTTTCTTGACTTGGCTCAACCTATCCAATTCTTTTAATTCCGGCGGCAAGAGATTAAAACTCTGCGGCACACTAACCTGCAGAGATCGCTCACCATATTTGTTTGCTGTCAAAGGAACTATGTAGTCATTTGCGGCTTGCGCTCTTGTATATATGGTATGGTCAATTTTAATTTTGTGTTCATCATTATAATAAAATTTAGTTATTAACTTATATATATATACATAATATATATATATATATACATAACATTTACGGGAAGCAAATCAGATATTTTGAATAACTCGTTTGACGAACAATGATCTGTTAAATGATTGGGTAGAATTGTTTTTAATATATTTTTCTGTAAACTTTCTATTTGATTAATATACATATGAGAGGCATTTCCCCAGGCCAACAGTGCATACGAGATGATTGACTCAACCATTGCGATATAAACCATACGTAGTAAACTATATGGGAGAATATTTTTTAAATGATACAATTGTGCTGCGCACGGTCGAATCCTGTTGCATAATCTACTAATATGTTTGTCCCAAGAAAAGCACTGATCAACTTCGATTCCCAAATACACGTGACTGTACACCGACTCAATCACTTGATCACAGTTGCAATTTATGTCACGTGAGTTTTGATGTTTGTTATTATGTAAACACTGTACCGAGTGTGAAAGGACTTTAACAGCAACATTGTGTTCACGATTTAAAGGAGTAGAAATGTGAACTATTTTAGTTTTTTTTAGCATTAACAATCAAACCGTCATCATGAGTCCATCTCAGTAAATTATTAAAATCCTCTTGCAAATACATTTCAGCAATTGAAATCCTCCTATGAATCGCATCCAATGCTGAGTCATCGGCAAAAAAGTATGCAAAACACTTTATTAAGAATCGCGTCATCGCATTAACATATACCAAGTAAAACAATGGCCCTAGGATTGACCCTTGTGGCACCCCTGATTTTATTATTTTAGCGGTACTGAACACTTCACCTATTTTCACAACTATTTTTCTATTTTCTAGATAGTTCTGAAACCATCGCAAAATCGGACCCCTCACACCGACATTTTCCAATGCCAATAATAATTTCTTGTGGTTGAGCGTGTCAAACGCTTTCGTGAAATCAATAAACATGCAAATCACATGCAAATTATCACTTAATTTTGAATTTACTAGATTGGAAAATTTTAATAAGAGGTCAGATGTACTTTTGCCCTTCTGAAAACCAAATTGGTTTTTGTTAATTAATAATATTAAATTTCGTAAAGTAATCACTTATACAGCTAAACACATATTTTTCCATAATCTTATTTATCACAGACAACAAGGCAATTGGACGATAGATTGGAATAATCATAATGGCTTCCTTTTTTATAGACAGGCCTTACAATTGATATCTTGAGCATATCTGGCACCACACCCTCTTTAATTGATAAATTTATTAACAAAGCAATTACTGGACTGATCTGATTCTTAATATTTTGCAAATCTTTAACCCTTATTCCATCAAAACCGGCACTTTTTTCCGGATTCATTGCTACGATGATTTCTTGCACTGTTGCCGCATCAATAGGAGGAATGTTTACCGATTGCTTCTGCTGGTTAATTAAACTATTTTCTCCTGTATCATCTTTAACACAAGTCACATCACAATTATGAATGATTTGCTCAACCTCTTCCACAAAAACATTTGCAAATTTGTTTACTATATTAATGGGGCTCTCATTTTTGCCTAAATACTTTTTAATAACTGCATCTACTGACTCTTTATTTTTCTCTCCTATTATTGTATTTATAGTTTGCCACGTATCTTTTATATTTCCTTTATTTTTTTCCAAAAGTTTACGGTAGTAATTCTGTTTTGCTATTTTTATCTTCTTATTTAATATATTACGAATGTTGTTGTACTCAGCCCTGTATACCCCTTTCGCAAGGTTTATATTTTTACACTTTTTCCATTGATGGAAAAAACGGTCTCTTTTCGATATCATATCCAATAACTCTGATGTCATCCACGATTTATTACCCCTTTTGTTATTACGTTGCTCTTTAATACACGTAGCCCGTTCAGAAAGCAAGATATCCCAATTTATACTTTTAAGAATATGAAGAAGTTTATTTTCATTCATAATTGTGACAAAATTCTTACCCTCAGATTTAGTTTCATATTGAGATAAATTCAATGATGTCATTATTATGTAATGATCCGATACCTTTGAGGTAAAGATAGCTGACCTAATCTGAATATTAACCGCTCGTACATAAACGTGATCTATATGCACGACCTTCTGAGTCTGCCCTCTACCATCTCCTCACGTGTCGCCCCAGAGATATACCTAATAAATCCGTTAGCCGCTAGACTTGTTTAGTAATGTTGTACAAATGCATCACAATCGCTTAGAATATCAATGTTGACATCACCAATGAAAATTGCTGTTGTGTCTTTAATCTCATTCCAATGTTTATCAATCTCCTGAATGAATTCTTTCTTTGTGTTATTACTGGGTGGTCGGTATACAAACAAAAGTGCACAACATTATTGTTAACTATTATGTTACCTGCTATGCCTTCAAAATAACTAAACAACACATTACTCCTCTCAAATAGAATCGAGTTCTTTAACGATATAAGGTTAATTAAACCACTACCTCGTCTTGTTTCTATAATAAAAATTCATGTTCATTTATCGACCAATCTCAAACTTGAGGTAAGTACCAATGTTCGTTCTTGTTAACATTCAACCACACAATTGTCTAGTCTTTCACATTAACCTACTTATCTAACTGTTTATCAAACTTGCTCCAAAGTACTCTCAGTTCATCCAATGCTTATTAATCGATCTTATATTTAAATGAACTATTGTTAGCCCTTGACACACCTGAATCCAGTTGTCAATACTATCAATCACACAATAATAATAATTGTAATAATAATAATAATTGTAATAATAATAATAATAATAATAACTAATAATTAATAATAATATATAATAATATAATATGTAAATAATAATAATAATTAGTCTTAAAATAAAATACCTGTTACTAATTTGTAAGTAGAGCGTACATTTTATAACTACTGAGATTCTTAGAACAGATAGGTTTAATTAGTCATAAACAATAATTGGACTATCATGTATATTTATTAAATAATATATATATTAATTATTATTATTTGCTTTACCTTAATATTAATATATTAATTAATAAAAAACATGAAATGATTCCAATTATTGTTTATACTAATTAGAGCGTACATATTCTGACGCTAGTACTGTGATAACTGATAATATGTTTGAAGGACACCATTTTTGTTGTTTTTTTATTGGTAAGTAGAAAGTAGGGTATGGTGGATTTTACTCCTAGCATGGTGGCTGAATTTTTGGAATAGGTTTGCAGTAGATATTTGTTCCAGAGGCGGCTTGCTGTTATGATAAACGATTTGTTGCATTTCACCGTACGATGTTTTGGTATTTGGAGTGTGTTAGGTGTGTGTCTGTTTGTGCGATTATGGATACTCTCCATACGATTGAAAGACTTAAAGAGGTAATGGGAGCATTGCGACTTCATTATTTTTGAAACAAGTACGACAAATGAAAGGGTACGCCTATCGACGAGTTTTAGCCAATTGAGCTCAATATAATATGGTGTGATATGCTCGTCGCGTCTCACATCAGCAATGAATCGAACACATGCGTTTTGTACTCTCTGTAATTTAATGTTGAGTGTAACTGACAAATCATTGTAGAGTACGGATGCATAGTCTATAATGAGAAATATAATATACTGGATGACAACTTTACGTACTGAGAAGGGGAGAAACGGACAATTTCGTTTCAATTGGTGCATACTTGATATGACTTTCCTTGTTAATTTGTTTACATGAGGAGTCCATGAGAGTGTTTCGTCTACTTCGAGTCCTAGGTTGTTAACTGATTGCTGATAGGGTATTGTTTATTGTGATCGGAGGAAGTAGTGCTTTATCTAAATTGCTAAGTAGCTTTTTATAACCTAGTAATATTTTAGCTGCGTTTTCGATACATTGAGAGTCAAGTTGTTGTCATTTGTATAAGTTACTAAGTTAGATATGTCACTGTTTGTGCAGTCAATGGCGCGTAGAGCATCCCGAGATAAAAAGTGAATATACACTTGCAAGTCATCAGCATACATATGGTGGTTAGAATGTTCAAAGTTGATAGATATGTCGTTGATATATATTGCGAGCATTTAGAGGCCCAAGGACTGATCCTTGAGGGACGCCGATTGGTATTAAACCCCAAGGGGAGGCACTGTTGTCATAGACTACTTGTTGATACCGATTGGATAGATAAGAAGCGAACCAGGAAATTGCTGCATCCGCCACGCCGATATTGGCAATTTTAAGCAAGGAGCAACTCGTGATGAAACGCAATCAAATGCCTTAATGCTGAAGTCAAACAATGTTAAGAGAGTCATTTCTTTCCTGTCCATTGCAAAGCGAATGTCATCGGTGATTTTTAATTTAAAATGCTGTAGGGGTATTATACCCCTTTTTTGAAACCAGATTGGAAACTACTCAAAACGTTTATTTGGAGAGATAGGCTTGAAGCTGTTCGTGGACAATTTTTTTCAAGAATTTTATTTAGCACGCAGAGGAGGCTTATGGGTCTGAAATCACTGCAGTGTGCGGGTTTTGACATTTTTGGAATGGGTTTAACTTGTGCCATTTTCCACTGCGTTGGAAAACACCAGACTGAAGAGAAAGTTAAATATATGCAAGAGCGAAGGTAAAATAATGTATATACATTCTGTATTAAAGTAATGAAATATTGTGGGGCCCTTGGCTTTCGATTTGATTTGTTTTTGCAGCTTTAATTACATCTTTTGGGTAGACGTGTGAAAAGTGAAATGCCTTTCACGATCAGGTCGGGTTGTGACTTATATTCGGTTAATACACGATTGATTCTATCTGGACCCGGGGGACTCTAGCAATGGACGTAAAGTTTACGTTTAGAGCTCGGCGTACTGACACATAGGTGTAGGTACTTTGCTTGCAAGCCTAAAGATCTTATGTTTTCCAAGGGTAGAAGGGGATTTTGCAAGTGTTAAATAAATTGTGTTTTGTATTTGATTTTTGCTTTTCGGATGGCTTGCTTAATTAATACGAAGTACACGGAAAATCTCATAATCGTCACCGTTTTTTAGTTTTTATATGGCGTCTCCTAGCAGAGTCTCGGTCATTTATAAGCCGTTTAATGTCCAGAGTCTCCACGGTGCTGGTGGGTGCTTAGCCCGTACTGTTTTAAGGGGAGCATGTTTTTCATACAAATCCAGTGAGTAAAGAAGAGAAAGTATCTATCTTTCGTCAATATCCCTGATTACTGCGATTTCATCCACTTTGTTTCATGAGGCATTCGCAAAAATGCATCCGAGGGGAAATTGGAGAAAAGTCCCTGTATGTTTTAACTTAGGTGTGTATTTAGGAGTGTTTTTAAAAAGAAGACAGCGTAAATTAGGTTTGTATTTGAAAAACCCCGAAGCAGGACACTGCCCGAACGTTGAAGAAGACTGTGACAATTTGAGGGTATAACGTCTAGATTACTTTCTGACGTTGCAGTGTGAAATGTGTTGTTGTATGGAATACGGTGAGGTTACACATGTTCCGTACATCACTGATATTTTCACTTTCAAATGCATTGGAGCCGATCGAGCGTTTTATATCTCCAGCACGATAACGTATTTATAATTAAACAAATGACTATACATGTCATTAACAAACAGATCCATAAAACCTATTTTTGGAGCTCTGTATATACATGAAAAAAGCAACCAAGTACTAAGGAAAGATATATCCAATATTAGATACTTTGGGGGTAAAATCATACCCTGTGGTCAGCATTTCGGGGAGCACAGGGCAGTTTTTACAAATTTTGAACCTTCTCTTACATAAACCAGCTACTCCACCTCCTCGTTTCACATTACGGTCTTTTCTGTAAACAGAGTAGCCGGGCAGATCAATACCCGAGTCAGGTAAGATGATTTCAGAAAAGTCTCACTTTGCTATAATGTCAAATTTGGAATCTCCAAACAAGTTGGGGAAATTCAGAAAAATGGTCCGAGTCGACTAATGATTGTGCATTGATATGTGCAATCTTGAGGCTCGCAGAGTATTGTTTGGAAATATTACATAGAACATTATATGTGGAAGCATCATCAGTCTTTTTTTAAATAAACTTATTAGTGCAGGCCCAAATCACTAAGTGAAAAAGAAAAACAAGAAATACAATGAAAATTATATAGAGTGCAAAAAATTTTTAAATCAAGGTAAATTAACGTATAGGCCTATTCAGTAAATTCAATAAATTCTGGATAAAACAACCAAAAAAAGAGAAAAGAAGCGGTACTTGGCCAACGTCCAGAAAGAGTAAAAAATATTTAGGCTGTAAGGGGTTTGTTTAAAAAGTTACGCCAAACTATCCCCATGGTAAGGTCTAGTGTTCGAGATGGCGCAGGTAGGAGAGTCGGGTACGCGGTGTCGTTCATCGCCGTCTTGTATCATTACGACGCCGTCTTGGGTCCAGACGTTGTTGACCCCCAATTTTATCCACAGCGACACGAAGCACATGCAGACGCGACGCGGTGAGGTCCTCCCCCACCCGTGGTCCCTGAAAAATTTAGGTTTTCGCTTCGCCCCGAATAGCATGTGTCTCTTTTGATATGACACAAATTTCACTATTATTGGGCGTGGTCGCCCATTTGTTGAACCACTCTGTGCGACCTGTCGATTGTCGTCCTTGCGAATTTGTATTTGTAGCCTAGATGCGACGGATAGAACAATTTCGTCGGTGTTTTCACCCCGCGTTTCCGGGATGCCAAAGATGCGTAAGTTGTTGCGTCGCTGGTACTGCTCCAGCTCGTCGGAACGCCCCTCCATCTCGTCGCGCAGAGTCTTGATTTCATCCTCTCTGTCAAGCAGTTTACGACGTAGGTCCTCGGCTACCCTCGCGTTCTCGTCGACCGCCTCTTGCAACCTATCGGTGGCTTTTTGCACGAGTGTCTCCACCAGCAGTGCAAATATGTCAGGTTGCCTCATAAATTCTGCAACCACCTCGCGAACAATACCTCGAACGAGAGAGAGAGAGAGAGAGAGAGAGAGAGAGAGAGAGAGAGAGAGAGGAGAGAGAGAGAGAGAGAGAGAGAGAGAGAGAGAGGGAGAGAGAGAGAGAGAGAGAGAGAGAGAGAGAGAGAGAGATTGATTGATTGATTGATTGATTGACGTCTTTATTAAGGCGGGATTAAGGCTAGTGAAGCCTTATCTTCCATCCAACCTGATTTTAGTGATACATACAAAAATAATTAAATTTAATTGTTACAGCTTATCCTAGATATAAAAGTTAACAAAGAATATTTCATATGAATGATGAAATGAAACTAGATTAACAAAATACATGTATATAAGGTTATTTACATAATAATGAACTTATATTACTGTTATAGAACTTAGTTGTGTATGTGCGTTGTTAGCACAAAACAATTTTTTTAGAAAATATAAGTCCGCGTGTAATTCTACTTAAAATATTTATATTATTAAAATACACAATCATTCACACATCTCATTCATTCCTAAGAGTGTACTGCAACCAAAGATTAGGTGCAACGTCATTACTGTAGAAGAGAGATAAATTCATATTACTACTAAATACTACTGATTATCAAAATAAATAAATAAATAAAACAACACAATGTAATGTACGTTACATTATATTAGAAGATGCATTACATAGTTAATATTATGAGAAATAAGATTAGAGGTTGGTTAATTTAAGTATAAGTAAATCAGGCATCGGAGAGGCTTTGCAGATGATATAACTTGTTAGTTTTGTTCTTGAAAACATTATAATTCCAGGTTCGAATGGCGTTTATTACGAAGGATTTGTAGACTAAATTTGTTCTACTTCTGTGTATCGGAAAAGCAAGTTTGGGTGCCAGACCTCGACCTTGTGCCGAAAGTATGATTTGAGTGAAGATAATTGAAATTCGAGGCTAGGTATGATGGTGTTGATGTTGAAAGAAGGCGATGAACGAGGCAAGAGGAATGAAGAGAGGGAGATTGATTGATTGATTGATTAAGGACTTTATTAGAGGCGGGATTAAGGCCAGTGAGGCCTTTTCTTACATCCAACCTTTAAAATGTGTGATAAAAATTGATACAAATTATAATATGACAGATTACTTTACACTCTACTACTAGTACACTACAAAATATTAAAACACAAATTAATATTTAACATATAAAATTCACTTGAATACAAAGGGCGGTCATTCATACACACATTCATCCATCTCTTTTATACGCTTTAAATTTTAACACAAATATAATTAATTACAAGATCAAAACAACAATAATTTGACATGTGAGTTTTGCCATGCACTTTTACATTTAAGCACAGATTAATAGGATATTAAATTAAATTATATTAGCTTTCAGGCAAACTGACATTTGAAGTAAAATATAATGACGTAACCTTACTTTTGAGAGAGAGAGAGAGAGAGAGAGCAAACAATTGTAAAGGTCATAATTAGAGACCATGAAAAATGGCAAATAAAAAGTTAACATTTTGTCATAAAAATCTTAAATTTTGTATAAAAACTCAAAAGAAAGGCATCATTTCGTCATGAAACTAGTACTGCAATCACTATTCTTCAGCGAAATAAATACATATTTTACATGAACGAATATTTATGCCATCTACAGAACTTAATTTGAATTACCTAGACGTGTTCCATACTAATATTTTGAGCTGTCATGGTGCCAACTATAAGCTAAAACAGAATGTAGATTTCGATTTCCAATTGTCAAATAAGTTGCATATTTTTGTGCTAAAATATCAAAAATAAACTTAAATGTTCTCGATTTTGCTCTCATTTAGCAGAAAGGCGTGATAACTTACTGTATTTCCCTATTGTTAGTTAAAACAGTCATATTATTTCGATTATTTAGTGGGAAAAAAATCATTAACGAAGTTTTATGGTCCCTAGTCACAACCTAGCAGAAGAGTGTTTGCTGATTGTTTGATGTCAAGATTGTAACTTGATTGAGGAAAGGTGGTCTTTCAGTCAATGTTATAACACACAGCTTATTTATCTAATAAAGTAAATTGCAAGCTCAAACGAAACACTGCGCAAACGAGAGAAGAACCTAAGATCGTCGTCGTCTTTATCAACACTTAGATATAAAGCCACTTGACCGACAAGACTTCTTCAAATGATACTTACTCATCTCCTTCTACATCCATATCTTACTAATTGAAACTTCTACTATTTACAATCCCCTTCAATCTTATATCCAGCTTAATATTGTTCAAGAGGTTTCATCCAAATTCCTTCCATCTTCATGTACTTTATCTTTAGTGCACAAATGCCCAGGTAAACTTCATTGTCCCTAATGTAATAAGTCGTTCTTAAGCCAGCCTGACCTACTTTATGAGAGATTTGTTCGGTTAAGCCGTCCATATTCAACCAGACGTCACTTTTCCATTAGTTTAAATAGAACTAGAAGTACAAACAAGGCGAACATGGTGAAATAACCTTATTTTCAAATTGCGTTAAAACCTCATCCGTGCACTTGAATAATTAAATTAACACAAAATAAACATTCACTGATGGTAAGTATTCCGATGGAAATCAATTATATACTCAGCACGTTTTAGGATTATGCGGTTGCATTGAATGCGCTCCGTTTCCCACGCCCGCTAATAGTCTAATACTCCTTTTAGCGAGAATTGCATACATTCGGTTTAGGGAATCATCGCAGTGGCCATTATAAAATTAAATCCTCATTCGGAATTCACTGGGGCATCATTTGACCTAGATAAATCTAAGTGTACTCCCTTCAGCTACAGGAAACCTCTTGAGACACTTGGAGACAGGGCGGAGATAAAACAGGAGATTACCAATTCCCTAGAATAAACTTCGAAGAAACAATCGATGCGAATCAGGTAAGATGATTGTGAATTTATATTTATATTTTGAATTGTGTTCTAGTAACTTTTTCAGCCAAAGATTTGTTTAAGACGTTTTTGTCTAAAATATACATCACATTTTATGTAACAAGCATTGCAAATATATTGCAGAACTTAGGATATAGATGGTTTTGAATGATTATTTCGTATCCGTATGACTGCTAGAGACCTTTTCTGTTGACTTCGTGGTTTAGCAAGGATATCGTCTATCTTACTCTGCGTATTTGTTTACGATTAATACATAAAGTTTTATATACCGTTGTCATTTATATATCGTCGATACTACTCAGCTGAGAAAAACTGATTTTCAAAGGAAAGCAATTTAAAATTATCAATGGTACTAAAATAGTGTCGCAGTAATGCTGATATAGAATATAATAGAATAAGTTTTTTCAACTTGACGTGCACATGGTACGTATAACTACCGGAGGAGAAGGTGAATATACTAAAGTATTAATTAATAAGTATAAGAATTATAGTACTACTAGTATAGTATAGTAAAATAAATGTAGAAAAATAAAATAAACATAATGCAATGTTGCATAACAAAGATGAACTAATTTATAAGGTTTAACATGATAAATGGAATAATTATTTAAATAGGTATTTACATTATATTAAATTAAGGCAGAGAGGAATTCATGGAGCGAGTAGGATATAGAGATGGATATATAGGAAATGATTTCAAAGTAAAAATTGAGGAAGAGGTTTGCGTGTTGTTGGGTGGTTTGTTATAGAGAGTTTGGCTAGATATTGTGGACCTTTCGAGAATAGGGTAAGTTTATGATTGGGGATGTGAAATTGGAGATTTGTTCTTGTAAAATGGGAGTGAACAGAGGTGTTCAGTGGGAAAAGGTAAGGGTAGGAACGGACGAATGTACCGGCAGCTTGAATATTTATATATTTGAATGGGACTTAGTAGAAACTAACGGAGACTAAAAGCATTGAGTATAGAACATATAGCTAATAGGGGATTGAGCTAGTAAATGGCCATTTGGTTGGCCTTTGTAAGGCGGTTTTGTTTGTTTATATTTTTATTCTAATGCTGATGTTTTATTTTTGGTGTGTTTATGCCATGTCTTCTTGAGAATGATAGCCAAGTCTTTTAAAACGTCGAAGAGTTAATTAAATATTTGTTTTAAAACATATTATATTGCGTGATTATTTCCGTAAAGTGTAGAATAACATCAACAATGAATCACCAAAGCCTACAACAAAACATTTATATTTATGTCAATATAATAAACAAATTTGATGTCGATATTTGAGCTTTATCTTGACATATCACGAACAGTATACAACTAAGAAAAAAAAAATTTCCCACTCTAAAACGAATCTTTACTTTGGATAACTATTTGTGTCAACTAATTCTGCAATTACACACAGTAGGCCATGTCACTCGGCAGACGGTGCGAGCAATACCATTCCTTTGTCTTGAAGTTGTATTTTGTGCTGTCTTCGAGGCCATAGATAACAGCCAGAAAATATCGATGATGTCGTTTGCATAAAATGTAACGGTATCGATACACATATTTCATATTGCTGGGCACCCCTAGAAGTAAATGATAATTTAATATGCGGCGAATTTCATATAGGTCTACAATTTGTAACGGCCAATACCAACAAACCAAAAGTGGCAGCGCATCGGTTAAACGCGAATTTCAATTTCTGGAGGACTTCGATTCGATTTAGACACTAGCCATACTGATTGAAGATTTCCTTTTTCCTAGTTAAGACATTTGAATGCTCAGATAAGGTCAAACTAACATTCTTGAGACATTCCCTAAATTATTGTATGAGCAAAGCGAAGACATTTTTCACTTACGTTACCCCAAGAAAAACAGCTCGGGTGTTTAGTTTTTGCCTTTTTGTTTGTTTGTTTTTGTCTGTTCGCTCTCTACCGGGCAAACGGCATATGCGATCTTGATGAAAATTTGAGGGGACCTTCGAAATCTCTGAACTTAGACTTGCCACGTTTTTAGGTGCAATCGATCAAATCTTTCTTATGATTATCGTACTTTTACGATTTTTTTTTATGTTTTATGAGATATTTTCGTGATATTCGGCATTCGCCCGTACTAAAAATATTTCAAACATTCTAGTCACGAAGTAGTCATATCTTGTAAACCAGGGCCTATTTTACATCACCAAGAGTAAACCATTGCAAACCGAACATCACCAACGAAATCACATCACCAAAATTGGAAGACATGGACATAACCTTTTAGTCACATTATCTCACCAAAGCAAACAAAAGAACTATTTTAGTTACCACTGTTTACCAACTCAAACCAACGTTTCAGTGCAGTGTTGGTTTGTGTTGGTTTGTTTTGGTAAGTAATTGTTACGTGTATCTAGGTGCCCGTTAGGGCGCCGCAGCCAAGCCGCGGTGCGCTACACACTCAAGCACCTTATACACCAAGCAGAGTTGGGGTGATTTCGAGGTGTTACCCAGCCGTCATGTAACGTGTTGTGAACTTGAAAACCTATCCCAATGGAGGGGATTTAGGTACCTGACAACACATGCCAAATTTTATTGGGGTACGATTATTCCTTCTTGGTGAAAAAATGGCTTGAAACATGCTCAAAATCACTTTAAGGATGTTAGCTACTGCCTACTACTGCCTACTGCCTACTACTGCTAACATCTAATACGTCGGCCCGCGATTCTGACCAGACGGGTGGGGCTACAATGTTCATATTTTACATGGACATTAAGGTTATAGAATGATAGTCTCTTTTGAAAAAAAAAGTTGAAAAAGTTTGTTGGAAGGCTTCCAAATAAAGGTTTTAAAATAAGCCTTAAACACTTGGCATATAATCAACAAGTAACCATAGTTACTTGACACTTGTTGACGGTATAAGCAGAGTAAGGCGGGAAAGTGCGATACGTAAACAAATGGCGGACATTTAAAAATTTTCTTCTTTGTGTGGAACGAGAAAAGGTGTCATTATACTCTCATAAAACAAATCAGAAACCGTCCCTGGCCTAGGCCCAGATGTAGAAAATTATTTATAATACAACAGTGTAGGTCTAAAGTTCCATTTGGCTATAGGACTAGTAAAATTCATACTTACATTACATGTTTGACAAGCCTAGCCAACCCTATGCCAGCACAACATTGTTTTGATATGAACTTGCTCAACTGTTTGTTTACATAATTGCAACAATCAAATCATTTCATACAACTTGTCTTTCGATTGGCCTGCGTTTATGAAGGCACTGCCATCTAGAATAAATATAGAACTTTTTCGAGCTCTTTGCTATACGCAAATCTTTTTAAAGTGTTTGGATTTCGTGATACTCTTTCAACCATAGACATCCTATATAATTGGCTAGACCAGCAGTCGGTGGTCCACTTCCGGTACAATTAGAAGCCATCTTAAAATGACAGTTTAGTACATGTTAATCAAATGGGAGCGATTTGTGGCCAAATAGTTCTCAAGATTGCCGCCAGGTTGACAGGTAAGCATACTAGCCTTTAACACCAAATGATTACTAAATTCCCTTATGCAATCACTTCGTATTGTTTCTTTTGTTTTATACCATGCTGCACAAGCTAAAACCATATCAAACAATCCAGTAAAATACTTTATTGCATTAAAAAAGCATAAATTAAAACACCAAATCGCCATCTTGAAATGGGCCGGTTGAGTCTTCAATTTGCTACGCTCGCGCCTGTGCGGAGGTATAGGAGACTGCTAATCTAGCCTACTATAGGGGTTTAATATCAATGCTTTCAACTCACAACCCATGACGTTTTCCACGATACCGTTCAAGAATACCAATTCCTTCGAAAACGAAAACGACTTCGTTTTCAAATTGCGTTTTCAACTCATCTCCCACGAACTCAAGAATTGGGGTCCAGTCCTTATACCGTCGTTATACCATGGTTATACCACCTATACCCAGGATGTACATGAATCCGGGTCTAGATATTTTACATCCTATATTGTTACTGCTAATACCATAGAATTTAAATCAACTTTGATAAAAATATTATATTTTAGCAAATAATTTTGTAATGGAACTTGAAAAAGTAATGAGATCACACACATAACAAAAACTTGTAGAAATACAGCCAAACCTTACACACTCAAAAGGAATGAGATCTAAAAAAAGGGCCAAGCTCATCTACCCTTCCACATAAACGTACAGTGTCCCATAACAGCATCCTCGAAAAGCTTGGCAAAATAGAATTTGCATGTTATTACGTTTAAATTAATTAGAAAAAAAGAACTTGGATAAACTATTACGTTAAATTAATAATCGCAAATTCTATTTTGCCAAGCTTTTCGAGGATGCTGTTTTGGGACACTGTACGTTTATGTGGAAGGGTAGATGAGCTTGGCCCTTTTTTTAGATCTCATTCCTTTTGAGTGTGTAAGGTTTGGCTGTATTTCTACAAGTTTTTGTTATGTGTGTGTATTCACATCACCAAACATAACCAAAATATACCAAAGCAAACCAACATTCGATTTCGAAAAGGTTTGCATTGGTTTGTGTTGGTAGTAATTGGTGACTATTAAAAATTAAATCTTCACTGTTTAGTGCCTACCTTTGCAAACCAAATTGAACAAACAACAACCTGTCATCATAACTTAATAAAACATTAAATAAATAAATACAATATTAGATTGTAAGTTTGAGGTTATCACTGTAATGCTTCTACAAAATAATTTAGAAAAAAAAAAAAAAATACAAAAATACAAAACAATAATTTTTATTTTATTGTCTTTGGTAGTGAAGTATAACATTAAAAGCTTTTTTTAAAAAAAGTCAGAACTTGTTGGGTGCATATTTCTCCGCAAGTGGCAAGGGTGACCGCCTTCAAAGACGACGACTACGTGAAAAAATAGGGCACTTCAACCGGTTAGAGTTAGGTAATATTGCGCCGCAAGTGATATTGTGGGTTATAAAGTCTCTCCTGCAAGTGAACCAACCATTTAAAACAAGATCTTATTGACTTAAATAAAAATATATTATTTGCCTCCCATGTTATATATAAATATGGTCATTCATAATTATGAATTCATGAATAAATGCAGTTTATTTTTTTGCTTGTTCAATGAAAAGCAATGTGATATCAGTGCTTATTTGTCAAATTTTTTATTGCCAAGCAATCCGAGGGGTGCTTTAGCCCCTGAGCACCCACGGAGTCGGCGCCCCTTAGTTGTAATTCAGTTTAATTTAAACTGGCAACTGTAGTTTTGCTTTTTACCAACTAAGAAAAAAAGATATGAAGATCTCTAATGAAGTCATTTCAGTTTGGTTGCGTATATTAATAGAATTAGTACCGTTATCTTATGTACGTATCATCCAGTATCGCATCGGAAAGCACATACTTTATTAGTGCAGATGCACTCGCCTCGGTCTATATCAACAGCAAGATCAAAATTTCGAACTGCCAGGGAGTAGCATTATTTACTGCATTCACATTAAAAATATACTATAAACACAATTACTTTAATACAATGAACACTATTCAAACACATCCAAAGTAGTTGAAACGCGATACAGATAGCCCACAGAGCAAGTGCACAATAACTACAATTTAGTCAAGTCGATTTTCTGTTGGTTGGTTGGTGTTGGTTGGTGTTTGTATAGGTGGTTTTTCCCTCTACTTTCAAGCTTCGTTCGTGGCGCAACGGTTAGAGGCTTGGCTTACAGATGGAGAGGCGCCCTGCTGGATCGAGTTCGAGACATCAAATTTGAAACTTTATAATTACTTGCAATTAATACATGTTGTATATCCACCTACAGGCAATCGACTGGTGTAAGAAATAAAGAAAAATACCAGTAATTAACCGTAATATCAATTAAAGTAATTATTATTTTAGTTTTTCGTTTACATATTTAGCTACCAGGTAGCGCTGGTCGCAATTTTTTTTTTTGTGCATAATGGTTTGGATTGGTTTGGAATGGTTTGGTTTTGTTTTCAAATGTTTGATTTTGTTTAAGAAATGGTTTTCTTTTGTTCAGAAATGTTTGTAAATGTTTCCACAATGTTTGCTTTTGGTGACAAATGGTTGGCTAATCTGGTTTGTGAATGTTTGATTTGGTAGGAAAAAGTTTTTAAATGTGACCAATTGGTTTGGAATGGTTTATGAATGTTTGTGGCTGGTTGATGCTCAAGTAAACATTTGCTTACCCCAAGTGCGTTCTATGAAACAAATGTAGGCAAATGTTTACTAAATGTTTACTAAATGGTTTGGATTGGTTTACTCCATTTGGTTTGTATTTGTTTGCAAATGTTGGACATTTTTTTTAGTGCGGGCGGCTACTCCGATCTTGATGAAAATTTATGAGAACTTTTTAAATCACTGAAATTAAATACGTTATGATTTAAGAGACATTTGAAGAAATATTTCTCAAAAAAATCTTCCTTTTTCGATTTTTTCCACGGTTTTAAAGACGATATTTTCGTGATATTTGGGCAGATTCTGACCAAACGGTTGGGGCTACAAAGTTCATATATTGCATTGAAATAAAGATTATGGTGATGTAGTGCCTTTGGAAAGAAAAAGTTAAAAGAGTTGGTCAAAAATCATTGAAATAAAGGTTTTAATATAAGCCTTTTTCAGGTGTATAATTAACAATTGTAATATCAAGTAACAAAAGAAAAAGTATTGAGATCCCGCTTAAAACGTAATAATTGGACAGAAATATTCATAAAATAGCTCATCCATCAACGCGACTGGAAAAAGCGTTCGCGAAGAGGCCTATTATTATTATTATTATTATTATTATTATTATTATTATTATTATTATTATTATTATTATTATTATTATTATTATTATTATTATTATTATTATTATTATTATTATTATTATTATTATTATTATTTAAAGCAGGGCACGGACGGCCGTCTATAGCCAGTTAAGCAGTACCCTACAAACAATCAACATTAGTATAGCACATGATACATAATACAAACAATACACATAAGGCACAGAAAAAACGCACAACCACCCTACCCTGTTGATCATAATTGCAACACAGGATGACCTATGTATACCCTTGTCCGACAACGGGCATTCCTATGAAGATTTTATTTAATTAAATCCTTTGAGACCAGCTATGTCATGAATACTATAATATTCACAGTGATGTTTATCAATCACCACCCGGTTTCACACCTCTGACGCTTATACTACGTACTGTCCGGTTCAATTGTGTGTGAAGCGCTACCAAACTAATAAAGTACATACATGGAATGCTTGTGAAGATTGAATATCCCCACGGGGTATTAGTTTATTGGAATATTTGTGATTGAATGTCGTAGTGCTGTTTGTCAAACTCACACCTGCAGTATTTGCATTACAGTTGAACAAGCCATACCCACACGTGTCACGAATGATAGAGGTGAGAATTGAAGCCAAGTTCTGGAATGTTTGCGAATTCCCAAAACGTATATTTTCGTTTTATCCAGACTTACTAATAATCAATTTAGAAATTTACAACTAAATGTGTACGCTTACAGGAGAAAGAATATCCATCAGTGATATACAAACATACAAAGATGTATACCAGCAGATTTTAAAGGGGTATTCACCCGCTAAACTCAAAAAAATATTTCATTCAGGCTAACTGGTTATGAATTAAGAAATCAACAGAAAAATTATTGGGTCCACCATGACCCCTACAAAAAATGCCAAACTTGGTATTTTTCGAGCGAAGTCACATCGTCAAAAATATTCCATAAGAAATAACATGTGAACGAACTTTATGCCCCGTGACCTTGGAGAATTTTGATCTAGAAAAATATTGACCGTTATTGACGTACTCTACAACCATTTCTGTAAATCATGTACATTTTGTTTTGTAATTTGGGCAAGTGGTTCGGTCAAAATATGCTGATTACCAAGAAGGGTTGTGATTTTTAAATGCATATTTTTGCGTGTTTGAGTGTATATTGTGCACAGTTTCAAGACACGATGTTATAAAGGGCAATTTTAGATTGGCACGATACTCTAGTACCTATATGTAGAGCAAAAAACAAGCAGGTAAAAAGCGATTTAATAAATTTCCCAAAACGCCAAATTTTGCAAATTTTTGTCTTAAAAAAATTGAAAAATTCGTGTAAAATCACAGTTAAAAGATGTATCTTTTTAAATGGTCATTTTGGTGTTGTATTATGCTATTAAATATTTAGTAAAAAAAATTTTTTTGGGGGCATTCGAAATTGTAAACATTCCTTCTTAGTCATAAAAATAATCACTTTGCCCCTGTTTCCAACAGTGCCGTAGAATTTATGATTGGAAAGATCCCACCCCGTTCTTAGGCCCTGGGTGTAACGAAGTACAAGTCTAACAATACCCGACACTTCACCCCTATCGCCACTGTCTTATGTATGCCCCTAATTTTCCGGCGGCGTTTTAGCCGCGGTCGCTTAGCCGGTTCCCACTCGAACACCGAAGTTAAGCAACCTCGGGCGTCGTCAGGGGGAGAGTGGGAGAACGCTCTGACCTGAGACACGCGTATATAGAGCAGATGAGGGTTCAAGAGCTAGTGTAACGGCTTCGTTCTCCTCGACGTCTGCTCGGCAGTCCGGGTTAGGGAGGAACCTATATGACTTGCTAGGTTACACCGTCCTTTTGGATGGGACGTAAAGCCGTTGGTCCCCTTGGTACTTTTCGATAGGAGTAGGCTCGTGCCAGTACCGGGTTTTCCCCTCCTCCCTTCTTTTCATCCTTCACTCTCATTTGTCACCACTCATCGTCTCGAATAGCCTTAGTGCATTAATATGAGAAGTTAAGCAATATCAAATCAAATCGTTTACATTCTCCCAACGTTGCGTTATTTCACATCCAAGGACCAAATCCAATCATATCAACTAGTTCTGTCTCAGACTGGGCCTATCTCGATTATTCCGTTTTCCCCTCCGACTTCTTCGAATTACTTGGCAAAAATCGTATATTTTCTTTCCAAGTTTAACTTTCATGCTCACTTACATAGTCGGACCAATTAATAAAAACAACCATTTGATGTTTAACCACAGTTTTTCAGTATTTATGAATCAAAGTGAACAGATAATTATCATTCACGACATTTTGTATGCTGCTGCCAATTTGCTTTAAAGGGTTAAGTCTGTTGACTGACTTTATAAAGCTGCTTGAAATTCTTATTTAAATCTCATGAGACACACCAACACTTTCAGGACTAATACCGCTGTCAGATTGGAATAAAATCTAAATCAATTACATCTAAAGTTTATATACTGACAATAAAAAACAAACAAAAAAGTAATATTAAACTGTTGGGATCATCACTGTGAGCTATTCTCTAAGACTTTGGTTCTTCTAATTGTGAAAGTATTTATGCGTTCTCTCACCTCCCCAATTGTAATTACTGTAAGAAAGTGGAAGGAGAATCAACTTACGATGATGATTTTAACTTCATTGGTACTCCTGTTCGGAATTACTTTTACCACTGAATTATTTTATTTGTGTGTATAATATTTTAAATAAGCCCCCTCTTAATTATACTAACAAGTTTGTTATAATATTTTGCAAAACACTTTTCTATTGACTAGCCTTGCGCTCCAAATATTCTTATCTGGTACCATCACTACTAAAATTGATATTAAAATCATCTCAAGTCCTGACGAAGAATTCGACAATGTTTTCGAAATGTGGTCAAAAAATAAATCAATCCTGACAAAACAGACCGATTACTAAAATTGACAAATTGTCAAAGTGTTAATTGTTTAATTCAACAAACGTCAACGACAAAATATGTAGCTTAAGATTAACGCAAGACACTCTAATTCGTGGGGTCTCGATCGATTCCCACCACCGGTAATCCTGACTAAAAGTATTTTCGAAGTTTTCTTAGGTTGATAATGCGAACAAGAATTTCGTCTTTTGAAACAACCCAGGTATATTATAAAAGAGCTTATTTGCCTAGAACAATATTAAAAGCTTAAAACCAAGGCCACTATTTACTTAAATAAGAATTTTCGGGTGAACCAGGTTTCATCCTGATGATGGGTGAGGAATGTTCCCCCAAAAATTCGTTTTTAAGTAAGAAGTAGCCGTGATTATAAGTTTTTAATTCACGTTTTAACCCTTGTCTACATATCCAGGGCAATAAACCAAGTTAGATGAGGATAATGCAATTGTCGTTGGGTAACTTTTCTCCAAAAACTTCAATAAACGAACACCATTTGAAATCTTATTTAAGAAGCAACTTTAACAAAAGTAACGAGAGAATGCAGAATGTAATTCGACAGAATTGAGAATCTATAAGGGTGTCCAAGGGAGAAGATTTCGTTACGCGAATGGTTGGCACTTGGAAGGGCCGGTCGAGTGACAAATTACTACTCGACAAAGTCTGGCGCTAGCAATCTAGCGCTATATTGAATTACGAGCGAATGAAAATCGAAGAACCGTCAAACTGATGAAATCAACGACGCAGCCAGAGAAGTAAGTGCACGTCCCGTTAACCAGGTGTGTTAATCTGACATTATGATATAAACTTAGATTATTTGAAACATTAGGAGAGGAATTTAATTAAAGAAGAATAAAAAATATATAGTTTACAGTCTGTATAATACGTAATTGTGCTTCGAATTACAGTTTAGTGTTGTGAAAGGAGCTTACAATCTGGAATGTTTAGATAGATTTAAACACATTTCAAGAGTGCCTTCTATTTTTTGTAAATAAATACGGAAACATGAACTTTATTGGAAATCTAACTTGTTTCTATCTTGAGATCCGTTGATAATATATTTTTGTAAGGACGCTTGATGCGTTACTAGGTATACTTGAGCAAACACGTTCACACATAAAACTATATATTGTGCTGGTTGCAGAACTTAATTAATTGTTGGATATTGCTTAACGTCTGATATTAATGCACTTTGGCTATTCGAGACGATGAGTGGTGATAGATGAGGATGAAGTATGAACAGAAGGGAGGAGGGGAAACCCGGTACCGGCACGTAGCCTACTCCTTTCGAAAAGTACCAACGGGACCAAACGGCTTAACGTCCCATCCGAAAGGACTGTCGAACCTTGACGTCATAAAGATTCCTCCACTAGTCCGGACTGCCGAGCAGACGTCGAGGAGAACGAAGCCGTTACACTAGCCATCGAACCCTCCATCTGCTATAGGTCTCCGTCAGATCTTACCAGCGGTGTACGTTAGTTTCAGGGCAGAGTGGTCACCCACATTCTCCCCCTGACCACGCCCGAAAACATTAATCAAGGAGGTATCAAGCATACTAACCAGAAACAAAATCTTTCAATGTGAGTCAAAATTTAAAACAAATAGTTTACGAGACATATTTTGGATAATGTAAACTACTTTTAAACATTTGAACTCGAGAACAAAAATCGAATGTAAATAAGCAACTTTCTGCTATTTCATTTGCTAGCTAAACATTACGAAAGTCGTAAGAAACGTGGTATTAAAGTCCATGAAACACCGATTATTTTTAAAAGAGAAGGATATTTGTTTATTTGTGGCCACATTACAAAAGGACTCAATGTCCTAAAAGTGCATTTTACCAAATATATCATATGGTTACAAAACATAACAATACAATACAATATCAAATTAGTTACATAGGTGACTGTAAAAATGTTATAAACATGAATGTATGAGTGGTGTATGTATGTTTGAGTGTATTATTGTGTGAGTGAGTGTGTAAGTGTAAATATAAATTGTGGGTGCATGAAGGTGTGACTGAAGACATAAGTGAAGTTAACTATCGGTTATTTATTTTACTTGATTTCAAAAGTGATGAAAATTACTATTATGCAAATCTAAATAGGCCTGTCCAATGACAGTAGACTGTTACCTTATCAAACAGGAATACTTCTGCATAATATCAATGCGGCTGGGAGGAAGTGGAAACAGTTTATGAATAGGCCTACGTGTCATCTTCGGTGGCACACGGTAGTTCAATGAATCGATCAGAGGCGAGTGAAGCAGGTTATTAGCAATGTTATATAGCAAATTAATGTCCATTAATTTCCTACGGCTTTCAAGAGTACTAAGCTTATTGTCAGAACACATACCCAGATAATTTACTCTGTGGTTTTACGTATTAGTCTTGATTGTACTCTATATAATAGCAATTTGTGTGACATGATTTGGGTTTGAAATTTGGGTAGCATATTATTCAACTTGAGGCTTACTAGAGTTAGGCCTATGTAAAGGAGGCGTAATGTTCGTTCACTAAAGGTGTCTTCGATTAAAGAATTCTTAACATTTTATGAAGATTTTCATTTCATTTTATTTATATGTCGAAGAGAAAAATCAAAGAGGCCTCAGTAAAAGAAAAATAATCATCCAAATGCATCAGTCAACCAAGCTATGATCTATCAGTGCTTAAGAATAATTTCTCGATTTGGTTAATCAGGAAACACTCCCGTAGGTGTAATTGTTATTATTTACTACAATTCAGAAAAAAAACGCTCATACCTGCGTAAAGGTAATGACATTATAATTAATGTTTGGTGGTCAGTTCAAAGGCAGCAGATATTTGTTGCAGTACTGTTCCATCCATTCAGATGTATAATGCAACTACAATTCAGAGCTTAAAATGTACCCGTCCTGATGGTCTAGTGGTTAAAACGCCTGTCTGGAATGCGGGAGATCCGTGGTTCGATTCCCGGTTGGGGCGGACTTTTGTAATTTCTGAATTGTAGTAAATAATAACTTTAGAATAATATTGTAAAAAAATAAATTACAAAGGCTCGAAACAGGAGAATCGTCTCGAATAGCCAAAGTGCATTTATATGAGATGTTAAGCAATATCCAATCAATAAACAGGAGAATAAAAAAAAATGCGTGAGTTTTAATTCTTAGAAAACTTGTTCCCGGTAGTAAATGTAATAGGTAAGTCTTGGCTTCTTGCTAATTTGATCAGACTATATATAAAAACGTTTTCCTACCCTCTGTACTCTACCCCCGAGTACTAGCCTGCATCAACGCTAAGATATTAGCAACAAACACAACTGTTAAGTGGTTTAGTTTTAATATGATTTGCGTGTAGTGTATCCACTCTACATGTGAAAGTTTTTAGTTAATACCGTTATAAGTTTTAAAGTTAAGTAAGTAGGTAATTGATATTTAAATTGAGTTTCAACTTGAATGCACTAGATGAAGTTTGTATATTGACCTTAATGTACGCTAAGTGCTCTATCTTTGATAGGCTTATATTGACAAGTAAACAGGATGCTGTAACGCAAACAATTAAATTAAGAACGTGAACGTTTAACATTCTCTCATTAAATTGTGGCAAATTATAATCAGCTTCGAATAGCATTAGGGTTCACTATAAAGTGTGAAGAAACATATTATATTATTGTCTGTTTTCATGAATATTACACAATGAAGAAGAAGTAGAATTCGTCGTCCTTTTTATGTCGTTACTGAAAACAAATTTCTCAAAATTATCTTTCTCTTTCTCTATCTCTTTCTCTTTCTCTTTCTCTTTCTCTTTCTCTTTCTCTTTCTCTTTTTTTCTCGTTTTCCGTTTCCGTTTCCGTTGCCGTTGCAGTTCCGTGGTCGTGGTCGTGGTCGTGGTCGTCGTTCTCGTTCTCGTTCTCGTTCTCGTTCTCGTTCTCGTTCTCGTTCTCGTTCCTGTTCTCGTCTCGTTCCGTCCCCGTTTCCATTCCATTCCCGTCTTTGTTCCCGTTCCCGTTCCCGTTCCCGTTCCCGTTCCCGTTCCCGTTCCCGTTCCGTTCTCGTTCTCGTTCTAAATTTTTATTCAAACTTACCCGAACAAAGAAGCTGGAATGTCGAGATATTGGCAATGGCAATGAAATAGAAAGGATTTGAATCTGAAGATGTGAACCGAGTTTGCTCGGCTACGTCACAGATTTACACATTGTGATCTGAATTTTTGTTTAAACTTATCTGAACAAAGTAGCTGAAGTTTCGATAAAATTGCAGATGAAAATTGAATAGAATGAATTTGAAATATATAGACAATACTTTAATAAACCATATTTATAAAAAGCTAAGCAAGATTTTGGGTTTTAAAACAAAATTTGATTTATCCTTCTTTATAACCTTCGATCAATATTAATTTATTTGAATATTTGAATTCGTTCGTCTGAGTGCTGGAAATTGTTATCATATTGTTATTTTAGTGTGTATTTTCTGTTTTAACTTTAAGTTGCTCATCATTATGGCTCGGATAATTATTTGCTTAAAATCATCAAAATATGTATTTTATATTTGTTTAAAAATACAAAGTTTTTACTGAATTGATAATGACATTGGTTTTTGTACACATTAGGTAGATAATTTGTTCACACTGTTGACTCATCTACGGTTAAATAAATGGTCCTTGTTTGTTCGTCACGTTCTCTAGGTTAAAATAACTGTTGTGTAGGTAGCTTTTTGAGAGAGAATCACATTTCAAATACTTTGACGTTTTGTGTTGCGAAACTTGTGATCTGGTATCGGAATTAATGTTTTTTCTCTACAATTTCTAGAAAATGGTTTGGGTAGAAGATTTGTTCTTGATTTTATTAAAGTAAAGAATACTTGATTTTTGCTTAAAATATGTACTTTGCAAGAATTAAAGAAATATGTATTTATTGACCAAGTGAAAATATTTTATTAAAAAAAACATATATTTGAAATCACACCCGATTAATTCATGAAGAATTGATCATGGGCATAGGATAAGAGAACTTTATAAAAATATTTAACTAAATAATAATTATCCTAGCCCTAATTATCATACAGTTTATTATATCCGTCACCTGACACACATAATATGTAATTCATATTGTAATTGACCCATAAACTATAGACCTACTGTGTCACTGTCGTGAAGGAGTCCGCTGTAGTCTTCTGATACGTAATGTTGCATATGCTCTTTGTGAAACGAAATTCCGAAATATGCGAGCTATCAGGATGTTCTGCTCTGCAGTTAAAGAATGCTTTAGGTATTGCTTTGCATCCATTAAATAACACATAATCCGAATCTAAACATCAGAATACACATACAAATTTCAACTTTACCTTACTAAACTTAAAACAATTCTGGCATCTCGGCTAGACAAGAATACTTCAAGTCCCACGTGCATTTCAACGTTTTATTGCTACGTTTAGTGTGCAGGTCGACATGTCATAAACAATCAATGTCGAGTCGTTTATCACTTGAAATAAACGGAAAGAGATTGCTCGTGAAACGTGACCAAGCTGCGATGAACGTCTCATAAACGAACACGGTGTATAGTATGTCCAAGAGAACACAAGATTGTGTGTTATTACAAATTCCTCAGCTTGATAGAAACAAAGTGGAGAAATATGTGTTTGGTTGTTGCTGGTTTGTTTTTGCAACAGCGTTGAACACATTTTACAGATGCGTTTATCAAGAATAAATATTAAAATGTTAAATCAAAGTTTTATTAAGAAACCCTTGCAAGTTTGCATATTTCAACTGAAATTTATGGAACTTGTGGAAAAATAAAATTATAACTTATTCGTGCAAAACACAAATATTTAACGTTGATTACATTTTGGGCTTTATAATCATATTTATGTTTTAATATATTACATAACTTAATTAATCACACCCCAATAAGGAACATAAATATGTATTATTACTCAGCAGCAACGATACTTGAACCATTTGAGAAAATCGATTGAAATGATTGCTACATAATTATGTATGGTAAGATTATAATCTTGTAACACAAACCCCATAGATAATTCGTATAACCAGGAAAACACCGTTGCCTGACGTGGTTATTAAACCAATTTTTGACTTATTAAGCACCAAAAACCATTGGACTAAATTGTGATGTAAATGTAAGAAATTCTAATAATATTAAACATAAATTTCAAACTCCAAAAAGAGTTAATTACAGAAATTTGTGATGTTTTGTAATTTGTTCACTTTTCATCCAAGGTTATATTATTCATTGTGCCTTTTAACAGTTTTTGTCTGCACTTTTGGACGAACAAAATTGATTAAAATTCATTTTTTTCACCTTAACAAAAACAATGCCTCCGACCGTAATTTTCTATATTCAATGCATATTTGATTAAATGTTTAACATAAACTAAATTTATATATTTTTAACAAATGGCGTGGATTTAATTAACATGCAGTGATTTGCAACAAAACTATGTCTATATTTTTATTTTTTTTAGTTTATGAATGCTCCAATAAATTAATTTTTCCTTTTCTTTTTCTTTTTCTTTTTTATTCTTTGTACGTGTTATTTTGTAGTTTTTTTCCCATTTTCTTATATGTAAGTGGTTAATTTTAATTTAGATAATTAAATTTAAATTCATATTTTTATTTCATATACCCCGTCTGGGTTCGGCGCATGGTACAAAGATACCTCTATCGTTGGATCATGGGTCTGGCGTAGAATTTGGCCCAGAGCATAGCTCTGCCAATCGTAAAAGGCGATTCAAGAGAAAAAGTCCGTCTCGCAAACATTAGATAGTATGTAAGGAAGTATTTTACTCCCCAAAACTAGAGGCAAGCTCTGTCAATCGTCTTCGGGACACCTCCCGTTTCCCTTGACGACCTCCCCGACGACGACGACAATGACACCACGAACGATGACAAAGACGATGACGACCGTGACGTGAGAACTCCCCCTTTCCTCCCCTTAGCCGTGGCTGGTTCTGACCTGCATTAATTGCCCCTCTTCTCAATATCCTCTAGGTTAGAGTACCGCATTGTGATCTTACGGTTGACGCGCCCTTAAACTTAATGAATCCAAAACAAATTGTTTTATACACTTAAAATATGTTAAAATGAATAATGTTTTAGTGTAGGCCTACATTGTTAATTTAATAATATAATTTTGAAATATCCATTAAAAAATATGCAACTCAGTAGAGATGTACTGAATAGAATAAATAAATACCTGGCTCTATTAAAACATAAAAAATTGATCGGCACACGGAAAATATTGCATCTTCAATATAATTTCAAACCTTGATTTTTGTAACAAAAAAAAATTGAATTTAGTGAACACAAAACTACAAATTGTAGATTTATCATAATATTGCTGAATCATACTTTTCTTTACTCTAACCACAAATTACTAATCACGCCGTCTCATTTTTGTCAACGCAAATTCTCTTTGGGAGAGGAGTAGAGACAAACGAAGAAGTATTCAAAATACGATTTCTACTTTCTTTAGAAATTGTAATTAGGGACTAGAATGGTTGCTATTAGGGATGGGTAATGACATTTTACTCAATCATCGATATCACATACATATTTCGATATCGATATCATGATATATTATCATTTGTGTCAGCAAAATCAAAATTACTACAAAAAAGTAATAATAAAAAATGTATCAAATGAGTATGTACTATATATAATGTGTGGGTGGCTTAATGGGTTGGTTGATAAGATATCGCCAAAAGTATATTACGAGTTTTGTGTTCTAAGGCACGAGTTAAATGACCCGGCACCTCCATCATGTCTAAAAGATGGAACAAATTTACTATATGCTATACCCGGCACCTCCACCATTAATCACGCGAACCGAAATTGGAAGAATTTATATCACATTTGCAGCATATAGTGCTCTGCTCACACATTTTCATTCCCCCAAAAAAATCCTATATTTATACTCGTTTTCGTTTTTATATGAAAATGTTGATTTAAAAAATAAAAAATTGATACATCGAAATGAAGTTCATATATCGGTATCGAAAAAATTACCACATATCGCTATCTTTGCTTGGCCCTAAAGGGGGTACTACACTAGGACTGTAGTCAGTTCATGTCCAGACATCGTCTATAGGATCTGCCACTTGTAAATATGAAACTAGTAGAACAGGTAGAGTGATTCTTACTAGGAAAACGCTTAAGTCCCGCCGCGTTGTTGGATGAGCGTAATAATTGGTGCATTGAGCTGCCATGTTTTATGCGGATTTTCTGTTGTTCTGTGAAAAAATCATTACTTCGTTGAAATTTTTTTTAAATTAATTTTTTTTTTTTTATTAATCGTAATTTAAAAAAAAGGAAAAAATCGTAATATTGAAATTTTCATAAGAAATAATTATTCGATTGCGCAAAAATTTAACACGAATATATTAATTCATAAAATTAAGGTTCTGTGAAAAAATCATTACAATAGGATAAAGCATGTAGGTGTTATAAGCCGAAGAAATTTTAAAAATCGAAAAAAGTCGTAAAATTGCGATTTTCGTAAAAAATAGTTTTTTGATAACGCCCAAATTTCACATGAATATATCAATTCATTAAATTAAGGTTCTGTGAAAAAATCATTACTAATCGGAAAGTTTAGGTAAGTCGAAGAAATTTTTTAAAAAAAATCGAAAAAAAATCGTAAAATTGCGATTTTCATGAGAAATAATTTTTCGATTGTGCTCAAAAACGTGGCAGTTCTAAGTTTAGAAATTTCGAAGACGTCCATAAAATTTCAACGCAATCGGAGTATCGGTTTAGCCGGAATCGTGTTAACAAACATACAAAAATACATTAAAAAAAAAAAAAAAAAAAACAAAAAACATTCCGGATTTTTTTCTCCAGTGAAGTGAAATGGAATCTTCGCTTCGCTCGCTACGCTCGCTACGCTCATCCAAAAATGAAATTGTTGGACATACACTGTTCTTGTAAGAAATACTTTCTTTGATAGTGATATTTCGACAATCGACACTAGTCGAGTATCTTTTTCAAACTGAAGTTGATTATCTTGGGTAGGCCCATACTGATATTATTACTAACCATTTTTAGAACCACTTTGTATCTGTTTATTATTATGGTGCCTTTTAATTGTTATCAACTGGCAGACCAAGGCAGAACAACTTTATTGTCTTGGTATACCAATTGTTGTTGAACCATACAAGGAAGCTTCGCAAACGCATTTTTAGGCGCGTTGTTGGATGAGCGTATTTTTTTAAACGAAAAAAGGGGTAAAATTGCAATTATCATAAGAAATTATTTTTTGATTGCGCTCAAATTTCACACAAATATATAAATTCATAAAATAAAGGTTCTGTGAAAATATCATTGCAATCGGATAAAGCATGTAGGTGTGATATAAGTCGAAGAAATATTTTTTTTTTTACGAAAAAAGCGTAAAATTACGATTTTCATGAAAAATTATTTTTCGATCGCGCTCAAATTTCTCGCCAATATATAAATTCATAAAATTAAGGTTTTGTGAAAAAATCATTACAATCGGATAAAGCATTTAGGTGTTATAAGTCGAAGAGTGTTTTAAAAATTAAAAAATCGTAAAATTGCGATTTTCATAAGAAATAATTTTTTGATTGCGCTCAAATTTCACACGAATATATAAATTTATAAAATAGGTTCTGTGAAAAAATCATTACAATCGGATAAAGCATGTAGGTGTTATAAGTCGAAGAATTTTTTTAAAAATCGAAAAAAATCGTAAAATTGCAATTTAAATGAGAAATAACTTTTCGGTTGCGCTCAAAAACGTGGCAGTTCTAAGTTCAGAGATTTCGAAGGCCTCCAGAAAATTTCATCGCAATTGGAGTATTAGTTTAGCCGGAATCGTGTTAACAAACAGACAAAATACGAAAAGAAAGAAAAGAAAAAAAACATTCCGGATTTTTTTCTCCAGTGTAGTGAAATGGAATCTTCGCTTCGCTCGCTACGCTCATCCAATTATTTATTCAGAACAACTTTGTTTTTGTTATTTGAGTATTTCCCTTGCATTATTATATTGTCATGTTCTGTATTAGGCAGACCTAGACTTCTATATATTAGCCTACGATTTCTTCAGTGTAGCATTCTGTTAACTTGTACACTAGTAAATTATGTTTTAATTTTTCCTAACTTTTTTTTAACTTCTACGAATTCGCAACATTTTGATTGTCAATACTCTATATAACTTTTAGTTTTGATAATAGATAGGCCAATACTATACAATCGTATTAGACCTAAGCTCTCTAGTTTATAGTTTTTAATTTAACAACCTGTCTTGTATGTGCCTACAACTCTATTGTGAGTACACTGTGCCCTAGGTCTAATATACTACTATTCGTACATCTCTGCAGAGATGAGACTTATTGAAAATTGTCTATATGAATATTAAATCTTATCTTATATTATCAGTCACTGTACGATGCCAACTGCAGATTTGTTTCGTAGTTGGCTACAATTGCCTAGATAAAGAATTTTCGAAACTGCGGATTGCAATCGCGGGCTAAAACTGTAGCCAGTTGGTGGCGACCCCAGTGTATTGTAATACCCCATTAATAGTCATAGCTGGTCTAGTTGGTTTGGACTCCGAATACGGTTGGCTTTTTTTACTTTGTTGTTTCAAACGGTGTCTTCCCACAGTGCGCTTCCGTAAGGCCATCAACCTTTTTTTTCCCCCTATGCCATCATTTCTACCTGTCGATAAAGACCATGTTACAGGAAGCGTTGATGGCCTAGGGGAATTGATTTATTCCCCTTTGGCCAACACCCTGCATTTCATTATGGAAAATACAAAGAAGGTTTGTTGGCGTTGGGGTAATTGATTTATTCCCGTTAGGCCAACAGCGTATATGCATCGTTTACGGTAAGGAGCGGGGGTTGTTGGCCTTGGGGTAATTGATTTATTCCCGTTAGGCCAACAGCGTATATGCACCCCGCTCCTTACCGTAAACGATGCATATACGCTGTTGGCCTAACGGGAATAAATCAATTACCCTAACGCCAACAAACCATCTTTGTATTTTCGATAATGAAATGCAGGGTGTTGGCCTAAGGGGAATAAATCAATTCCCCTTAGGCCAACAAGTGTAACATGGTCTTTATCGACAGGTAGTAATGATGGCATAGGGGGAAAAAAAAGGTTGATGGCCTTACGGGAAGCGGCACTGTGGGACGGCTCCGTTTCAAAACATTGAACTTTTCTCTTGTGTCCGAACTTGGTTATGGCTGAGGGGGAGGGGGGGAGGTAGGTAGGCAGGTAATGAATATTTGCCCTCTACCAGCCTGATTTTCTCTTAGTAGAGATAGTGATTAGTGATCGCAGAATTTCAACAAGCTTACTATTTCGCTTTTGTCATCATCTACTGAAAGAAAATGTAAAAAGGGCAAAATTCTCAAAATGCATGAAATAGAAAACGGGAGTGGGGGAATCTTTTTTCTATTATCTGGGATTGCACGTGTTCGTGGCTGAACGCGGAGCTAGTGTGGGTTGCGGACGGTGGGGGGGGGGTGGGGGGGGTGGTAGAATCTAGGTCGAGAGTGTGATTGGTGCAATAGCGAGTACCTAGCGGCGTAGCTTGCAGCCGGGGGGGTGGTTGGGGTGGTTGGGGTAGGTGGGGTGGGTGGGGGAAGTTTGTGATTTCCACTAATTAGGCTCTAACTCATCATCAACAACAATTATATTATCTGGTAGTAGTTGATGGTAGCAATCGAGGTTTCAATATGTGTGACAAAGAAATGAGTTAGACGGTGGAGTATTGCGTTACGAAACTCATGTATATACACTTCAATGGCAAGTACCTAACATTCAATTATTTGAATAGCCAAGAGGAATAAATGGTCGAAACTGTAATATATTTCAGGAGTTGACGGTGGTTGAAAATACTGAAAATATATAGAATGTAGAATGTAATATATATTTCTGGTCATGTGTTTGCGACAAAATCATAACTTATTGTTAAAAGTATATGTATGTATTCTAAGAGTAAAAGTATGTCCTTAAATAAATATGAATTTCATATAATCTAAAAAAAAGTTGCAAAAGGAGTTGTGATTTTTTTTTACAGAGTACGTGAAATCAAATTATATATTTGAAAAACACAAACATAATCTAGATTAGTAGTTTGTGTGCAAAAGACGAGAATGAATAAAGTAACGGCATTGTGAGAGAGAGCGAGTGGGTGGCCACTTGTTGGTATCTACGGTTTACCGAAATATAATTCATCCGTTATAAGTTACACTAACAGAATACTTACTAGGCCATTGAATGTACTTAGTGCTCTTCTTGATTAATTAGAGAGTTATTTATGCATTTTAAATACCGAAAAAAGAATAATTCTCTATATTCTTTTCCATGTTTTTTCATCTAAAAACTAACAAAATACAGCCGATTTTAAAGCTCATATCCTAAACATAACATACAGTAGTCCAACTTAAAACAAGCGATTTAGGTTTGCCTTTTGATGTGAATTTCAAAATCAATAATAGCGCATGTTATATCGATTATTAATAAAAAAAAAATCGCTTGGTTAACAAATAAAAAAATACCGTTTTAAACATGTTGATGTCAGCTTCAATGCTAACCTATGTTCGCTTTTACAGCGGAAGCAACAGCTACTAAATAGTTACACCCAGAGAAGTCAGAAAATGTAAATTTGAGTACTCGATTAAGGCTCTACTGGACCCTGTATTTTTTCGGTGCGTTGCAATGGTTCCGCACTTCCATTGTAGAATGATCAAATTGAGATATTTGGATTTTTTTTTATTATACTCAGTAAAGACGCCATGTGCCATGATGCGCCATGTGTACTATTTCGTAAAATGTCCCGTTTTTTTTTTTTTAATTAAAAAATATGAACTTTTAGGGATGTTTTAAAAATATACCCTTTTCCCGAATTTGTATAGGCGTTCGTAAGAACTGATTGAAAAAAAACATGGCACATGTAAATATGCATATTTATCTAGCATGTCTAAAAATCTGAGAATTTTTTACCAAGGCGTGTCCGCTGTACTTTGGAACTACGGATGTATGTTTCGGCGCTATTTTAGGCTTTTTCGAGTCCAGCAAGTGGCGCAACCTAGCTATACGATGCTCTTTAACCACTTTGAGTGACGGGTCAAAAACTTGTTTTGATTGACTGCATGACTTTGTTCGTGAACTACTGCCGGATCTGCACTGTAGAATGCTTTGCTTGGCGTCAATGTTTATTGCGCTCTTACATACAATTCTTCGATACCGGAGCAACCCAAATCAATTTTTATATTATGTACAGGGACCAGTAGGTTTTGGGTTCGATCCCCAGTCGGGATAAATTGTTGTTATTATTTTTCACAACACAACAGAATAAAACAATTAATACATCCAGTCACGGCGCGTTATTACATTTATGAATCTTTTAGGCTTTCAAGTTTTACTTCACACGAATTGAAGAAAGATAATTTTCGATGTATCGCCCATTGAGCGCGTAATGTACTAATATGAAGTTAGTGGATGTGGAAGGGGGTGGGGGGTACATGGCAACAAATCCATTTGTTTGGGTACGAACATGAACATCGCTTTTAGGAGAAAAATGGGTTGAAATATGCGGAAAACCACTTTCCAGGATGGTAGTAAACATAATCTGAATACACTACTTTATTCGACTTCATTTGACGATTTCAATAAAATATTGTAAATATTATGATGGTATGATGATGATGGTATGATGGTAGACAGCAGAGGTCCCCGGTGGAGGCACTTTTTTTTAATTATGTCTATTATAGGACTACCATCTTAACAGCGCGTCATAATTGCCATTGCCATCTATAAAATAATATCTGGACATCAAGCAAGATGCAAAGCGCTATGATATCTGAATTTGCTTTTGGTTCACTTGCACCCACGATGTTATGAAAACTTGTTCTGGAAGGAAACACGAATTAACGAGTTACGCCGAAAATAATAAAACAAATTCAATCTGTTTTCCAAAAATATAAACAAAATTAAAATAGTATTTCCGTATTTATCTGGATCAGTTATCTGCCTTTTATACTACTTATAATTGAAGATTTATCAAAACTAATTACGCATCAGTCGCAAACAGCTATTGGTTTTGTGCAACATTGGCACTGGCACGACTGTAGACCGATGACAGCCGCCGAGTCGTAAATTATCAGTGTCAAACGGACACCAGAGACGTTCCATTTCGTTTCGTTACATCGAGATAAAGGCAAATCTGGTTTATTTTTATTCAATTATTTTTCGTGACTCAGAGCTAGGTATCAATTGTCATACTTAGAAAATGCATGTCTCCCATGAAAAATAAGCTTTAAGTGCCATACTAAAAGACAGGGCAAACACAAAACCATAATCTTTTATAGATTCGTGAACAAAAATCTTGCCTTGAATAATTATTTTTTGAGCAAAGAATGTATTGGCGTACATAACCATATTGATACAAATAAACAGTTCCCTTCCACGACTTACAATATGAAATTACATTGTCGTTCACATCAATTAATTAATTAATTAAAAATGTTCCTGTATTCAAAATGTGTTGAAGTCGCTTGAAAATGAAAAGACATACCTGATTGATTATGTGCTTATGCATAATGCACTTATTTCCAGAGCATGCCCAATGCGATTTGAGTTGAGATTTGAGTGGCCGCAACTTCGTGTCTTCAGTCTTCACTAGTCGGTTTTAGTACACAAGAAAATGTTTACGTTTATTATCATAGGCACTCTTATGTGACGAGCAACGCCCGTTTGTACAAGGGATCGGCGACGGAAAATTTCAATTTTTTTTTTTAATCAACCCGTAATGCTTATTTTAACTTTGAATGGTTGAGTGATGAGTAGACGTGCTTCATAGCGAATAATATCGTTATGCATACTGCACTGAGTAAGATATTTAAAAGTATTATATTCTAAACAGACTTCAAGTTCAAATATAGGTTTACACGTGCCCATAATTTTTAATGCTACAGAAGTTAGAACTGGCTTTCGTCACACGTACCGTAGTTTGCTCTGTTATTAGCATATTAGACAGACTAATACGATCAATTTTACGCATGATCACATCCCCCCCGCACTCCCCCCTCACACGCACACAATACTACTACCGCGGAAACGTGATTTCGAATTGAACAAATATAATAAATAAAATATGTTTTTTTCATGTACCGTACCAGGGCCCTGTATTATATTTCGATGCGTTGCAGTGTTTCAGAGGTTCTATTGTAACTATCGACACAATTGACATTTGAGATATTCGTCTTTTTTATTATTATACTCAGTAAAGACGCCTGATCAAAATCCGTTTTGTACTTTTTCAAAATTTTCAATTTTTTGAAACAACAATTATTTATAAAAAAAAAAAAATTAAAGGACAATAATTATTGGGCCATCAAAGTCCAACTCGCAACCTTCTCGTGGTTTGGCCCGTGAGTAGGGGAGTTTTACTCCCTAAAACTAATGGCGAGCTCTGGGTCGTCGTCGGGGAATTTCCCCTTCCCTTTGACTACCTCCCCGACGGCGACGACAATGACAACACGGACGGATGATGACACAGACGGAGACGACCACGACGTGGGGGAACCCCCTGCCCTCCCCATACGCTTGTGGCTGGTTCTGACCAGCACAGGCCTGTCAGTGTCCACCCCTTGTCCCCCCGCGTCATCCCTTACGTCCCTCCCTTCGTCTCGATTAGCTAAGTTGCATAAATATGAGACGTAAAGTAATATCCAGTCAATAATTATTGCATCGTTATGCAATAACCACATCAGATTTTAGGATAAATTGATCGTGTATTTCCGATGGTTGAAATTACAGTAACCAAAAACGTATAATCGCAAATTTTAACAGTTGACCTTGAAGGGAGGCGCGATGAGACAAAATGATAAAAAACTATAAGGGACCCTGAGAAATAGCAAATAAAAAGTTCTCATTTCGTTATAAAAAATCTTCAATTTTCGTATATGAACTGAAGGTAAAGGCATAGTTTCTTCATAAAAATAGCACTGCAAACACATCACTACTCTTCGGCGAAATGAACTCGTATTACACATATAAACGAATATTTACTCCATATAAAGCTAACTTTTTAAGAATTAGCTAGGCGCTTTCGATAGTAAAATTTTTGACAGCCATGGTGCCAACTATACGTTATAACAAAAATATTGATTTCAATGCCCAATTGTGAAATTATTTGCATATTTTAGATCGAAACTAGCAGAATAATTTAGAAAAGTTCCCGATTTTGCTCTAATTTAGCATAAAAAACGTGAGTATTGCCTTATTTCGCTACTTAAGACTAAAACAGTCATATTTAGCATCATTATGAAACAAGTATTTCATATTCGGCCTAAATACACTACTGCGTGACTCATTGCATCCAGCCATAAAGTTGTCTGTTTCGCGGTTGCCCCCCCCCCGAAACCAACTATGTGACCATTCACAGCAACAGAAGAGAATTACTTACATGTTTACTGGCCCCACCTATCATGCTATCAGCATAATAATATATAATAAATAATAGATAAACATATAATAAAATAATAATATTAATAATATAATAATAATAATAATATAAGTAATCAGGCATAATAATAATAATATTAGTTATACTGTAGAGATCGTGTTTTCATTATTAACATGTAATTAAAGTTACTGTTGTTATTATAAAGTACAAGTAATTAGACGAGGGAGCGAAGCGACTGAGTCTTACAACGAAACTCGAACGGGACTTGTTGTGATTATGTCTTGTCTGTTCGATAAAAACGGCCGTACCACTGGACCGATTGTGCTAAAATTTAAACAGCCTCCCCGAGACCACTTTACATCCGTTACGATTCAAAGTACAAGAAATAAATTTTAAAAAGGCTGAAATGTGTAATATTTTAATGACAATGACTTTTGTTTTTGAAAAAGTAATTTTTATCGAATCATATTATGTCAAGCGGTGAATTCATTGCAGTACGTGACCAATTGGGTGTACCGAATCTTGCACGCTCAAGGTTCGCCTAAATTCCGCTGGGAAATTGATTAAACCTTGCAATCTATACTCGTATTTCGTACTGGCTATGATTTTCATAGTATTGTATGCATTTCAAAACATGTTTTATAATTTGTTTAATACAATTTAGAAATTACAAAATCTATCCCGACAGGGGTTTGAATCCAGTTCTCCCACATTTCGGATATAAAGGCGCCTTATAGCCAACTAGACAATAGGAAAACGTCAAAGTCGTTTTAAGACGAGTGAGCGAGCCATGTTTTGAGTGCCCGTTAACATTTGCATTTGAGTTTATTTTATATCATCTATAAAGTATAAATGATAGAGTTTTGTATAAGGGCCGTCAACTGTAAGACCATAATGCGCCACTCTAGCATAGGCTAGAGACGAGACAAGACCCATGCTTGATCCAGCCTAAGGTAGAGGAAGGAGAGGGAATGTTACCGGGTACTCAACACATGGCTTGCTCACTCGTCTAACAGCGACTTTTGGAGTTTTTCTAGTAACATTGACACAGCAAATGGAGGCAGCAATTAAAAAAGTGTCTATGATAAACTTTGTCTCAATCATCTTCGAGTGGAAACTTACTTAATTTTAAAAAAAAATTCTGCATGCATTCTTTATTTCAAATGCACACTTTAATAAGTAAATTCACTGACGTTTTATGATTTAAACACACATTCGGTGTTCCTACCGTTCTCAATCATATTGGTTGTTTCACTAATTGTTTATTTTTCGTTGCATACTTAGGTTGCATTGCATGTACCGTAGGAACAGCAGAAATGGTATCGAATATCTTAGATATAGTTTGTTTGAATTTGAATATGTTTATTTCCCTTTATGATTGTAGAAGGTAAGGAACGGGCTAATTGCAGAACGGTAATGCGATAAACAAATTAAATGACCAGAGAATAGTTGACGTATGTGTGCTATGTATCATCTTTCCGTTTCAGTAAAAAAAAAAACATTTTGAATGTACAGACTGTACTTTAATGGATACGGACTTGAAAGAAGAAAATGCAATGTCATTCTCATTTAACATTCAAACGAAAAAAATACTTTTTCATAAGATATTTCTAAATTCCTCCATAAGCTTCGATGCAGATAATATATAATGATAACATTTTTATTATTTTAACATGAGTCTGACTGAACAGAATATGTGTAGTTATAGAATTCACTTGGTCACCCTATAACATCAGATCGTTCTTACTCGTCCGTGGAGAGAGCCCGCGTGGCTTTGTGAATGTTCTCGTCTCGCAAAGCACTCGAGCGCGATCGGAGTTTCTGCAGTACGTTCTGTAGCCAGAGCCGTGCGAAGCAACTGCGGTCGCGTATTGGACGGCTCATAGTCGATATTCTGAGTGACATTTGCGAAATCTCACCTCTAGTGCCTCTTTCAAGCTCCCATTATCACCAACTTAGGCCTACAGGCCAAGGTCCGGTAGACTCTTAAGTCGTAAAATTTGGAAAACCCGAATCGAACGTTTATCTATCGTTTCGGGAAATAACATTATCGATTGATAATATATCGATTATTACACGACACCTTGACGGTTAGCCATTTAAATGTAGTAAGTTAGTATTCATCTTGCAATTGATTGAAAGTATTTTATTAAACCTGTGCCAATTTGTTTATGATAATAAATAAAAAATAACGGGATAACAATTCCAATATTAAATTGAGAATACAAAGCTAACTGTTCCGTATTTATTATTTATTTCAAAATACATCTGATAATTAAACAACAATTTTGTTCGGTGGTAACTGGTAAGATTAATCAATAGTATGTCACCAAAAATACTTAACAAAGCCCAATAACAATTTCTACAAACAACTTTAATGATGTACTATATTAAAACTTTCTCAACAATGCTTTCAGGTAATTTAGTCCATTCCGATATATTGAGTTTTATAAAATTAAATTTTTCTTCCTCTGCCGGAATAATTTTATTTTTAATTAATTGTTTAATAATTATTACCTCCACCCTATTCCTTTATAAATCCACATTTGAATCCGCTTTCAAATATTAATTTTGAACATAATAAAACAGCCTGCATGAGCATATCATAAAAAAACAATGTGTTGTATGTGAGTGCCAAAGCGAGGAATGTGTATTGTGTATATCCCTGTAACTAATTAATCCCCATACATGCCAATGACAAAGCACATACGTTTTCGGTTCGGTCACTTTGAGCTGGTTAACTCTGAATTAATTTCAGGTTTTATCACAACAGGAGGTCGTGTGTTAAAAACAATGCATTTAAAATAAACTTCACTGCACAGCTACTGAATGCAGCGTTGGAATTGTTTGTAGAGGTAGAAATGTAAATGAAATCAAGGCAAGCATCAATATTCGCTATTAAACATCTAGCAAACATCTACAATCTACATAATGCTTCCCTTAATTCAAAACTCTCAAGTTTTCTTTGGATCAAGACTTCTTAATTCTATGTTATAAACGATAGAATACAATGACGTGTAAAATAGCGTGCATTTTCGACGATACAGGCACAGGTACGGGAGTAGCAAAAATAGGAAGCGAAGCTACTTAAAACAACAGGTCCTAGAAAAGAATAAGAATACAAAAATAAAATAATTTGCCTTGAGCAGATCGTTTGGTGGAGGTGCCGGGTCACAGATTTTCAAACTTAATTATCATTATTATTATTATTATTATTATTATTATTATTATTATTATTATTATTATTATTATTATTATTATTATTATTAAGCGAGCGAAGCGAGCGTTTCCATTTGACTCTGCCGGAAAAATTTGTCACTCGTTTTGTTTTTTTTTTTGTTTTTTTTTGTTTGTATGTCTCGCCATAACGTTCGAACGGAGGCTCGGATCGAGTTGAAATTTTGACCATCCGCAAGCTTTGTTCTCGATTGAATGCCATTAGTTTTGTGGCAAAATCGTTCAAAAAGTTAAAAAGTTACATTAAGTTAATCGAAAGTTTTTTTTTTCAAACTAACCGGCGACAAAATCTGAGATAGCCAAATCATTTAGAATGTCCGTCCGGTCACGAATATGTTAATTTTAGTTTGATCCGATAAGTAGTGTAGATGGAAATTACATTATAACAAAAGTAAACGTTGCCATGGCAACGAAAAGACGCGCGAAGTTTCTAATGCACTGCCACCTAGAAGTAATCAAAATACTTTCGAGAAGCGTCTATTATTGTCACCAAAGAGTTTAAATATTTTTCCCAATGAGTCAAGGTCCTCTAGATGGCGGTGGATTTTATCCACAAAGTAAGATTTACATACGGGTTTATCCAAATACCTTGAGAATAATAAATAATATCGGAAACATGGCCCTGTGGACAGCGAACATCGCAAATTTTAAAATTTAAAAAAATGTGCATTGTGGGTCTAGCTATAGCACGTGCTCGCTTATCAACGGTCAACTGAGCGTTTCCTAGTTATTATTATTATTATTATTATTATTATTATTATTATTATTATTATTATTATTATTATTATTATTATTATTATTATTATTATTATTATTATTATTATTATTTTATGATCCTATTATTATCTATTTATCTTAACTATCTAGTACTTTATCCGGTTTGTATGTACGGACTTACGTCAACTTCCATGTGTACCTACATTACATACATTATTACTTTGTCTTAACTCTAACTATAATAAGTCATTTATAATATAGTTTATAAATGATGTTTTCTTTCTGCTGTGTACGGTCGTGGCCGATTTCTTGTCGCCATCCTAGCATTTTGCTCTTCGGACTATGGGAAACCACGAAAACCATCTCAGGATGGAAGCTGTCTCGGAATCTCGAAGTATCATTATTAGTTTAGAAATTTACGAACTATTCTACACGTGTTGAGTTTAACTGCCTTTTGAGTCTCGATGTATACGTTGGGTTGAAGATCTAGTTGTTTAATGCTTTCATGTAGCTTCTTCGGTATGATTGCCGTTGGCCGATATTACGAATGGGATTGCATTTACCTTCGTCTGTTTCCACATCTTCTTGATCTCAATTGCAAGTTCACTATACTTGTCAGTTTTTTTCTTCCATGTAGTCTCGACGTTATGGCACATTGGGACAGCAACGTCAATAAGGGTAGTTTCTTGTTTCTTCTTGTCAATTATAATTATATCCGGTCTGTTGTGATGTATCGTTTGGTCTGTTATAACTGTGCGGTCGTAATATAATTTGAAATCTTTACTATCTAGTACTTTCTCCGGTTTGTATTTGTAGTAAGGTGTGTGTGGATCAATGAGGTTGTACTTGATTGCTAGTTTTTGGTGAATAATGTTAGCTACTTGGTTATGTCTGTAGAGGTAATCTGTTTGACATAGTGACTGGCACCCGGATATGATGTGTTCGATTGTTTCACCCCACACTACATTTTCTACATTGATCGTTTACTGTCGCATCTTGTCACATGTATTTTTTATAATTTTTCGTTGCAATCACTCTGTCTTGAATAGCCAGCATAAAAACCTTTGTTTCTTCAAATAGTTCCCCGTTGTTTAACCACCTATTTGATGCTTTAATATCTACATGACCTTTGTGTAGTTCATCATAATATCTCTTTTGTAGGGTCTTCTCTGAGAGACGTAACTCTTTTGAAGCGTCAGTTATGAGGTTCCCTTGTAGATTGACATTTTCGTTTGCTAGATTGATCTCTTTGTAAAAAAAATATTTTCATAAAATGTCTAGTTGTTTATAATATAAGTTGTTCAGATTGATTAGGCCTCGTCCTCCTTGTTCTCTTGGAAGTGCCAATCTCTCTATAGCTTATTTAGTATGATGCATTCCGTGTTTGGTAAGGTAGAACTAGTTAATATTACCAACGCGCGTATGTCTGTCTGCGTCCATTTAATTATTCCGAATGAATATGTCAGTACTGGTATAGCATATGTATTTATTGCTGTGTTCTTGCTTTTACCGTTCAGTTGCGTCTTGAAGATAGATTTTAGTCGTTTCTTGTATGTGTCTATCAATTTTGATTTCATTATTTTATGTTCAATTCTGGCTGCTTGTGAGAATCCTACATATTTGTATACTTCGTTATCGTCCATTTCTCCAATCGTATTTCCATCATCTCGCTGGAACTCTTCTGCTTGCGTAACCTTACCCTTTTCGATATGCAGCGTCTTACACTCGTCTACTCTAAACTCCATGCAGATATCTTGACTAAATTCTAATGTAGTATTGATTAAACTATTTAGTTGAACAAAATTTGATGCATATAACTTTAGGTCATCAATAAAGAATAGGTGAGAAATTGTGTGGCATACCATATTATTGTCCTTAATTTAAAATCCGTATGTAGATTCATTATGCACATGCGACATTGGGTTTAATGAAAGACAAAACCATAATGCGCTAAATGAGTCACCTTGGAAAATGCCACGTTTAATTTGGATTGGATCTGTAGTTATCTGCTGGTTTTTCATATTTAGTTTTAGTGTTGTTCTCCATGTCTTCATTACTGTCTTCAAAAAGTTTACCATTACTGGGTTGATTTTTTTTTATATTGGTAAAATCTGAGTAAGCTATGTGCGTGGTGTTGAGTCATAAGCTTTCTTGTAGTCATAATATAATTGGCCGATATGACTTGGGTTCTTCGTGTCATTATCTTTCGGTTTGAGAAAGGTTACTCCTTCATTTAAGAATTCGGGTATTTCTTTAACTCCATTTATAAACTCGTTGAGACATTTTCTAATTTCATTGTGAGTAGTATTGAATTTCTTATACCAAATTTTTTGAATATTATCATTACTTGGTGCTTTCCAGCTATGTGTAGCATTGATTGTCGACTTTAATTCATCAACAGTTATACCTTCGAATTTCATCTCATTAACATCGCTCATCCTAGCTCTTTCGTCTTGAATCCATTGTGCATCCTGGTTGTGTGCTACCGGGTTACCCCATATTCCTACCCAAAACTCTTCATCTCCTTCTTAGTTGGTGTTCCATGGCCTGTTATTTCTTCGGTACTAGATAGTTTTTGGTAAAACTGTTTTTCCTTTTCTTTGAACATTCGGTTTTGTTCTTTTCTTATACTACATTTCCTATATCTTTTTAATCTCTTAGCTAAAGCACTCGTGAATGAATTCGTTCAGTGTTTCATGCTTTGTGTGAACCTTGATTCTTTCAAATATATTTTGGCAGTAGAGTACCACATTTTTAGATCGATTACCCATTCGTAATTGTTCAAGTCTACCGATATCTTTCCTTAACTCATCGATGCTCCCAACCTGTTCCCATTTCGGAATTTTCTTCTCTTGTTTTGTCTTTGAAGAGGTAGCAGATTTTACCTTTAAGCCCAAGTATCTATAACAACTGCTACAGCTGCACAGTAAATTGCCGCATGAACGTCTGCAAATGATCATGTGAACCGCTGTCTTCATTTCCTTTGAATGCTTGGGTTTAGGTATGTATGGTCTTTTGTTTGGTTCTATGTGCGCAAACTCTGACGTGGCTGTTGCAAATGCTAAAGTTAGGACGTTCTTTAGATGGATAATGTCAGGTGTATTTTGTATTGCGTTATGCATATCTACCTCTTGTGTTTGGTCGTCTAGTCGTTCTGGGTGTCTTCACTACTATATGTAGATTTCTTTATGGAACAATCGTTATGATAACCAGAATCACAGAAAACATACGATATTATTATTATTATTATTATTATTATTATTATTTTTATTATTATTATTATTATTATTATTATTATTATTATTATTATTATTAATATTATTATCTTTTTCATTAATTTTATTTTTAGTATTATTATTTATTGACTTGCGTACTGGAGTTCGTAGCGGACGGTCGCATTGTGCCTGCGCTCCGAGATAGAAGTCTAGCTGTATGGTTTGTACTGTGATTCACTGTGTGGATATGCCGGGCTCTAAGTACGGTAGATGAAAAGACAACCTTCCAGGTGATGGTGACTGTTTCGTGTGTTTTCTGTGATTCTGATAATCATTACGGTTGTTCCATAAATAAATCTACATATAGTGCAAAGTCGGAGCTAAAGAAGAAGGAATTGCGTTGTGTTTGATGCAGAGAGAATAAACCAGGGAGTCCAGCTCCGGGGGATACATCAGGCAAGTTTGATTTCGGGAGAAGCCAGCAAGACGTTATGATCCAGCAAACATTCAATGACATTGTGCAAAAATTGGATATGGTATAGTGTCGGACATTTGATCCATGAAAGACGAGATTGCTGAATCAAAAGAAAAGTACGAGTGTATAATTGCAAATGTTTAAAAACAGTGAGCAAGTGGTTGAGTTTTGTCCAAAAAGCTAAACGAAAAGTCAGGGATTATTGATGAATTTAATAACAAAATAAACAGGAATGATCAGTATAGTATAGGAACAAAAACTTGGAGATAATTAACATTGATGATCGTGCAAACGAAGACATTGAAAGTGTCGTGTTAAAAGTTGCTCAGGAATTCAAGGTTGAACTTACAAAGGAGGAGATTGAGGCTGTTCACCGCTTGTCATCTCGCAATACGGATTATCCGAAGAAAATAATTGTTCAATTTCTTTCACGCTCTTTTTCTTTTTCTTTTTTTTGCCGCTAGCCATCAGGTAGTAACCAATCGAAAGGTGTTGTCTGATATTTGTCATACAAAAAGGAACATACGTTTAAGTGAAAATCATGCACCCTTCTATTGGAACTTACTGTGGGAGACTAAACGAAAAGCAAAAGAAAACGGTTTGAGGTTTGTTTGGTTTAATCGTATGAAAATTCTCGTCAGACGTGACGAAGAAACGCGCCAGGCAATTGTTAATTACTCACAGAGGGATCTAGATATGTTATCCGAATAACTTGTTTTGGTTTGTTTCGTTCTGTAGTTCATGGACTTATCGGACATTGACCTTTCGGTGATATAATGTATTATACAAATAGACAACCTTGTTGATTGGTCGACCCTGAAGAATGGGATTAGTCGAAGTCACATAAATATAAGATCTGTTACGAAACATTGGGATGAATTAATGGTTATATTGCAGAGAGAAATATTGAAATTTGATTTTTGTTGATAAGTGAAACAGGCTTGCAAGTGAATAAGAATAATTTTGTCATTTAGGGGAACGAAATTATATGTAATTCTCGAGTTGGTAAACGTGGTGGCGGTTTGTTATTGTTTATTAAGTAGTTATGTTAACAAAAATATTTCTATGCAATTTTCTCACTTTGAAGGAATTATATGCAATATTTGGGTGAATAAGGAAACACAATGTAATTTGCATTGTATTTACAGACCGCCAGACAATGATAAAAATGAATTGACATTAGAGTTACAAAGTGTTTCAAACAACAACCTAATTGAATATAGTTGGATAATAGGAGATGTAAACATAAATACTCTTGATAGTTGTAATAAGACTGCAAAGTTATGAAAATTTGCTTGCAGCAAATGGCTTTTTGAAAGGTATTAACCGACGTACTAGGGTAGCATTTTGTTTAAATAATCTGTATTGACCATTCATACATAAGAACCAAATCTAAGTTAGATATTAAGTCGGCGGTTTTCAAAACCTAAAGTATCAGATCACTACATGGAACTTGTGTCGGTAGGATTTAATATTGGATGTGTGATGGACATAAAGGTAATTAAAACGTGTTTGAATGAAAGAGTACTATCTTGCAATTTAAAATCTGTTAATAAGATTCGCCTGTCAGAAAATGATGATCGTTCAGTACTTTATGATGTGTTGTGCAAGGAATTAGAAACATGTTATACAAAATCACGATTTACAAAACAAACTAAAAAAGAGGGTACAGCGGCAATGGATTACAGACAACTTGATTCAGCTGACTAGACGAAGAGACCGTCTTTTTAGACGTTGGAAATATTGTAGTGGGTTGCACCCATCGAAGGAAACTCATAGAAAAAATATGTAGCTTTCAGAAATTATGTAAACAAGCAGATATTAGCTGCAAAATAAAGATATTCGTGATTCCATAAACAACAGTAACGGTATAAAAGAAGTATGGCAAATTATTTGGATGAGCGTAGCGAAGATTCCATTTCAGTACACTGGAGAAAAAAATCCGGAATGTTTTTTTTTTTCTTTTTTTCTGTTTGTATTATTGCGTGTTTGTTAACACGATTCCTGCTAAACCAATACTCCAATTACGATGAAATTTAATGGAGGCCTTCGAAATCTCTGAACTTAACTGCCACGTTTTTTAGCGTAATCGAAAAATGAACTCTCATTAAAATCGCCATTTTACGATTTTTTTCGATTTAAAAAAAATTTCTTCGACTTATAACAACTACATTTTTTATTCGATTGTAATGATTTTTTCACAGAACCTTAATTTTATGAATTAATATATTAGGGTGAAATTTGAACGCAATCAAAAATAATTTCTCGTGAAAATCGCAATTTTACGCTTTTTTCATAAAAAAAAATAAATTCTCCGACTTATAACACCTACTTGCTTCATCCGATTGTTATGATTTTTTTACATAACCTTAATTTTATAATATAAATATATTGGTGTGAAATTTGAGTGCAATCGAAAAATAATTTCTCGTGAAAATCGTCATTCTACGCTTGTTTTCGTTTTAAAAAAATTACGCTCATCCAACAACGCGCCTGAAATAGCGTTTGCGAAGCTTCCTAGTAATCAAATAACGGGACGGAAAATAAAAGATTTAGTCGATGCTGTTATCAACAAGTATTTTGCTAAATCGCACACCCATGAGACCATCGCAAACAGGTTCGCAGATAGTTTCAATGATGAAGTGGCTTTGTGCGCATCACATTGAAACGGAAGCTGCCACGCAGTCGTTGTGGTTGCCTCCTGTAAACGTACATATAGTGAAACGAATTATTGCAGATATCAATGTAAATAAACAGCCAGGTTTCGACGGGATAAGAGCGGTGGACATAAAGCACTTAAGTAACGAACTAAGACCCGTTATAGTGCATTTAATAAACTTACCGATAAGAGACGGTTGTGTACCAGAAAAAATGAAGATATCTGTCGTGCGACCTGAATACAAAAAAGGAGATCATACATCGTTTGCAAATTACCGCCTTATAGCACTGCTATCTGTTAAAGAAAAAATAATGGAACGTTACATATCAGATTGTTTGACTTATTACCAATTCAAATTTGGAATAATAAGTGAAGATCAGCATGGATTTCAAAAATGAAAATGAACCCAGGATCTGTTACTAAAATGTTCTGATTTATTAAAAACTGCTTAAATAGCAATCTACATGTAGTTGCCACTTTTGTCGACTTCTCAAAAGCATTCGACACCATAAATCATAGTAAACTTTTGGAATGCTTTGAGTTCATTGGCATACGAGGTACAGTTCTAGAATGGTTCCGCAGTTACCTCAAAAATAGAACGTATGGTAAAGATAGAGAACACTTATAGTAAAACAAAAAATGTCATTACTGGAGTACCACAAGGATCCATTTAGGACCGCAATGTTATATTATATATATGTGAACATAATTAATAAGTATCTGGTTAAGTGTTTACTGATGATGTAAGCTGATGGCCTCGTACTACTAGCGATATAAAGGCACTTAAGCGTCGCAACTCAAAGTATGAACACTGATTTTAGGAATCTTCAATGCTGGACTCATGATAGGGAACTAGTAATCACCATTCAAAAAACCAAAATTGTTCACATATGTATGCCTTTGAATTCTAATAGAAATGATATCGTTAAATTAATATTCCATCAGGCTAAGTGTTTACATAATTTGAACTACGGAACCGACACCGCTTGCGAAAGTGTATTCAACAAATTGAATCTGTGGCATACCATATAATATGTATTTGGGTGTTTTCATTGATGGTGAGTTTTCGTAGAAGCCACAAGTGGATTACATTTGTTCCAAACTCCGCTCATGTGTATTTCAATTGTACTAACTAAAACCAGTCTTGTCTGATGATATGCTAAGATTAGTTTATATTGCATTGGCTGAATCAATTATGTCGTATGCGTTGCTCTCATAGGGTGGCGCATCTTTACATATAATAAACACGATGATTCAAATTCAAAATACATTATTAAAAATAGTTAGCCCTAAAACCATTGAAGGAAAAGATTACGTGTATGTTAATTGCTTGATACTGCCGATAAAAGCCATGTTTAATTATCGTTTGGTTTTTAAGTATTATTTTAATAATGAACATAAAATACAATATTTACATAATAAGGGAACGAGACTGGTAAGTAAGGGAAAATTCTTTGTTCCAAGGGCCGAAAACAAACATGGTGAGCGTTGTTTAAATTATCCTATACCTAAAGTTTTTAATTCATTGCCGGCTGATATTTAAACCTTGGACAAAATGTCGTTAATAAAGAATAGAGTAAAATAGTACTACCTGAACAACCCCTCTTTATGTTCATTTTAAGTCTTATTTTCTACTTACTTACTTATTTGGTTGAAAATGAATCTGTGTATTATTCCCATAAAGGTTAAGAAGGTTAGGATATTATTAATTTATTATTAGCGATTCATGTAAAGTCTATTCATGTATGTTTTTGTAAAGGATTGTTGTATTTAAGTTTTGTTACTGTTCACCTATGTAGGTACTGTATATTCATTTAAAAGTTTCAATGTTTTTATTTTGTTTTATTTGTTTGTTTGCATTAAACCTTACGCTACGAATTTGATGTGATTTATTTACAACATTAACAATTATGTGACCCACTGATGAGCCTTTTGGCTTAGTGGGAATCATGTATGCACCAATTGTTTTAATTTGGTTTTTTGCTTTAATAATACGCTTATTATTAAGCTTTTATTCACAACCACCAGTGCGGACGAATATAATAGTACAAAAATGAACACAATGAATTACAAAGAATATTGACTAAAATAATTATATACATGTTTCTACAACTGTGTGTGTATATGTGTGCGTGTGCGTGTGTTTATATGTGTGCGTGTGCGTGTGGGTGTGTTGTCTATCAGCGGCGTGTATGCGCGGGTAGGCCTACTGGCTTACAGTGTTGTTTAGTTCTGTTTTGTACGTTGCTAATTTAAGGAAAAATGCCTTTGTTACAGTTCAGTGTATTTAATTTGTTTTAAGTAGCTGGCAATCTTTCAACATGCATATTTGCATATGTCGACTCTTGGTTTTGCAGTGTAAAATATGTAAGTGCTGCTTGTTCCCTGTTGAGGTGTTAGCCACTTCCCTTTACTGCTCACCCATAATATTCTTTACCACCCTGTTGAATGGCAATACCAACCAAAAAATCGGAAATCAATCGTCTGTCGTGCTTGGTTTTAATCGATTGACGTAACACCCTCACAGATGACGGACGGACGGACGGAAAAGTGAAGATGATATTGTATCTTTGATACCTAATATCACTAGCCTGCTTCTATCAGGAGTCATAGGTGTTAAGATTCTTAACTCATTGGATAATAAGAAGAACAAAATGATTGCTCCTTCCTTGGTCTTTGTCCTGAAAGCTTTTAGTGTCGCATTTTCTCTCTGTAGCTCTCGATAAATAATCAATAATACATCAGCATTTACTGGGTCATGTTTGTTGGATAAACGGTTAAATGTACATTTGAGATGTGTTTTCACTTTTAAGAATGCACACTTTATATTTGTCGGAAAATCAAGAATCCGGGATATTTCTTAACTGGTTAAGACACACACACACACACATGTATACATATATCAGGGGTGAAATATACCGAATTTATAAGTATGTATATACGTTGTGCTACACTCTCCGGCAAGCAAAATAAATACACGTATGTATTTTAATGAAAAATACTGTTTATTTTAAGTAAATTCCACAATGCAGAGAAGCACAGAACCGTATTTCCGTAGACCAACTGACTACAGCAACCTGAGTTCTAGCGGGATGTATCTAGGAAAGGTGAACACATGTCCAGTCCTCGCAGAGTGTGGTTCTGAGACGACATTAAAACCATGAAGAAAAAAAATTCCGAAACAGTGTGACGTTAAGTTAGGTCAGAAAGACAGGGTGAATAAGAAATGTAGAAACTAGAGCTCAAGGGAAACGAACACAAATAAAGGGTGTGGACAGCACAGCTTCATCTCGTCCCCCCCCCCAAACTCCTCAGCCGCACTACGATTACTACGAACTGCAGTGTCAATTGAACTGCTGCATCGTGTTTAATTATTTTTGGTTTTACAAATTTTGTTACTTTTCTAGATTGCAAACCGTGTTTGTAAAGTCTGTAAATTTGTAAATTTAAGAAAATAAGATAACTGAACGGGAAATTAAAATGGAGGTCCGGGGGCTTGCCCCGTTTTTTTTTTAAGTTATACATTTTATTTGGTGAGTTTTAAAGATTTCTTATGGAAATTTAATCGAGAAATTCTGACAGAGACGTGAGTGTCACTCAATGCTTGTTACGACCAGGGATACGACCTTATCACTCGTATCATAAGCAAAACATGTGTGTACACGATTTTTTTAGAGCGAGCAGTATATTGTAGTATGTAGTATATTGATTACTTACTGATATACACACTAGAAAAATGTGTTGAACTATACATATCCCTGGGTAAACTATAAATTTGTCGAACTATACCCGATCTTGTGCAAACTTATCGGTTACCGTCAAACATAAGAGCATACCTTGTAAATAAGGTTAAGAGTTGAAAATGTTCTCCAAAGTAAATGTTGAAGGAACTCTAACCAAGAACCAGCGCCAACAGTCGAAGCCACTAGAGCTCGTCTTTGCGCTGATACATCTTAGAAGTTGACCTACTTGGAGCACTTAACTAGAACGGTAGTGGGTTCTTCAAACCATGCAACAGAATACCATAAGACGGCTGCTATCGTTATTACAAAACACAATCAGAAGCGGTATTTTAATGCTACTAAACCAGGGGGATTTTTTTAATTCCAAAAGTTGAAAAGAAAAAGAAGAAATAATATGTATTTTTGGAAGTAAATTAACATTTGCCGTGTGTCTACATTCTACTGCTAAATAGAAAAAATAATAAATTATTTTTTTTTGTGTGAAATCTGCAAAGGGTGCAATGAATGCTCCTCTTCAGGTGTCTTAAATAAAGTAAAATAAATAAATTGTATTTAGAGTCTACCCACTCAGTTATATAACTGATTTTTCAGTGGGGGACAGTAAATCAAAGCGACCTAGGCCCCGACGCAATCGACGAGTGAGCGACAACCAACCAAAGATCGATAAAACTATAGGTATATTGAAATTGAGACAATTGTGAAGGGATGTCCGAGCGCTGTTTAAGAGGACGCAATACCTTGCATTCGCATTAACGACCGAGGAAAACCTCGGAAAAAAAACTTGTCGGGATTGCCGGTTTTGAGGGATTTGAAGTCGGGACCTTCCGAATCCGAGTCGCGCGCTTATCGCTGGACCCAACACAGTCGGAAAGTCAAACTTAAGCTTATTTTATTTCTTTTCGGTTATCGGTTGGAGTGGGCTAATTTTCGGCTCGGGCACAATTTTATGTACGAGCCCGCTTCGCTGACGCTTTTTCCAGACGCGTTGATGGATGTGCTTTTATGTTGATTATCGTTGCCCATAGTAAGATTTCTATGAGAAATAATTCTTCGATTGTCCCTAAAATCATAACATATCTAAATTAAGTGATTGTAAACGTTCCAATAAAGTTTCATCAATATCGGAGTAGTCGTTTGCCCGGTCGCGGGCAAAATATCAAGAATATATTGCATTAAAAATCGGAAAAATTGTTAAAGAACGAAATTCATGAGAAATATTTCTTCGGTTGTACAAAAAAACTTGGCAGAATTAAATTTAGAGATTTTTTAGGGAATTTTTTTTAGAGAATTTTCATCAAGATCGCACATGCCATTTGCCCGGTAGAGAGCGATCAAACAGACAAAAAACAAACAACAACAAACATACAAAAAACACTGGAGCTATTATTCTCAGGGTAAGTGAAATTGTTCGACATCCAATAATTCTTTGTTTATGTCAAAACAAGCATTGTACTAGGCCGCTTCGCTAACGCTTTTTCCAGTCGTGTTGATGGATGAGCTTTTATGGTTGATTATTGGCCCAAATATCACGCAAAAGTCGTATTAAAAATCGGTGGAATAATCGTAAAAGTACGATTTTCATGAGAAATATTTCTTCAAATGTTTCTAAATTCATAACATATATAATTTCAATGATTTAAAACGTTCCTATAAAGTTTCATCAAGATCAGAGTAGCCGTTTGCCCGGGTCGCGGGCCAAATATCACGAAAATATGTTATTAAAAATCGAAAAAAAATCGTAAAAGTACGATAATCAAAAGAAATATTTGATCGGTTGTACCCAAAAACGTGGCAAGTCTAAGTTCAGAGATTTCAAAGGTCCCCGTAAATTTTAATCAAGATCGCATATGCCGTTTGCCCGGTAGAGCGCGAACAAACAGACAAAACTACAAAAAAAAAACACCCGCGCTAATTTTTTTTTTTTTTTGGGCGGGGGGGTCAGTTAGATCGAAGTGTTTGCTTTGATTATCCAATGAAAATACAGGGTAATTATAATATAACAAGAACGGGTACGAGAGAACCCAAAAGATAGATAGATAGATAGATAAGGGTCTTTATTGTAAGGCGGGATTAAGGCTAGTGAAGCCTTATCTTCCATCCAACCTTATACTAATAATAATAACAATACATTTGATAATGAAGAGAACATTACATGATTATATAAAATATTGAAATAATACATTAAATACATTATGGTAGCATTATTGCAAAGTTAAAATTTTCTAGGTGTATAGTAATGTTATGCAAATTATGAATTTTGAATCGATTTATGCAAATCTTCAATACTTTAAGAAACATTTATTCATCCATTCACACAAAAGTACAAAATTAATATAGCTTTAGACATTGTGTGCAGAAATACAGGTGAGCAGGAGAAGGTTGTGGTATGCATTACTCAATCATTAATTTAACAAAGGCTGTAGCGGCTGATGTTTATAGCTATTAATTAATTATAATTACTCAAGTAATGTTGATGTACTTTATGCTTGAAAGTGTCGTAACTAATTCCGTAAACATCCCTGATGCTCGTTGGGAAGGAGCGAAAAAGCTACTTTACTAACAGATCGTACACATACACATACACACGCACGCGCACGCGTACATCAATGGTGTAGGTGCCAGATCATGAAGTTTCAAACTTTCTTGGGGCTAGCCACTCCACCCTTACCCCCATTGTCACCAAAAACATTCTGTATCATCCTTGCTCAAGGACAATGCTATATCACTAGGCCGCTTCGCCAACGCTTTTTCCAGTCGCGTTGATGGATGAGCTTTTAAAAAAAAATCGTAAAAGTACGATTTCTATGAGAAATATTTTCTTCAAATGTATCTAAAATCATAACATAGGCCTATATAATTTCAGTGATTTTCAACGTTCCCATAAAGTTTCATCAAGATCGGAGTAGCCGTTTGCCAAATATCACGAAAATATTTCATTAATAATCGAAAAAAATCGTAAAAGTACGATAATCATTGGAAATATTTGATCGATTGTACCCAAAAAACGTGGTAAGTCTAAGTTCAGAGATTTAGAAGGTCCCCTCAAAGTTTCATCAAGATCGCAGATGCCGGCCCGGCCGGCACTCGTAGTCATAGCCTCCCCCACTCTCTACCACCCCCCCACCCCTCACGCGCCGTTCGCTCGCTGTCTGGTACTCCAGGCAAGAGAAGCAAAATTATAACACGCGCACTATGGGGAGAAACTATTACAATCAAGGCTGGAACAGTTTCTAATTTCTTTTTTGTTCTTTTTTCTTTTTTTTCTTACTATTTTTCCATTCCTTTTTTCTTTTTCTTTTTTTTCTTTTCTTTTCATTCCCCACCCTTTTTTATATTTGATTCATTCATAAATTGCATTTAATATCCTTTTTATTTGTTATCAAATTTATTGAGTTTTTAATGCCTTTGTTGTAATATTACTATTTCAAATATTTACTTTCATGTAGTTCATTGTTGTGTCTGCATCCATGTAATTAGATTAATTTAGTTGTCCTCCTTTGTAAATCAGTTTTTATAACTAAATAGGATAGATGTTAAATAAAAAAAAATAATAAAAAATAAATAAATAAATAAATAAAATAAAATAAAACTGCGACAAAATCTCTAGTCATCACAAATAACTATGTTCGTCTAATTGCACTGTAAATAAATTACATTCCATTTGCAATGATACCGAAGGCTCACCGGTTCTAAATGTTGGCGTGGGTATACGAAATAACTACATGATCATCACCGTAGTTTTAAACAGTCCAAAGTAAATAATTTATATTCTACAGAAATACAAAGATTTACGTTTAGGCCTGCTTTCTTCCGTGCTATTATTTTAAAATTGCATGGGAAGTAAAAACCATATAAATAACAATTTCCAACTTCTAGGGTATTGAATGTAGTTTTCGACAGACTGTCTTGACCGTCTGTAAAATTTTCTGCCTTGATGTATATTTTTGGAGACATTTGATTATTGGTCATATGTTAATTACGACGTTCAACGTCATAGAGATGCAATGTATGCATGCAATGCAATGTAGTTTATTGTTGTGTCTGCATCTATGTAATTAGATTAATTTAGTTGTCCTCCTTTGTAAATCAGTTTTTATAACTAAATAGGATAGATGTTAAATAAAAAAATAAATAAAATAAAAATAAAATAAAAAAAATAAAACTGCGACAAAATCTCTAGTCATCACAAATAACTATGTTCGTCTTTTTGCACTGTAAATAAATTACATTCCATTTGCAATGATACCGAAGGCTCACCGGTTCTAAATGTTGGCGCGGGTATACGAAATAACTACATGATCATCACCGTAGTTTTAAACAGTCCAAAGTAAATAATTTTATATTCTACAGAAATACGAAGTTTTACTTTTTAGGCCTGCTTTTTTCCGTGCTATTATTTTAAAATAGCATGGGAAGTAATAACCATATGAATAACAATTTCCAACTTCTAGGATTTGAATGTAGTTTTCGACAGACTGTCTTGACCATCTGTAAAAGTTTCTGCCTTGATGTATATTTTTGGAGACATTTGATTATTGGTCATATGTTAATTACGACGTTCAACGTCATAGAGATGCAATGTATGCATGCAATGAAATGTAGTTTATTGTTGTGTCTGCATCTATGTAATTAGATTAATTTAGTTGTCCTCCTTTTGTAAATCATTTTTTAAAAACTAAATAGGATAGATGTTAAATAAAAAAATAAATAAAAATAAAATAAAATAAAAACTGCGACAAAATCTTAGTCACCCACAAATAACTATGTTCGTCTAATTGCACTGTAAATAAATTACATTCCTTTTGCAATGATACCAAAGGGCCCTCACCGGTTCTAAATGTTGACGCGGGTATACGAAATAACTACATGATCATCACCGTAGTTTTAAAACAGTCCAAAGTATAATTTATATTCTACAGAAATCCCAAAGATTTACGTTTAGGCCGTTTTTTTCCTTTGCTATTATTTTAAAATAGCATGGGAAGTAATAACCATATAAATAACAATTTCCAACTTCTAGGGTATTGAATGTAGTTTTCGACAGACTGTCTTGACCGTCTGTAAAATTTTCTGCCTTGATGTATATTTTTGGAGACATTTGGTTATTAGTCATATGTTAATTACGACGTTCAACGTCATAGAGATGCACGAGGGTTCCTCTGAAGATGTTGTTTGGTGAATCTCAAGATTCTTAGTCTCACACGTGTTCAAGACAAATGACCTCGATAATTGGTCTGGGAATGTTTAGATTAGATTAAACCATAAACCCATCGTGTTGGCATATTATCACGTGGAGGGAGGTATGCACCCCTTACGTCACCTCACCTCACGTTGCGCGCTGGAACATTCGTCTGTTTTCTTTCTCGATTACACAAAGTTTTTTTTTTATGAAGGCTTGGAAGATGAATGGCAGGATATCGCGTCTCTTCTCTATTGTGTGACGAGTTGTTACATTCCTAGACCAGGCTAGAGGATACCGTACGGAATGAGATCGCCCTACCAGACTGCGAATACGTGAATGGAACGTTTTATGAGTCGTATCATACGCCAATTCAATCAATCGTCTAAGTGTCGGGAAGAGGAGTTTTGCATATGAGATATATTGACACGAAGAGAACAGATGACACACGCACTGCATACTTCGCGCGTACTCATTCACTCATACGTGAGAATTGGTCTGTTATACCTGGCGTTAAAGCGTAATTGTAGTGAAATTGAGGATATTACGTCCTAATTGACTTGCAACGAGACGTAGTGGTGATAAATATGAAAGACTGGTACGCAGTATTCGGTACATTAACGTCCATCAAGGTTCTATCAGCATATGTTACAGTGACAAGTGGTCAGGAGAAGAAGCGTTACTAGCATCATTGTAAAGGTATAATGAAGTCGTAGAGCGCACCACTACAACCACGCCCGATTCTGCTAACTTCGTTCGATAACGTACGAAATGGTCGGCTAAACCGCTGGCTAAAGCGTATTTATTTATTACTCTATCTTTACACTGTGTTATAAATTACAGATGTAAGATCGAATTTCACTGGCTTCGGATTGATAAAAAATGTAATAATTTACATATTTTATTACGAGTGTAACGCGCGAGATTCTGACTCGGTAGGTCACGGATTCGAATCCATCCGCTGGCAATCCTGAACACTTTTTATGAGATTTTTTTACAAGTGTTGGGATTGAGTCCTCTATAGTCTAAGCCCTCGGAGAATACCTTAACAATTACTTTAATATCCCAATAACAATTGATTTGTCACCTGAAGAGGGTCACAACTGCATGGTAAAACTGATGTGCAGTGTTGTATATACCCTACAGCCGCAATCTTTACGCAAATGTTTTGAAAAAAGTTTGTGAACTATAATATATAAATGTGTAGTCCTACATTGCACAACAGTTAATTATTATATGAAAAACTTGCTACAATATATTCATGACTACTTTTTCGGGTAGACCGAGAATAAGTGTAGGCAAATTATTACTAAATTACCTTGAAACACCAACGTTTCGTGGCCGCTGTGGACCACATTGTAAAACTATGTGACGAAAGTGGCAAGATAAAATCAAATGGCACGATGGAACAATTATTGTTGTATTTATTTTAGCATAAATATACATGCACAATTAAAATGTGGTTCCTTAGAGTTTTTACACCTAAACCTACCTTGAGATAAAAGAAATGTGGTATCTACTATCTAGTGATATGTTATTTTATAGGTATTTCTAAAGAACGAATCAGAACACAGAACACTTTTATCTAAGTAATCTGTACTCGAAACAATGCAACCATGTTCAAAACACATTTTCCCGACAACATAACGTACAAATAACTTATAAGATGAAAAACATAACTTCTTTCCTACGAACAGTGAAGTAAGAAATTAAGGCAAACTGTTATTTTAACGATTAAACAATTCATAACGATTTCACTTTTACAATTTTGATTTTTTTTTTTTAAGCTCTCCATAATTTATCCGCAGTATTATTTTGTGTCACGACGCAGAGTAAAGGACGATGCAAGGAAATTCGGCGTGTTTGTTATTGCAACACAACTGTAAACCATAATAGTTTGCAAATATCAATATATACGTATCGCGAGCTACAGAATACGCCAGCTCAGTCCCGTTGCCTGCTCTCTGCGGGAAGGCAAGCGCGCGAGGTGAAATCCCGGCCGTCAAAACGTGCGTCAGCGGCGATGCACTAAGGAGGGCCCCTCCAGAGGTAATATACTGAATCCTCCTAGGGTAGATCGCGAACAAACAGACAAAAAATAAAAAAAAAATAAATAAAATAAAAAACACCCGAGCCAAATGTTTTGAGGGGTCAGTGAAATTGAAGCCTTCGCTTCGCTCATCCAAAAATCCGCATGTCAATCGGACAATGATCGGACGTCATGTTCGGTTTTTAACATAAGACGTGTCACACGCACGATTCACAGATGGATGGATTAACAGATAAACGCCTCACGATAATTCTCGACAAAACCTAAAATAATCACAGTTATTTGTGAGAGACACTCTTATATAAGCTACAAATCCTGTTGGGCAGTACATTATAGGAGCTGTCATATAATTCAATCTTATTTGCGAGAGACGCGAGTGCACAGCTGACTAATACAATCGGGATTGCCATAAGACAAGCTTGTGAGCTATAAAACAGTCTTACACCACACTTGGTTAAAATTATTAAACGCAAGGTACATATTCTCAAAGCCTAAATTCACAACTTAACAGCTATTCAAAAAATATTCTAGTTTGGCGAATTTCTGTGGTCACTATGATTTGAATAAGAACTTTTTCACATAAACAATTGTCAATAGTGTATCACAATTTGTCATGGAGAGAAGTAAATAAGATTATTTTCGTGTCTCACCAGTACACACCTTGTATTGTATTTTTCAAGACAATTTAGTTTTTAAGGCTATTGTATCGCCCTCGAACCGATATTTTAAAAGTCAAAGATAGATGACTAAAACCATTGATAAATGAAAGAGAATTCTGAATAAAACAGGAAAATAATATTTAATATAAATATAATATATTTTGTAATTTTTTGGGGTGGGACGTTTCGTCCTTGTTAGTCATTTAATGCAAATTTTAGAACAAAAGTTGGAACACTGAGCTAGGCTAGCGGAAGAGACTTTCCACGCCAATGTAAGCATTCGCCTATTGAGTGGTAAATACCACGGAGAAACCTTTAGTTGGGATTACCGGTGAAGGGAACCGAAATTGACAACCTCCTAATAAGTTTAGTTTAGTTTATTTTATTTATCTCAAACAAGTTGCCCCAATTACTTGTGATCAAATACAGCACGAAGTATAAACTTAACAAATTGACAAAGCACACCAATGTTCAATCTCATAGAGATGTCGTTTCTACAAAAACACAAACAAAAACTAATGTACAAACATAGCAAGTGGTCAAGAAACAAAGAATAAAATAAAAAAACTTATTCATTTCAAACAAAGTTGCCTTACTGTCATAGAACAAGTGCGATTGCCGTTGGATAAAGTAAAAGCTTCATTAAAGGAGGAAACAATCCTAGTGGATGGTGAATTTTTTGATAGATTTTTTATTACGCATACGATCTAGGTAAAACAACGTTGTAAGTCTGGACCAGTGTTGTGACTAGATAAATAATTTATTTTTTATCTAGATAAAGATAAAGGTAATTCTCAAAAAAATTAAAGAAAAAAGTGATAAAAGATAAAGTGTAGAAAATTATCTAGATAATAGATAAAAATAATTATCTAGGTAAATTTGTTAGCTAAAAGATAATAATATTATTGAGATTGAAGTGATTTTTCCCAACAACAGTTTTCTTGTCAGTCGTAATATTTGTCAGACTCGACTAGTTGGCATTACCCGGGTACGCACATTACAACTAGTAGAAGTATTTAGATAAGTTATTATATTTTAGTCCATCTTATTGTTTGTTATTTTATCTAAAAAATGTTTTCTAAAAGCTTAAAAAGTTTAAATAAGATAAGCTTTATTTTATGTAGATAATAGAAAAAGATAACGAAAAACGTATCTAGATAAGATAAGATGACGGATTTTATCTATATTTAATTTATCTAGATAAAATTATCTAGATAAGTCACAACACTGGTCTGGACCTCCTCAGCGAAATATTAAAACTCAGTTTAAACAACAATATTGGCGTATTGATAAAACTTAATATATCGCGAAAGAACATTACGTCAGAAACTAATAATGTCGCGTCTAACGTAAGAGCTACCTCTGCGTATCCTTAAAACACTGCATTATGCACCACATAGAGTGTACTCTGTTGTCTGTGTCTGAACGAAGGCATACAGCGTGGCCACTTGTTGTTCTTTTAAGCGACATAGAAGGATTTTAATTTGGACTAACGTTTAAAGTGGAGTGAAGTTGGAGCTTTAATGATTTCGTCAATCAGAGCGTTGCTTTAATTTATCAAACAATGTTTCGCATCTGGATGTTTTTAGAGTGGACTTCAAGTTCAATGTTCAAATGCATGTTATAAGAGTTAAAAATTAATAACTGAGGGATTTTAATTGATTGCATTACAAAAAATGCTCCGAACAGTCTAAAATGAGGAATTAAAACATTATTTCACATAAAAAAACACCACAAAAACACGTTTTGGTCGTAGATTTGAAGTGTAGAGCTCGACAAGTATACTCCAATCTCTCAGTCCGTTCATATAGGCCAACACTAAAGTCACCTGCGCTCCACTTGACACATATTATAATGAAACGATTTTCACTGAGGTTGTGTCATATTGGCTGGTGAGCATATTTCAATGTATTGTTGATGAACGTGATGACCCATAACCCTCCTCCCCTCCCCTTCGGAGAAAATGTACTGTGCGGTCTGCTAGCATGATCGATCGTAGAGCGTCCCCTATACCCACAGCGGATTGTCTCCTAACTTATCACATCATTGATTTTATAATATACCCCTACTATCGACAAGGGATAGACACAGATTGTTCCTAATTCCTTAAAGAAGGGGGGAAATGTCACTGTTAAGTAGCCAACCAACCAAGCAAACGGAATAATAGAAAATAAAACGGAAAAAAAATCATTCAGTAAAGAAAATGTAATTTGTCGGGAAGAAGGTTTTTCAATATCTGTTTTCTCTTGAAGACGGTGGATTTTCTTTTGTCATCGTTAAATACTTAACGACGAATCTGGATCGTATTTGTCGAGCTTAATTCAAGTGTCGAACCCTCGCTAAGAAGAAATTTCGTCTGTAAGCGATTGAGGAGAAAATATGCTCACGCAGAGAGGAATTCTTAAATGGATATAGAGGCGATATTGTTTTATTGTCGGAAAGGGTATTCAAGTATATTAGATTTCAGGAAAATTACTGTGTTAACTTAATATCAGTAAATGAAAGGAAATATGTTGTTTTTAAGTGATGACGAACGTTGTAAAGTCTACATAATATTTCACGCAAGTCATTACCTTGTTGACTATGGTGTATGTCACTGATATATAATATATAAATAAAAGTAAATGCATATAAATTATATGCAATGGTTTATATAGAAATTATAAGATAAACTTTAAGACGAAACATCATAAGAAAATCAAAATAAGAGATTATTTTAAAATGTTTACAAATTAAATAATATGTTATTACATTATTTTGTTTGTATCATCATAATATAATATAACGGTCATATGTCGATTTACACATTATAGTAGGAAATGGGGATTGTATGTGTGTTATTCTGAAAAACTAGCTGAAATTGCCAATGTTTGTAAGCGGAGATAATAGGTCCTCTCTACTGAAATAAGGTCATACTTTCGATTGCTTCCATAAGAAGTCTGAATGAAGGTTTTTTGATTTGCCTCAGTCATAGGAAATGCTGAAGTTGAGACCTGCAAACTACACTTGGACATATTTTCTACTAAACCATTCTTACTACAAAGGTACTTCGCCCGAATGAAGAACAAAGTCTCAGACGTAAATAATTTTACACACTAGGAAAACGCTAAAGTTCTGTCGCGTTGTTAAGCGAGCACCGGTACGTGCAACACGACCCGAGTACGACATTCCCATAATGTTACATACCAATAAGTCTTTAAGGTCTTGACCGATTTAGCTGAAAATTTGTAAAATAGGAGAGAATGTTGTACTTATTGACCCTGCAAAATTTCATAACGATCGGAACATTTTTTTATTTTTTTATTTTTATAACCAATGATCGGATTTTGTTCAAAAACTTTACAGCAACCCGCATAGGTGGTATGTACATGTGTGCAAAATTTCAGGTCGATCAGAGAAACGGTGCGATTTGTATTGAAGCAGAAACAGAAAAAAACAGACATTCGAGCCATAAGAGTCAAGTGGAGACGCTCCACTTGACTCTTATGAGTCATAAGAGTCAAGTGGAGACGCTCGCTACGCTCTCTCAATTAATAACAGTGATTTTCAAAGGAGGATACTATAATATCGGTGCTAAATCTTTCAAGAAATGTGTTTTTATTATCCTCTCCCATTACCCTTAAAAAAGTTACACAACTGCACAAAATGATAATATTGCCATTAAACAATTATCTAAATACATATAAAACAGGATCACTGTATTAAATAAACATATCTATGATACGATAATGATAACATAATATTTGAAATATATATTTGAAATTCGAATTATACAAACAGAAAAACATTAGTACACGTAAAATTATTGTATTGAAAAAGTAGAACAAGATTAAATAGTTTTTATGGTGGGACAGATGCCCGTTGTGACGAAAAACTAGTTCCAATTGAGTCTGACCCTGTGACCCACATCAGCACTGGTATTGTATTAAACTTAGACTATTAGTTATCTGTGCTATCAGTGAACTAATGTGTGCTATCAGTGAACTAATGATACAATTATTTGTCAATTTATTGGATGAGCGTAGCGAAGATTCAATTTCACTACACTGGAGAAAAAAATCCGGAATGTTTTTTTCCCGTTCTTTTTGTATTTTTGTCTATCTGTTAGCACGATTCCGGCTAAAGCGATACGAGATGGTATTTTCTAAAGGCCTTCGAAATCTTTGAACTTAGAACTGCCACGTTTTCAAGCGCAATCGAAAAATTATTTCTCATGTAAATCGCAATTTTACGATTTTTTTCTATTTTAAAAAAATATCTTCGACTTATAACACCTACATGCTTCTTTCGATTGTAATGATTTTTTCACAGAACCTTAATTTTATGAATTGATATATTCGTGTGAAATTAGAGCGTAATTAAAAAATTATTTCTCATGATAATTGCAATTTTAACATTTTTTTTATTTTTAAAATTTCTTCGACTTATAACATCTACATGCTTTATCCGATTGTAATAATTTTTTCACAGAACTTTAATTTTATGAATAAGTGTGTAATTTAAGCATAATCGAATAATTATTTCTTATGAAAATCACAATTTTCGCTTTTTTCGTTTGTAAACAATTACGCTCATCTAACAACGCACCTGAAAAAGCGTTTGCGAAGCTTCCTCGTTAAGTAATTAAGTAAAGAATTACTTAATCTCAATAATTGTTGTTGACACTCATGTAACACATACTTAATGCGAACTGAAGTATCAAATACAAACAATGCGAGTATAATTGGAAGAGCGTAGCGAGCGAAGCGAAGATACATTCTACTACACTGGAGAATGAAATCCGGAATGTTTATTCGTTTTTTCTTTTTGTATTTTTGTGTGTCTTGTTGAACACGATTCCGGCTAAACCGATACTCCAATTGCAATGACATTTTCTGGAGGCCTTCGAAATCTCTGAACTCAGGACTGCCACGTTTTTAAGCGCAATCGAAAAATTATTTCTTATTAAAATCGCAATTTTAAGATTTTTTCCGATTTTTAACAAATTTCTTCGACTTATAACACCTACATGCATAATTCGATTGTAATTATTTTTGCACAGATCCCTTATTTAACGAATTAATATATTTGTGTTAAATTTGAGCGTAATCGAAAAATTATTTCTCATGAAAATCGCAATTTTACGATTTTTATCGATTATTAAAAACTTTCTTCGACTTATAACACCTACATGCTTTATTCGATTGTAATTATTTTTCCAGAGAAACTAAATTTAATGAATTAATATATTCGTGTGAAATTTGAGCGCAATCAAAAAAGTATTTCTCATGATTGTTGCAATTTTACGATTTTTTTTATTATTTAAATTTCTTCGACTTATAACATCTACATGCTTTATCCGATTGTAATAATTTTTTCACAGAACCTTAATTTTATGAATTTATATATTAGTGTGAAATTTGAGCGTAATCGAAAAATTATTTCTTATGGAAATCACAATTTTACGCTTTTTTCGTTTTTAAACAATTACGCTCATCCAACAACGCGCCTGAAAAAGCGGTTGCGAAGCTTCCTAGTTAAGTAATTAAGTGAAGAATTACTTAAAAACTTAATTTTATGAATTAATATATATTCGTGTGAAATTTGAGCGTAATCAAAAAATTATTTCTCATGATAATTGCAATAATTTTACGATTTTTGTTATTATTTAAATTTCTTCGACTTAACATCTACATGCTTTATCCGATTGTAATAATTTTTTCACAGAACCTTGATTTTAAGAATTTATATATTCGTGTGAAATTTGAGCGTAATCGAATAATTATTTCTTATGAAAATCACAATTTTTCGCTTTTTTCGTTTTTAGACAATTATAGGCTCATCCAACAACGCGCCCGAAAAAGCGGTTGCGAAGCTTCCTTGTTAAGTAATTAAGTTAAGAATTACTTTATCTCAATAATTGTTGTTGACACTCATGTAACACATACAAAATGCGAACTGAAGTATCAAATACAAACAATGCGAGTATAATTGGATGAGCGTAGCGAGCGAAGCGAAGATTCCATTCTACTACACTTGAGAAAGAAATCCGAAACTTTTTTTTATACTATTTTTGTGTGTCTGTTAACACGATTCCGGCTAAACCAATACTCCAATTGCGATGAAATTTCTGGAAGCCTTCGAAATCTCTGAACTGAGGACTGACACGAATTTGAGCGCAATCGAAAAATTATTGTATTGTATTGTATTGTATTTATTTAGCCTCGTTTAGTTCATATACATTCATATATAATATATACAAAATATTGAGCATTTGAGTTGTCATTAATTTATAAAAAGTTTTCAAACACTAAAATTACAATTAAAATATGAAATCTGAATTACTAGTAAATAGGTGAAGATTTTTGTGAACAAAAAAATTTCTATTTCATAAATGTATACACAGGGCATGGGTAAAATGCATAGTCGTTTGAACAGAGGTCTGCAGCTAGTCCGGTAGCCAGACTTAGTTATTGATCTTATGGCTTTCTTCTGTAAAATAAATATTTTGTTGCTGTCAGTTGAATCCCCCCCAAAGAGCAATTCCGTAAGTCATTACTGCGTGAAAGTATGAAAAATACATCGATCTTAAAGAGGTGTCGTTTACCATACGGTTGAGTTTCTTTAGTATAAAACATGCAGTTGCTAGTTTAGGTGTAAGTTTTTTAATATGCAATTTCCAGCTTATGTTACTATCTATTAAAATCTAAATTTCACGATTTTTTTAAATTTCTAAAAAATTTCTTCGACTTATAACACCTACATGCTTTATTCGATTTTAGTTATTTTTGCACAGATCCTTTATTTAATGAATTAATATATTCGTGTGGAATTTGAGCGTAATCAAAAAATTATTTCTCGTGAAAATCGCAATTTTAATTTTTTTCGTTTTTTAAAATTTACGCTCATCCAACAACGCGCCTGAAAAAGCGTTTGCGAAGCTTCCTAGTCGATATTAAACAATTATTTTGTAAGATGCGATGGTGGTTCAGGTCAAACTTTACAATCTTATATTTGTAGAATATTTGTTAAGGTGACCAGACGTACCGATTTGACCGGTACAGTACGGTTTTCAGAACACCTGTACCGGTGTCCCGAGAGACTCATTAAAATTACGTATTTGTACCGGTTTGCAATTTTGGACGGGAAGTGTCCCGGTATTCTCTCAACTATACAGTGTGGAAGCATAATGTTTTACTTGGAAAAAATACACTCCTCTGATAAATGCTAACAGTAATAACATTGAATTAGTTCTTCCACTTCCAATAATGTTATTCATTTTCTCTGGGGGTGTGAGAGTATTATTCAATGAATTTGGTGTAGGTGCCGGGTAGCCTATAGCAAATTCGCCAGAATTCGTAAATATGGTGGAGGTGCCGGGTCGCGCGCGAGTGTGAAAACGTAAAAATCGTTGCTTGGCATTAACCTCAGTATTTTGATACAAATTTTTTCTTTTTGGAAGTTCTGAACATTTTTTGGCACAAATGATATAAATATGTCACTATTATGTTTGTATTCACATTTTCATATAATACCATTGCTACTGAATTATATGTCATCCTAGCCCTAGTAAAATTTGTGCTTGATAATTAAAATGATCTAGGTAGTGTGAGATTACATTTTTAAATCAATTAGATCAGTGAATCCCAACCGGTGTGCCGTGGCACACTAGTGTGCCGCGGAGGTGTACGTAGTGTGCCGCGAAATATTAGCCAAATCGTATAGGAATTTAACCCTGTCCATGGTCCATAGAGTACAAACTACAAAGAACATATACTTACACTGTAGTTGTCCCGGTTTGTTACTTTCAAAATATGGTCACCTTTATAATATATGTATGATATGTAATAAATATAAAAGTTTATGAAGTTTTAAGAAATACCATTCTTAAGAATTGAAAAACATGGATCGAAATCTAGTTTATAATCTAAAATGATATAATTGACATTTTGCATAAATCTTCAAAACAAAAATGATCAATAACACAATTATAATAATGTAAGTGTCCGAACAGTAAATAAATAATAGTATGTGATTAAAAACTTAAAATCAAACAATTCTACAGTTATAAAATGTGTATAATTGGATAAACGTAGCGATCGTAGCGAGCGAAGCGAAGATTCCATTTCACTACACTGGAGAAAAAAATCTGGATTTTTTTTTTTTTTTTTCAGTTTGTATTTTTGTGTGCCTGTTAACACGATTCCGGCTAAACCAATACTCCAATTACGATGAAATTTTGTGGAGGCCTTCGAAATCTCTGAACTTAGAACTGCCACGTTTTTGAGCGCAATCGAAAAATTATTTCTCATAAAATAGCAATTTTACGATTTTTTTCGATTTAAAAAAAAATTCTTTGTCTTATAACACCTACATGCTTTATCCGAATGTAATGATTTTTTCACAAAACCTTAATTTTACGAATTAATACATTCATGTGAAATTTGAGCGTAATCTAACAATTATTTCTTATGAAAATCGCAATTTTACGCTTTTTTTGTTTTTAAACAATTACGCTCATCCAACAACGCGCCTGAAAATGCGATTGCGAAACTTCCTAGTTTATAGATAATAGCTTAGACGTAATGTTCCACAGAATCCAGTCAATACATCACCATATATTATGTCGACAAGGCTCAAGGCAAATTGCATTATGCTTCCCTGTCCACCCCTCGCCGCACCCCTCCCACCACCACCTAATTGGAAATCTGTCTCGTTGGGGGTGCAGACAATTACATTATCATTAATTTATTTTTAATTGAAACTCACCTCCAACCTATTTGCGAAATCAAATTTTTAAATTGTAAATTGCAAATTTAAAAAAAAATAAAACGCCCGACCATTCACAGCACGGTGCTAACGGCAGTCTCCTCATAATGAGCTTACAGCTAGCTCCCGGACTGCAGACGGCCAGCTCAGCTCAGTTGTGTTATGAACAGGTTTTGTTTTGTTGAATTGAGAAATCAAACAAAATAAAATTACTGACATGAGCTGTAGTGAGCGGTATGTATGTTTTGGGTAAGTTGCTGTAGTGTTGAACAGAAGTCAAAATTGATTTAAAAAAAAAATAATAATATGGAGCCCTATTTCCAACTAAGTCGGGTAGGGGGTGGGAGGTTCCCACCACATATTCTTTACTCCCCGGGCTTATCGAAGCCGGCTTGCCATGCCTGACGCTTTTCCTACAAACCTACATCAACTTTTTCTTTCTCTGCATCACCTACTTCCCATTCTTCCACTCCGCTGTCTTCTTCCTCAGGGACCTCCACCAGTTTTTGCGATATTTTTCGTTCTTCCCTACTTCTTTCCTGGTTAATCCTTTCCCTAGATGCTTTTCTTCTTTTCAAATCCATTGCTATAACTTCTTCCCATCTCAGTCTGGGCCTCCCTCTTTTTCTTTGTTTGTTTCCTGCGTCTTGTTCATACTTTATCTTCGGAATCCTGTCTTTCTGCATCCTCTTCATGTGTCCAAACCACCTCAGCCTTTCTTTCCTCTCTACTCCTAGTTCTTTCCTTATCTTCGTGCTTCTCATCTTATCAATCTTCGTAACTCCCATTACACTCCTTAAAAATTTCATTTCCGCAGCTTGAATTTGTCTTTCTTCTTTACCCCCAACTGGCCATGATAACAAGAGAAAAATACACTTTTTTGAAACACCTTTCGAATTAACACGGTGGCTATACACGTTAACAACAATCATTAGTCACAGCTGAAATGTACACCTGATCTCAGTAGTGAATCAATGTCATAGGACGTAACACTTACTTATTGATTTTGTGTCCACACGGCAGGTATTATTAAAGTCATTTATTTATTTATTTTATTTATTTATTAAAAGGTGGACTGGGGCATTAGTTTTAGAAATAAACCACCAAAATGGGTTTCCTTACATACAAAAATAAACCAGTACCTAAGGGGTAAGAAGTTTAAGTCATCTGAAAAGTCCAAATGCACAAAGATACAGATGCAGGAGCTTATGCGAAACTATTTTAAAAAATCCTTCGTGATATCTACCGCTAAAGTATACGCATTTCATGGCTGATTTTGCTTAAATTGTTTACACTGCAATGAGCTCTTTCTCATGTTAAATAGTTCTGCGTGATAATCGTCGTAAAGTTTCAGTTTAAACAAACATATTATTAATTGTTCTGCGTTTATTTCATTGTTGTCTATGTAAAATATGTCAATCTTTCATTTCAAACACGAGTACGGGAGTACACGAAAGTGGGAGCGAAACTATTTAATCAGCAGATAGACGAAAAATAATACAGAAATAAAATAATTCTCCATACGTCGATCTTTTGGTGGCGGCACCGGGATAATACAAAGCTTACCTTTAAATCCTGTTCCTTACATTGTTCGTGCATACATTAATGGTGGTGGTGCCGACCGTATGAAATTTAAATCCTTCTGGGGGGCTAGCCATCCCGACCCCCCCCCCTTTAATAACAGGGCCACCAAAACATTCTTAGTCATCCTTAGTAAGGGTAATACCAGCAAAAATAACGCATGTCTATTGGACATCGTGTTCGGTTTTTACCGTGAAACGTGATACACGCACAGACGGACGGAAACACAGAAAAGTGATGCTTATATGGAAAATTAGCAAAATATTACTCAAAACTTTTCCACAGTACACAAATTCTTTAGCGAATAGGTTTCGAATCTGTATGTCTCATTCTCCTAGCTCATTTCCATACCCCGCTTGCCTTGTGCTATGTTATAACCCAGGCGATACAACCTATTTGGATTTCCATCATATCTAGCCACGGTTGTCCATGATTGCCCCTCTTTATTACGCCCGTAAATATTTATCAGTGTATTAACAGAAGCGTGTATTTAATTCATGAATTATTTATAAGGGTTGGTTATATACTGCATTCAGCGAAATGGTGTTTTTAATGGAAGGTTCTTAAATACTTGTTCGCCGTTCCCGTTAGAGTTATACACCTCTGAAGTTACGACCTATTCTGCAGTTATCAGATACTGATATCAATGCGCTTCGACCATATGGAGGGTTTTATATTGACAATCTCTCGATTCCAGTTTAATGATGTTATCAAATAAAAATACACGTTTTGTAGGTTTCACAAACGTGATATACGTAGAACCCCATTTCAGAGACAAGATGTTGATATATTTCACACTACTTTCATGGTCGAATGATGTATTCAAAGACGTTAAATAAATAAATAAAATAAAATAAAATAAAATAAAATAAAATAAAATAAAATAAAATAAAATAAAATAAAATAAAATAAAATAAAATAAAATAAAATAAAATAAAATAAAATAAATAACAAAAATAAAAAAAAAAAAAATAAAAAAAAAAATAAACTTGTCCAGAAAAAATTTGCCCTGCTGCAAAAGACTTACTAAAATATTGTTGTGTGGAAATATCGTAGGGGTATCTTAGAGGTATCCCTTGTTTAAATGTTCAGTCATGACTGTAATTTATGTTCCATTCATTATGTTTTGTACAGGAACACAACGTTGAAATCCATTGCTTGGCGTTAGTCACGGGGCGAAATGATATCAATACTTTGTAGGGCATAACTGCTGGATGAAACGTCGCTTGGCTCTTCAAGTATATCTCAAACCTTTTAGGTGTGAAAGGCTTGGCTGGCTTTTTACAAGTTTTTGTATGTATCGGTTCCTCATACTGGAACCTCACTTGGAAAGTGTCAATAAGCTACTCGTATCGGTAAGGAGTTCCCGTGTTAATAATCTGTCAGCATGTTAGACGTCCACAGTTACAATGCTGATCCATTTGAGTCTCGTATCTATACCCCGTTCAGAACGTTAGCCGAGTATTCAGCCCCACTCACCTCTTGCATCTCTCTGGGAGGGGAGGGTTGGGGAGGGGGAAGGGGTCTGACAGATTTAATCATACTACCAATGCCGAGAGTAGGTCAAATCAATGATTTTAAATTATGCTCACGTAATAAACGTAGCGTACAATAAGTAGTAAGACTTCCTGATGACCTCTGCTGTTCCGGGACATCAAAGTCAGGAAAACTACTCTATATGTATGTTATTTATTATATTGAAAGATTTTTATCTGATCGTATAAGAGGAAAATATTTTTAAAGTTTCAAAAGTAAATATTTTTCTATTACAATTCAAAGTTTGTTTTTTTCTTCGGAGATTTCATTTTAAAAAGTACCTTCTACGTCGACATATGCCAGGGCCACACTAATTCTGATACTCTTTAGGACAAAATGATCTAGTCACAAGATAATTTTGAGTGACTACCAGAACAAGTATCGATAGAAGTAAACCTAGCAGTTACATTATGAACAAGTCAACATGCTGATGCCCGAGCACGCGTATACTAGATGGGTTTAGTTCATCAAATACGGTTTAACGGTTCAAATACGGTTTCAAATTCTAGAGGCATTCAAAATCTATCCCAGTCTTTAAAAACATTTGCTTTGAGCAGCCTTCACGCTGATGCCGTACTGATATCAGCAAAGAATTCATCTACATTAAGTTATTATACAATGTCGCCAAATATAATTTCGAAAGCAAAGTAAGCTTGAATATATTGCAATAAATCTTATTCTACTTAATCATTATCTAGTAAAGCCCGCTTGTATCCTCAAATTGTGATTCCTCACAGAAATAAGATATAATACTAACAATCAAATAAATGTAATATTCAAAGTAAAATCAAGTACAATTCAAGTTTTTAGAATTTCATTAACTACTCCGTAGGTTCAACAATACTGGTTTTGATGAAGTACGTCACTAATAATCGCATTTCATTGCTCCACACTTCCTGGTTTGGAAGTAGAACATTTTTTGCACATATCTTGAAGGTATTCCTTACATTTATATTGAGCGTCATTACAAAAGCGACGCTATGATAAAAAGTGACGTCGAGAAAGATGAGAAAGATGAGTATATGCTGCCTAAAGAATGAGCTAGCTCCAACCCTGAATCATTACTAAGGAAGGATAGGTCTCTAGGAAACTAAAAACCATATCGTGATAAGGATTCACTTACTTTTAATATCGTTATCTATTGAAAGGAATCCATTATATGGATAGTCAGGTAATCATCTCTTGAAGACATATCCATCCATTCCCTTATAATAACTTGCAAGAGAGGAGTGATATTATGTTACTTGTTTGTTGGTTGATGATCATACTCATGTCACTCTAATGGCTCGTATCTATGTCATTACTGCATCCCCTAATGATGTGGTGACTCCCCCTAGTCCAACGCGAATGCTAGAAGCAACCTGACTCTGAGTTAAGAAGCAACCAAGATAAAGAGGGAAGTTTCTAAGCAAGTACTTACAAGTTTTTGTGTGTACCATTAGTAATTTTGACCTATGTTGGTTAGACTTTGCAAACGATTGGTTTTAATTCCTAAAACAAGTCGACGTTTAGGTCAATATGCGGTGTATAACTAGTTTATAGAGCTCTTCCAGCAAGTGCACTATAGACTTTCATGGATATTGTGGTTTCCATTATCGTTTAGGGATTAATTGACAAAGATGTTCTAGTGTTCCTGGTGCATTATGCTAGAATACAGTATTTATAAAAAATAAAAAAATTGAATATGTGTGGAAGGTAATATAATGAGTAAGGGTATAGTTGAAGCTAAATAGCGTATCGAAAATAAATTTGCTATCAAACAACTTACAGTGTGAAGCTTATTTAAAACCCCTTATACCTTAATAGGTTACCGGTAAGTATACATTTAAACCCAGGTAGAAGCTTCTTTGTTTTGATCGGAATTGGTAGAATGTTTCCTTATTAAATTCTTAAGATTATAAGGATTTTCGTAATGGATCAAAAATCAAATTGTGTTTCAAAACACAAAAATACACAAATTTCCGGGATGTCCCGGATATTTTGTTTGCCTCTAGTAGATTCAATTTGAACAAAGATTAAAAAAATGGGAAAAATGAAAAATTCAAACAAGATTTTTTTTAAATACAATCCAATTTATGATTCTTTTTCAACTTTGATGTCAATTTAGAATCCAAATTTATCATTTTATCCCTAATAGATCAAGAAAAAAATGTAAAATTCTTTTAAAAAATCGCTAAAGTTAAATTGTTACGGTAGAAAGCAAATTTTTGGGTCCCACCTTGTTGCCCTATAAAGGGTTATACAGTCTATTTTATGATTTAGTGTGATGAAGTAATCAATTGCTACTATGTCGTACTTTCCATTAACAAGAACCTACAATCACATTACCTCAGTGAAGAGAATTCCAACGAACTTGTTGATATCAATTAATATATCTTTCCACAATGCCCCACTCCACACAAACAAGAAACACTAAACATTCACAATCCTCCCAATCCATTAACAGGTTTTCAGAAAGTCTAAAGTAAGTACGATATTATATAAAGTGAATTGTGCACTGTTTACGTTAACTGAAAGTTAAAATCATAGTGATTCCCGAGACATGCTTTAACCCAGTGATTAAACTCAAAACAATTAGTTTAACCCTCTTACGTTTCTACTCACACTTCAGGTACTGTTTCAATAATTAGTGTTACCTGCTCACCTCTCTGAGGATTTGAATATGATCCCGCTCGTAACAATGTAAGTAACGAGACACAGAAATAATCTTCTAGTAATAGGTCTGTTAGTTTTAATCGTCATAATTAGTTTCACAAACATGATATACATAGAACCCCATTTCAGAAACAAGATGAAGCCTATATCTATCTTTGACAACTTTCATGGTTGAATAATGTATTAAAATACATTTTTAGGTTTAGACCACGTACATATTAAAATAATTAAAATAAAGAACACATTTTTACGTTTCGTGGAGTTTGCACCCCTTTTTTCACAAAATGTTTATTTATAAAACAAAACACATGTCACTAAAATTTCAAGAAGATGCACAGAAGACAACAAAAGTACAGGACAAGATAATATTATTCTAAAGAACGAAATTTAAAATAACGTGTTTGGAATATCAAATTATTGTAACCTTGTACGGCTTCTGGTGAGTGGTAGATTACTGGTAACAAGTTGTATTTTTGGATTTGGTTGTGACAGTGATATTATTGTTTTTGCATCTTCTTGACATTTTATATGGCATGTGTTTTGTTTAATAAATAAACAATTTTTGAAAAAGTGGTGTGTAATTCCACGAAACGTCAAAATATGTTATTTAATTCAATTATTTAAAATATGTAAGTACTAAGTTGACTTAACCTTAAAAATGTATTTTATGTATCTAGTTGTTTTGTAACCAGTTTGTTTTATTTATTTTTGTTTAATTTTGTTGAAATCAAAGCACATAGTTAAAGTTTTCAGTAGTAAATACCGGAAAGTGTGCTATTTTCCTTCACATGCTCTAGAGAAATGTTTTTTTTTCTAAATGACAAATCTAAAAATAACTTCAAACTAAGATAATAAATTAGTATTGATAGCATTTCGTTTAATATATTTAACAACACCAGATAATTCTTCCCATCATTTAATAAGATGTTTTATATTCACATTATGGAGTAACAAATATAACATTCCTTTTATTGAACGAAGATAAATTATACCGAGTCTCGTCTGAAGAGTTGGTATCTAATAATGATCAAATTTTCAATCAAGATTTTCGCGAGTGAGGTCTAGGTTATAAGATTCTCTGAGATAGTCAATGACATCCCAGGATCTAGTGGCATTAAAGTTTGAGTGCTGAAGTTAATGCTATTGAAGAATCTATAATTGTATTATTAATTGCGAGTTCTTAATTTCTACCGATCACATCATTTTACCACTCAGATAAGATAGTTCCTATAATAATAATAATTACTCAAACTTGACGATAACGATTTTGAAATAAAGTTTTGAAACTAGGTCACAAACACAGCTCATAATCAGAGTCTTAAATCTTTCAATATCCCAATTACATTACCTTAAAATTAGTTTTTGTAAACTTTCAGGATTTTGTCACAAATACAGATGCATATTTAGGTTTGATACCCTCTAACTTCGTTGTTAAAATAAAGAAAATACGATTTTGACATTGGAAAGAAATAGAAAAAATGATAAACAATAGAATTGTAAAATAAATATTTACCGCGTGCAATGCATGTCGTTTTTCAAAATGTTATGTTTGCTACACGAATGACTTGCTCTTGCTGACAGCGTCATCATGCATCATGCATCATGCATGCATCATGCATGTATGACATCACGACCTTCAATCACTCCCAACCTACAGGCATTCAAGTTTTTGGTTTTGCCCAGGAAGTGATTTTTTTTCTCCCTTGATCTTCTGCAGGCTATCATCGCCAATACAGACAATATAATGTCCTTCAGTGGCATCAAAGCAAGGTGAGCCGACCCCCTTCAAACCTATTTAGATGAAACTGGATTACATCCGGTGACCCATCTGCTTTGAGTCTTAAAATAAGGTTCCTTGCTGGCTGCACTAGCCTCAACAAAGAGACGCGGCCCGTACTTTACAGTCTAGGTAGCCCAATGATCCATAGTAGGCTAGAACCCCAGTCTCCAGTACGTCCGCACAGGCGCTAGCGTACCAAATTGAAGCGTCAATCTGACCTATTCAAGATGGCGATTTGGCGTTTCAATTTATGCTTTACATTATGTTTTAAATGCGATTAAGTATTTTCTGGGTTGTTTTGATATGGTTTTTTCCGAAGGCTGCTTAACTTCGGTGTTCGAGTGGGAACCGGTTAAACGACCTTGGCTAAACCGCTGGCGCACACGTTTAATTTTGTTAATCTGAATTTTACACTCTTGGATGAAAATGTCATGAATACACAACATACGATGCCCCTTGAACAAGAAAAGAAACATAAACATTACTAGACTTCATTAATTATAAGTGATAGCAAATTGTTGGTGGAAACTTGTTTGGAAACTACTCATGTTTGCTATATGTACTATACGAGTGGCTTTGCACAGGTGACGTCAATTCATGAATAATTATTGGAATAATTGTTATATTCTAGTCTTGTTGCAACTTATTACATCGCCTATTGTTTGCTTGTATCTCCGACAGTGCACGCCGGCCGAGCTTTGTCGGAAACTAGCCAACGTGACGCAATGATAGAGACAAAATATTGATATTTGTGAATGTGTAATTGCATTTAACTGCAGTGCACGAGGCTTGCAAATTATCGATTGAGTCAATTCAAATTTTTAATTTAATTTTAGGTTTGGTTTTGATGGACTGTATTGAGTAATACGAGTTAACATGGTATGAATGAGTTTGCATTTGATGCAAGCATTACTTCAAGTGATAAATGCACTCGACGACAGTGGTGGCTCATCATGAGGCACGCGTGTATATGAATCTGGAGCTCACGGATTCTAATCCTGCAACCGGCAATCCTAACCGAATGTTTTTTCCAGAGTTTTATTTAGTCTTTAATGCGAATTCAAGAAAATTTGTCCTCTTAAAATATACTTGGACATCCCTTCACAATTACCATAACTCTAAAATATTTAGTTATAAACTTGGAAGAGGGGCATACAATTACACAGACGAAAAATATAAATGTATTAATAATATTATTATGTTGCGTTTATTTGATAAGTAATTTTAACATGATACAACGTTCTTTTGTAATGAGGGAATATTGTGTAACAAGGGTTACAGATACGAAAGTACTTCGGGGCAGATGCTCTTTCTGTTGCTCTTGTATTCATATATTTTCGTTGTTATAAATGGCATGTTTAATAATATGTTAATTGATATGAAAAAGTAAATGGAAAAAATCAATGAAAAAAAAAAAAAAAAAAAACACTCTTAATCAAATATGAAATTGCCGGTGAAATTTTAATTAAGAATGAGACCCGACGTTGTTTTGAAAAAAATGTTTTAAAAGTTTTAGGAAGAAATATAAATTTTGCTCTAACCTCTTAGCCGCTAACAATTAATACAAGCCCATGAACATACTATTAAGGCTTTCGACTGCGGTATCGAAAATCGTCAGACAAACGAAAAGAATGTAATCTGGAAAAGGACTCATATTTTTTATTGGTATGAAAAGAATTTGGAAGAATGTTTAATTTCGAACATATTTGTTGAACCTTACTTTATTAACCAAAATGTTCAAAATATATTATTCTCTTGGCATTCAGCATTACACTTTCATGACAACTAACTTCAAAATTATCAATTATTTACTGACAAGGTAATTTCAATTCCAAATTATGAGTTTTTTTTTTAACCGTATGTGTATGTACATGTGTTTGCGTGAGTGCATATCTAGGTGTGTGCATGCGAGTTCAAATTACGGAAATAGAGGAATTAAAAACAAATAATATCAACACGGTACAAAATCCCGGATGTCCTGATATCATTTCCGATAAACTTTTTATTTACACATTTTATGTACATTGGAAGATATCTAAAGCAAAGTAAATAAAACGTTTGATTATGCCGGAAGCGCATTATACGTCATTACTAGTTAATGAGTCGTTCGATATTTACTCCGATAATTCCATTCCTGTCAACAAAAGTAACTATCTCAACGGCCGTTATTTGCTGAATTAATCATTCACAAATGCTGAAACCTTCTTCATTACTTCTATAACTTTTCCGTACAGTTCATGTTCGTCTTTCTTTGGACAGGTGACACAGAGAAGAAGCTAATATTAAACCAACTGGAAATTTCTGAATTTTTATTGGTTTGATTGCATTAAATCGATAGAATATTTTTCATTCGAAACGATACGATTTGCAAAAGTATCTCATAGGAGAAACAAGTTAAGGAATCGACTATAGCTTTCTAATATTTCACTGCTTTAGTGGTAAAATATACAAGAGCGTCTAAGAATTGTTACGAGTCAAAACTAGCGATTTAAAAGGAAAAGGAGATAAATAATGCTCTAAAGTTTCGACGTGGATTTATAAACTACTGCAAAGCACTGGCATAGGATAATATCAGTTTCACAAAAAGCATTTGCAGGTTTTCAGTAATTGCTTATCTTGGCATTAATAAAAAAAAACTCAGATGTAATCATTGAACAATTCCCACATGCACTCAATGTTACGAACCCTCGAAACATAACAATAGAAGATGAAAAAACCCAAGACAACAAAGTGCATTCACTAGCTATGTGCCATTCATGTACCAACTCTGTTTTGTTAAATCTTGAACTGTAGAGACCAATGCAGAATAATTAATCCATCTGTTCATTCTTTAATCTCGGTAGGGTAGACAAGATTATTCTTTGCATAGACTCGTAGTCAAGGGGAATTGCATAAGTTGGACGCAAACTTAAGAGGAAGGACTACTGCCAAAATTTAAACAACGCGACTTCATCGACACGGACTTATTCAAGCCATAAAATGTCACGTCCTTACAAGGTTTACAAGAAATTACGTCACCTAATAAATTCCATGTGCTCGTATTGATGTTCTTAAATTTCCCCCCCATCAACCGAATTCAAGACATTTACAACAAAATATTTGCCATTGACACAGAATTGACATCAATGACTCATTAATCACTCTTATTACATTATCACCTATACACCAGATTTGTATTTTATAGCCTCAGTTATTTTTTCATTAATTTTGTTTTTTAGGCGATTTTTATACCATAATTTTGTTATTAAAGTTTTTCTTATTGCATTTCTTGTATAATTTTTATTTTATAGTACTTGTTCATGTATTTAACGATTTGTGTGACGTATTTGTATTGTTTTAAATTTTATTTTTATATTTGTTGAGATTAAGTAACCCGACACTTGTGGGTAAAACAACCTGTTGTTAGAGATCAATAATTTTAAAAAACCTTATTTTAGAAATATCTCACATAACTCTACACAAAATAATAAAGTGGCTAGTAGGTCCTTAGTAGTTCAGTTAGAACTATGTTATGCGTTTTTTTTTTATTAAATTATAATTACAAGTGGTTTTAATAATGGATTAAATTAAATCGATTCATTATTAACTAAAAACATTGCTATTCTAATATTTTAATGTCTTTTTTTTCAAATTTAATACTACTCACAATCAAATTAGAAAATGTCTCAACGAGTTTATAAATGGAGCGAAACATCCGAATTCTTTACTGAAGGAGTAACCTTTTTGAAACCGAAATATAATGTCACGAAGAACCACAAGTAAATATCGGCCAATTACATGTCTATCAACTATATATAAAATATTGTCTTTATGCATAACAAATAAAGTATATAAGCATTGCGAAGAATACAATATCATGGCCGAGGAACATAAAGGATGCTGTAAGAACTCACAAAGATGTAAAGAACAACTCATTATCGACTCTACTGTAATGAATCAGGCACACAATAAGAAAAGGAATATTCACGTTAACTACATTGACTACAAGAAAGCTTATGACTCAACACCACACACATGGCTTATTCAGATTTTACAAAAATATAAAATCAAACCAGTAATTATATTAGTTTTAAAGTTAGTAGAGTTCATTATAATATTTAAAACACTTTAGTGGAAAAACTCTATTTTATTATATTTAAATAACAACGTTTCGGAAATGACTTCAACTTATTCCGTCTTCAGGTTTCTTGTTAAAAACAAAAAATCATATTATCAAAAATATATCAAAACAAACAAAGACAATAGCCAAGGTTGATAAAATTAAACATTTCACATATGGCAGTTGACAAAAACAAGACATGTTGCATGCATGTTCGAGTAAATGAGCATAGAAAAAACATTGAGAAGTCAGATGGTTGTTGTCGAAACATGTCATCGAAACTAGTAGAACATGCATGGGACAAGGTTCATAAATTCGACTTTCTACAATCTAGGCGTTTACTTAAAGAGCCATGTTGGAAAAAAAGGAAATTGAAAGAAGCAGCTTTGATAACATTAAAAGACACATGTATAAGCCAGCCGAGTACCTTTTTCCCCCCAATGTGGATTCCTTTAGTAAACACTAAGAAATAGCCTTTTTATTTGTATTACCTTGTTTTTGTCAACTTCCATGTGTGAAATGTTTAATTTTATCAACCTTGGCTATTGTCTTTGTTAGTTTTGTTATATTTTTGATAATATGATTTTTTGTTTTTAACAAGAAACCTGAAGACGGAATAAGTTGAAGTCATTTCCGAAACGTTGTTATTTAAATATAATAAAATAGAGTTTTTCCACTAAAAGTGTAACCCAGTAATTGTAAACTTTTTGAAGACGGTAATGAATACATGGAGAACAACACTAAAACTAAATATGAAAAACCAGCAGATCCAACTACAGATCCAATCCAAATTAAACGTGGCATTTTCCAAGGTGACTCATTTAGCGCATTATGGTTTTGTCTGTCATTAAACCCACTGTCGCATATGCTTAATGAATCTACATACGGATTTAAAATTAAGGACAATAATATGGTATGTCACAAATTTCTCGCCTATTCTTCATGGATGACCAAGAGTTATATGCATCAAATTTTGTTCAACTAAACAGTTTAATCAATACAACATTAGAATTTAGTCAAGATATCTGCATGGAGTTTGAAGATGACAAATGTAAGACACTACATATCGATAAGGGTAAGGTTACGCAAGCAGAATAGTTCCAGCTAGATGATGGAAATAGTATTGGAGTAATGGACGACAACGAAGTATACAAATATTTAAATATTTAGGATTCTCACAAGCTGCCAGAATTAAACATAAAGAATAAAGCAAAATTGATAAATATACAAACAAGAAACGACTAAAATCTATCCTCAAGACGCAACTAATTGGTAAAAACAAGAACACAGCAATAAATACATATGCTATACCAGTACTAAAAATTGACATATTCAATCGGAATTATTAAATGGACGCAGACAGACATCCACGCGTTGGAAATATCAACTCGTACTACACTTACCAAACACAGAATGCATCATCCTAAATCAGCAATAGAGAGATTGACACTTCCAAGAGAATAAGGAGGACGAGGCCTAATTGATCTGAACAACTTATATTATAAACAACTAGACATTTTAAGAAAATATTTTTTTTACAAAGAGCAACCAATCAACACTGCATAGGGCTGTGGTGCTAGCTGACAAATCATTAACTCCACTCAATCTAGCAAACGAAAATGTCAATCTACAAGGGAAACTCATAACTGACGCTTCAAAAGAGTTACGTCTCTCAGAAAAGACCCTACACAAGAGACATTATGATGAACTACACAAAGGTCACGTAGATATTAAAGCATCAAATAGGTGGTTAAACAACGGGGAACTATTTGGAGAAACAGAAGGTTTTATGATGGCTATTCAAGACAGAGTGATTGCAACGAAAATTATAAAAAAAATACATTAAACAAGATGTGACAGTAAACGATCAATGTAGAAAATGTAGTGTAAGGGGTGAAACAATCGAACACATCATATCCGGGTGCCAGTAACTATGTCAAACAGATTACCTCTACAGACATAACCAAGTAGCTAGCATTATTCACCAAAAACCAGCAATCAAGTACAACCTCATTGATACACATACACCTTACTACAAAAAAAAAAACCGGAGAAAGCACTAGATAGTAAAGATTTCAAATTATATTACGACCGCACAGTTATTACAGACCAAACTATACATCACAACATACCGGATATAATAATTATTGACAAGAAGAAACAAGAAACTACCCTTATTGACGTTGCTGTCCCAATGTGCCATAACGTCGAGACTACATGGAAGAAAAAAAAATGACAAGTATTGTGAACTTACAATTGAGATCAAGAAGATGTGGAAACAGAAAAGGGTAAATACAATTCCATTCGTAATATCGGCCAACGGCATCATACCGAAAAAGCTACATGACAGCATTAAACAATTAGATATTTAACCCAATGTATACATCGAGACTCAAAAGGCAGTACGGGTCGGGGCCACATCAACTTAACACGTGTAGAATAGTTCGTTAATTTCTAAACTAAGAATGATACTACGAGATTCCGAGACAGTTTCCATCCTGACATGGATTTCGTGGTTTCCCATGGTCCGAAGAGCAAATGCTAGGATGGCGACGAGAAATCGGCCACGACCGTACACAGCAAAAGAAAACATCATCTACAAACTATATTAAAATGACTTATTTTAGTTGAGTTAAGACAAAGTAATAATGTATGTAATATAGGTACACATGGAAGTACTTGACGTAAGTCCGTACAACATGTTAGCTCCGGTTTTGACCGAGTTTGTATGAAATACATCCAATAAAATAATAATAATAATAATATTGTCACTTTTTCGATTTTGAGCGATGTTTTGTCAGATTATTAAAATAAGGTCATTTTTTGTGGTTTGTAAATGTAAATGTACATTTTATTAAATCCTAATGCGGTGTTAAACTTGTTTTCTTGTTTTCTGTTTTTCCATGTGTGTTAAGCAGAATCGTGCTTAATGGAAACATCCTCACGTACGGTAGTGGGATTTATTATTTTCAATGATTGAGTAATCCCAAACACGAGGGAATAGCATGCGTAGTGGAAATCCACGAACAGATTTTGCTAATCTTTAAAAGGAATTTATGCTAAAAGGGTTGACGTGAGGCTTCCATTATGGTGATAATAATCTTTTGTTCCATCACTCTGAGTATGTTTAGTGACTGAAGTTAGCAACTATCTCATTTGTGTTCTCCAATGGGATTTTTTTCACCTACTTTTATGCAAGAACACAATTCCACGTTACTATCAAACTACTTGGCAAGACATGTGCTTAACAAAACTATTATATATAATTTACATAATAAATAATAAATAATTAAATTAAAATAATTATTCAATACAAATTATAAATATTTAGTTTGGATTGCACAAGCTTCTTTGGGTATTGGTGACAGTTGTAATATATTTCAAATTTTAAAAGAATGCATTACAGAATAAGCAGTATTTTCCCAACCTTAACATGAATTCAACAAACAATGTTTATTTGCAATCCACCTCTTGATTATTATTATTATTATTATTATTTTTATTATTATTATTATTATTATTATTATTATTATTATTATTATTATTATTATTGTTATTATTATTATATTATTATTATTATTATTATTTATTCAACAAGTTAAGATACATGGTAAACTTAAAATGTTGAAGAGAATCAGAGAGGGCATAGCCCCATAGCAAGTTATGCCTGATTCCCTTCATTACAACTAAATAAAAATAGGATACAATAAATAGACAATAAACAAGCAAGTGTAATAGTATCAAAACATGGTAGGCCTTAAGAATACCTTTTAGTGACAATTTAACTAAAAAGATCTTTTATTTTATTCTTAAAATTTGGAGCATCTTTGATTTCTAGAGGAATAGTATTCCATAAAGTAACAGCATGGTTATAAAAATGATTTTGGTAGATAGATGTTCTAGCACGGGGAGGGTTTAAAATTAGTCCAGTATTATGTCGGTTAAACTGTCTTTTCTGAATTGTTATTCTTTTAAATGGATCAAGGTCAGTAACACCGGTAATTAAGTTACTTAAAAATCTAACATCAATTTGTTTACAATAATTTTGTATTGATGGCACATTTGTTTAAGCGCTCAGAGGCACTTTCAGAATAAATAACATTTTTTAAAATAACTTTAGTTGCACGGTTTTGAATAACCTCAAGTTTATGCATGTTTAGCTGAGGAGTTGGTTGCCAAGCTGGTAGACCATACGTTAATATAGGGCGAATAAGAGATAGATATGCAGTTTTTAAAGATTTCGATTTACTTTTATATAAATTACGACTAACAAAACCTAACAACTTGGAAGCTCTGTCTCTAACGTTGTCTGTATGAAAATATCATTTCAAATCTGAAGATATAGTGAGACCGATGAGTTTAATAGATGTTTGCATCACTAGAGCATTACCTAAAAGAATGTAATTAGAAGCAATGGGTGATTTGGACCTAGTTATACGTATGTACTGCGATTTGCTAGCATTAAGCTGCATACAGTTCAACAAGCACCAATTTTCAAGAGCAGATAGATCTGCTTGCAATGCATAAACATCCTCTAATCCTGAAATAGGTCGAAATAATGTTCTATGGTTATTGACTTGATTAGCATTACAGTCATTGACGAACATCTAAATAATGCTTTATATACAATAACTCGTTGGTACATTAATACACACATACAAAAACACATTCAAATGTGTATTATTGTATTTATAAAAACACTAATCAGAAATGGACGCTTAAAGTATCCAAATTGGGTATAATCGTTATGCAATGTTGTATCGCCATCCTATTTTTGGTGGAGGTGCCGGGTTAATAAGACACCCTGACCAACAATACATCATGCACGTATCATCCTTGTTGACGGGAAGTGTCAATCGGCGGTCATGTACGATTCAAATCGTGAGACGTGGAAAACGCAATTTCCCTGAATGTTTTAATACCTCTATTTTATATTATATATATTGTATATGTATATGTATATATATATATATATATATATGTTTTGTCTTAAGCTTTCGTGATCCATGGTTAATGTTTTAAGTATCTTTACGGTAAATAATCACGCACAGTATTATAAAAAATAACTTTAATCCCAACGTTTCAAAAAAAATATGTTTCCATTTTCAAGGGAAGGTTAAAAACAAAAATTCAATAAAACAACAACAGCATTATAAAAATAAACAAATAGAAACAAAAAACACACTACCTTGCAAACATAGAAAATTACAAAGATCCAATTGCAAAGCAGTGCAGTGGAAGCCTGCTTTGATTGAGAGGTTAGTCAAAGAAAGCGGTATAGCGGCTGATAGAGTGCCTGCAGTTCTAGACGAACGTGGGACGGTCCGGACGGACCCAACCATCTTGTCTAGAAATTTGGAATCCAGCAGAATGACTAGAAGTCATACTGCAGCTCTTGAAAAGTATGAGACTGAGCCGCCTGTGGTACCAAGACATGAAGACAGCGATAGGCCTGCTAGAATGGTAACAAGAAGTCACACTCACAATGCAACCAAGTGATTTGATTTTAGGTTCACTGCAATTGGATCTTTGTAATTTTCTATGTTTGCAAGGTAGTGTGTTTTTTGTTTCTATTTGTTTATTTTTATAATGCTGTGTTGTTTATTGAATTTTTGTTTTTAACCTTCCTTGAAAATGGAAACATAGTTTTCTGAAACGTTGGGATTAAAGTTATTTTTTATAATACTGTGCGTGATTATTTACCGTAAAGATACTTAAAACATATATATATATATGTTGACGAATTCTTTCGTGGCAAGACATTATGTTAACTTATTTCAGATATTAATGTTTTCACGGTATATGCCACTCCTTAAGTTTAATTACTTCTCAACGTTTCGGAACTCAATTTCTAAATTCTTTCTATTTAGTTTTGTTGACCTGCTCTTGTTATTTTCTTTTTGTTGGTGTGTTTGCTTTTGTTATTGTTTCTAATTTCATTTTGTAATAATATTAAATCTCTCGATAAAGGAATTCCAATTGAGTTCCGAAACGTTGAGAAGTAATTAAACTCAAGAAGTGGCATATACCGTGAAAACATATATTTCTTTAATAAATTAACACATATATATATATTTTTTTATTAAACAAATATTTTTTTCATTAGGCAAAGAGCCAACAACTATCTGCTTTTTGATACACTGATAGTAAAGTCAATCTATCAAAACTGCATGCCCTATCTGGGACATACAAAATATATTATTCAAGGCAGTCTACGAATGGCTGAAGAAAAAACTAGAATATTGTGCTGCAGAAGCAAAATAATAAGTGCTTATTATTTCCGTCGAGATTCCGACATGTTGTTGTGTTGTTATTCGTAAAGTCAAACGACACGGCTAGAAAAACGAGCTTGACACAATAAGAAATGTCTACACGTGCATGCAATGCGCAACGAAAACGACATATTTACGAAATTGCAAAAGAAGGCAAACTCGACACTAACAATTGAAACGGGTTCCAGGAATTTCAAAGCAACTATCATTAGAGAAACTTGTGATCTTTATAATTGTATTCAAAGTAGTAGTTTTCAAACGTAAACAACTAGAGAAACGTCAAAACTATTTAATTTTCATGTCACGATTGATTTTCATTGGAAATGGATCTCAAATAACATAGTATAATGATCTTTCACAACAACTTATTTCAATGTAGAATTTGTAAAATTTTTACACCTAAAAGCGTTAAAATTTATTAATTTATTTCAGTCCACTGACATATTATGCAAAGCATATACATGGGACAAATACAAATTACAAATAATAACAAAAAATACAAATACAATTAATACAGATTATGGTAATTACAATGCTAAAAAATATGAATAACACTGCTAATGCATTTGTTATTAGGCCTATACATAATAAATACGGTAATATTAAAACCTTATTCAAGTATTGCATGAATACATTTTTGAATATCACAGTGGGTATAATTTATATGTGGTTGGTGTCCTGAGTATTTTATTGTATTAAATGTTTATTGTACAAATGTTTCAACCACATTTAGCAATTGTGACAACCCTTAAAAACCAAAGTGGAAACGGGAACTGTCATCCCAAAAGCCGTGGTGGTAGTAATTAGTAGGCCTATGTATTCGCAAAAATTTTCAATTGATGATATTGCCTTTGATAACGACAGTCTCGAGACTTTCCGAAACTTTCTCAAACGCTTAACACGCGCACCGAAACCTGATTCTCAAACGTATCAAGCGCTCTCGATTTACAAATGTAACAAAATCAGCTAGATTCATTGCGATTTAATCCCTGATTTTTTAAAATATCGATACCATTTGTTTAGTAGCAGCTAGCGGGACGAACTCTACGTGTCTGCCATGGCATAGTGGTAAGCATAGAGCCTACCGCTTGGAGGGTTGGGGTTCGATACCAGTTAGTTTTGAACTTTTTTATATTTTTACACCTACATATTATTTTTGAGGGATGTGAAATTGGAAATAAAAATTAGGTGATTTTGTTTTATCTTGGAAATTTGTTAATGTTTCACTCTAATACGTTTTGAACACGATTCGCATTTTGGATGTTCAATTTAAACTAGGAAAACGCCAAAGTCGATGTTAAACGAGTGTGTGAGCCAAGTGTTGAGTAGGTACCTGGGAACATCGCCTTTTCTCCCATATACCTAAGGCACGATCTAGCCCAGTATGGGGAATGATACCGGGTACTATACACATGGCTCACTCACTCGTTTAACAACGACTTTGGCGTTTTCCTAGTATTAATATAGTAGTAAAATAAATATCTAGAAGTGTTAACCTAGCAGAACGATTCTACCAAACTGTGAGGAAACTTTTATGGAATGAGGATATGCCCAGAAAATGCAATCTGCTTCTTTACAAATAATATTTCGCAACAAACCTGACATATACTTCAGCGGACCTGGACTCTGGGAAAACAAGGTGAAAATCGTTTAGTTGCCTCAGAAATGAAATTTCTTACAAGAGTATTGGTGACAACTAGAATGGATAAAATGAAAAGTAGTGCGATAAGGAAGGAACTGGGTGTTGAAAGTTTGAGGTGGCGTATTGGAAGAGAGTGGCTGAGATGGATTGATCATACAACAAGAGTGGAAACAGAAAGAAAACCGAGAAGAACATTTGCAAGATTAGCAGGGAATATAAGAAAAGTAGGAAGACCAAGAGATAGGTGGATTGAACAAATTAAACAAAGCGTGGAAAAGAAAGATGTGTCTGGAGGTAGAATTGGGGAGATGGTGGGGAAGGTCGTAAGAAATACAGAGATTTGATTAAAAAAAGCAGCTGGACATGGAAGAGTTGTCGGATGAAGAGGAGGCGGAAGAAGTTATGTCAGGTCTGGCTACCGGGCAGCTAAAAAAGACAAAATAGTCTGAGTAAATGGAGTTGATGGTCTCCCCAATCTGAATATTTGTTTGGAAATGGGGACTGATAAAACAAATTATAAAGTATATATGATGTATAAAAGTCCCTTTTTCGTTTAGCCAACTTTTCAGCCAACTTTGGTGGACCTGAGAAATCGGACAGAGGTGGATACGTACATCGACTTATTGCATTTACTCTACACATACATACATATCGACTTATTGCATTTACTCTATCTGTATTCTCATATTTATGTGTGCTCGTAAATATGTATGATTTGTTAAACGGACCGCATAACATTCCTTTAAGAAAGTAGCAGAAACTCGCATATCAAACTTCATGTATCTTTCTGTTTGAGATTGCGACATATGTATTCTTGTATTATAACTTCGGAATGATGTTTTACCAGATATGAGTACACTGGAAAAAATGCACGTTGAGCCGCTTTGGTCAAAACTTCTTTGGGTGTATTAGATTTTTGCCCTTTTGACCTACAGAACTAACTTTACCATAAAAGTTTTTCGTGACAGGTGAATAGAAATGTCGATTTTTCTTCCTCAATCTAAAAACACCTTAAAGTTTGCAGACGACTGACAAAATATTGTACTCCACAGATATTACCTTTAAATTGAGATTTGTACCTCAATGTTTCAGCTGCGCGATGATTCTACATGTTGACGCAAATAGAGAGAATTGTGTGCGTTGTTTATACAATAGCTGTATTAGTAATAGTATAACAGATTGTTTTAAGAGGGGTTGCTCAGCTTGGCCAAACTCAAATGCTCGCGCTCAGGTGCTGTCGATTGCAGCTGAACGGTTGGATATATCACTATTTAATTTTGCCTGAATGTTAATAGAGTTCCATTATATTGATATCCACATTTGAAGACCAGAAAGCCTAAATTGCCTGGGTAAATGGAGCTGACGCTACCCCAAACTTGAGCATACGTGTGGAAATGGGTACGGATAAAAAAATTAATACTTATTTATATATTCGATTAATAAGTAAAGTTAGTTCTGAATTAAGACGTTTAACGCCACCTTATATGATCTAGAATACCTCTGACGTGTTAGTGGCTCTTTGTGCCACTAATACCTGTATGATTGCCATTTTTTAGGCCGCTTCGCTAACGCTTTTTCCAGTCGCGTTGATGGATGAGCTTTTATGGTTTATTAACAGCCCAAATATCACGAAAATATCATATTAAAAATAGGGGGTGGGGGAATCGTAAAAGTACGATTTCTATGAGAAATATTTCTTCAAATGTCTCTAAAATCATAACATATATAAGTTAAGTGATTTTAAACGTTTCCATAAAGTTTTCAAGATCGGAGTAGCCGTTTGCCCGGTCGCGAGCCAAATATCAAGAAAATGTCTCACTAAAAAAATTTAAAAATCGTAAAAGTACGATAATCATAAGAAATATTTGATCGATTGTACCCAAGAACGTGGCAAGTCTAAGTTCAGAGATTTCGAAGGTCCCCTCAAATTTTCATCAAGATTGCATATGCCGTTTGCCCGGTAGAGCGCGAACAAACAGACAAAAAATCAAATAAAAAAACCACAATTCAAATACACTCGAGCTAATTTTTTTGGGAGGTCATTTAAATTGAAGTCTTCGCTTCGCTCATCCAACAACTAATTTTGGGAAATAAATTACTCCACGTAGAGTTGTAAAACCTCGTTGACCAACCACAACCCGAGTTTCGAAGATTCAGTCAATCGGATGGCTAAAAGAATTCGGAACTACTTGGCCGTTTCGCTAACGCTTTTTCCAGTCGCGTTGATGGATGAGCTTTCGAAAAAATCGTAAAAGTACGATTTCTATAAGAAATATTTCTTCAAATGTCTCTTAAATCATAAACGCTCAGACAGAGCATACAGCATACAGACAGATATATAATTTCAGTGATTTTAAACGTTCCCATAAAGTTTCGTCCAGATCCGAGTAGCCGTTTGCCAAATATCACGAAAATATCTCATTAATAATCGAAAAAAATCCTAAAAGTACGATTATCATGTGAAATATTTGATCAATTGTACCCAAAAACGTGGCAAGTCTAAGTTCAGAGATTAAAAAGGTCCCCTCAAATTTTCATCTAGATCGCATAAGCCGTTCGCCAGTAGAGCGCGAACAAACATACAAAGTTGTGAAATTGAAGTCTTAGCTTCGCTCATCCAACAAAATATAGATACGGAATTCCTTAAATAAGTGCCAGCCGAATCCGAATATGAGAATAATTGAGTGAAAATAGCATCATATTGTGACCAACAAAGAGGACAGTCTGTGGTGAAGGGATGAACGTTATCTTTCGATGGGTATAGTGTTAAACAGAACACACAAACCATTAATTTTTAGGGCGCGATATAGCGGCCTTATAGGTTTGCAACAAGTTTATAGATATATTGTATGTATGTATGTATGTATGTATGTATGTATGTATGTATGTATGTATGTATGTATGTATGTATGTATGTATGTATGTATGTATGTATGTATGTATGTATGTATGTATGTATGTATGTATGTATGTATGTATGTATGTATGTATGTATGTATGTATGTATGTATCCGTGTACATTTAGAGCGCGTCAAGACCTTTGCATATATTTGAGGTAGAAGATATTAATTAATGTCAACGAAACTTTACAGGCATGATTCCAAAAGAACACTGCATCACTCCTTAAAATTTCATACTTTTGTGAGGGGCGTAAGTGTTCTTAAATGCAAGTTTAGTCAGCCGTAAAATTTTGACATTTTACGCATCGCGATAGTTTTTCATCAAAAGTCTGCTATCAATTTTGCGTTATCACAACGAAACTTACATACCAGAAGCTTTGATAGTTTGTTAATAGAATACTACCAAAAACAAATTCATGACGTCATTAGTTAGTTGCGAACCCACGTGTGACAGAAATTAGTCAGATCCATGTACATTTAGCGCGCGTCAAGACCTATGCATTTATTTGAGGTAGAAGATATTAACCGATGCAGACGAAACTTCACAGGAATGATCCAAAAGAACCCTTCATCACTCCTTAAAATTTCATACATTTTTGTGGGGCGTAAGTATTCTTAAATGCAAGTTTAATTTTCATATTTTTTTTCAGATCCGTGTACATTTAGCGCGCGTCAAGGCCTATGAGTTTATTTGAGGTAGAAAATATTAACCGATGTAAACGAAACTTTACAGACATGATTCCAAAAAAAAACTGCATCAATCCTTAAATTTTCATACTTTTGTGAGGGGCGTAAGTGTTCTTAAATGCAAGTTGAATTTACTTTTTTTTTATATCCGTGTAGGTACATTAAGCGCACGTCAAGACCTACGCATTCATTTGAGGTAGAAGATATTAACCGATGTAAACGAAACTTTACAGGTATAAACCCAAAATAACCCTGCATCACTCCTTAAAATGTCATACTTTTGTGAAGGTCGTAAGTGTGACTTAAATGCAAGTTTGATTTACGGAGTGCTTTGAGATTTTTCAGCGCGGAAAGACAAATGAATTTATTTAAAGTAGAAGGTTGAAACATTAAACAACGAGATTTAGCATGGAGGTTTTCACTACTGTAATGAATCTGTTATTGGTTGAAAAGAAAAGTCATATTATTATTCCGAGTATGATTTTTGCGGCGCTACTATTAAGCATGTCATGATAAATGTATATATTTTGGATATTAAATAATCTCCTATATTTTTTGAATACTATAAGGTAGTCACTAATGTGATATAATAGCCTGTAATTTGCAATGTTAATGGTTTTGAAACGTTAAGGCGTAATTTTACTTGTATTAACCCTTTATAGGTTACTGGTAAGTATACTTACCACTTCTTTTCAAAATCTACACAATTAAATCTACCAGTTTTCCATCCTTTTAACCCGGGTAAAAAGCTGCCTTATTTTGTTCTGAATTAATAGAATATTTCCTTATTAAATTCTGATGGTTAGAAGAATTTTTGTAAAGGTTCAAAAAACAAATTGTGCATCAAAACACAAAAATACACACATTTCCGGGATGTCCCGGATATTTTGTTTGCCTGTAGTAGGTTCAATTTGAATGTGTAAAATAATGGAAAAAAGGAAAAATTGCAAAAAAATCTTTTTTGGAAATAAAATAAAATTTTGGATTTTTTTCTTCAAATTTGATGTAAATTTGGAATCCAAAAGCAGCATATTATTCCTAGAAAATCAAGAAAAAAAAATAAAAAAAATAAAAAATTCTTTTAAAAAATCATGAATTTCAAATTGCAAAGGTAGAAAGCAAAATTTTGGGTCCCACCTTATTGCCCTTTTAAGGGTTTTAATAGTAAATTTATTTTTAAGAGTTCATCGTCTGGCTTTTTCTACACACATCTTCTTCCAATGTGTCGTTATCACATTATAGCTAATTATAACCTTAAACTATACACATATGTCGGATTTATTAAACGTGATAATTGTTTTGGAAGAATACGAATTTAGGGGTGACCAAACAGTACGCGTCGATTCAAGTAACCTTCCTAATAAGAGAAGAGCATATTCTTTTTGAATATATTTTTCTCGTAAAAACAATATTATATTGTTCACTACTTTTCCATAATTCTATTTCCTTAATATGTTAACAGCGAAAAGTAAAATACGAAGAGACTCCATGTGAATAATATTGCCAAGTGCAACGGTGATGATGATGGGTGGCGGGGGGGGGGGGCGGCCGTGTGTGTGTGGCGACTGCACATGCCATCATATCTGGCTAGCCACTTATCTCTCAACAAATCAATTCCGAAGTGTTAATAAATCAAATTGAGAGGCATTCATTTTTTCTTCGTCCCGAGTGCAGTCAGTTCCATAATATATAGTGATGTGCAAGACTGTGTGTTATAGTGTTTCCGCGTGATTTCTAGCTAATTTCAGGTTTGAATTCAATTACTTGAAGTTGATTGGTGAAATACGTGTAACCATTTGCAAATATTTCGGGATTGTCGCCGTTCGTGAAGTGAACGGCCAGCGGCCACTCAATTTAATGTATTTCTAATTATTCGGTTTGCAGTTGATAATTTGCAGTTGATTTCATATAGTTGGTGCAAGGCTGCAGGCTTATATCAGTTTGGGGCATAGGTCGCGGGGCTTATTACCTTGCCTGGTGTCCCTATAGTGCGTTGTGCGAAGTTCACCCTTGGAATTGTATAAATGATGAGCTATATGCTCTAAATTTCACCGACAGTGTTGGCTCGAGCGCTAAGCGCTGGACTCTGATTCGGGAGGTCCCGGTTTCGGATCCCGTCGAGACCGGATATCCGGACTGTAGGTTTTTTCCGAGGTTTTCCTCAGTCGTTAATGCGACTGCAAAGGATTGAGTCCTCTTAAATAGCCCTCTGACATCCCTTCACAATGGTCCTATCCGCAATATACCTATAGTTAGTCACCTGAAGATAGTCACAACGGTTAAATCTGATGTGTATACCCTACAGCGGGCATCCTACAAAAATTTATTTTTATAAAGTTGAGACTTGGCAAAATTGTGAATGCATACTTTGTTATTCCACTATTTTGTGCGCAAATAGCAACCCAGGTCAAACCCAAGAGCAAGACCATGTCATTTTCACAAATGAGGGCTACCGGTTTGCCTATCAATGGTTTATCAGTGGTTTGGGTTCATTGGCTACATCGTTGTATTGAATCGATTAACATGTATATTTTATCTCTCTCGAGTAAGATATTTAACCGAGAAGATTTAATAAAAACATATGTTCTATAACTTGTACTAATATAATATTAAGTCTGGTGATTTAGCAGTCACAATACACATAAGCATTGTAGTTGCTTTCACAATGTCTTATGAGTATATGACATTTTTCTGGAAATGTTTCATTAATTTTTAATAAATTATTTTCACAAAGTTTTTTTTAGTATGCCTACTGAAAAGCAAATGTTTACTGTCAGTTAAAGTTCCAAGTTCATTATAATATGTTTGCCTTTATAATTGATCGCACCCTACAGTAAACGGCAGGAGGCCATTTACAGTGAAAAAACTTAACCCAAGGATGTATTAATCGTGTTATGAAAAATTCACATTATGTTTTATTTGGGTAATCGTATCGGCTAGCATCATCCTTTTGTTTTCATAAAGTGTTCCTGACAAAGTTGTTATATTTTACCGCACTGATATTTCAAGGGTGTACAGTTTTTGTTTCATTCGTATTTACTCAAGTTCATTTGAGAAAAAATAAGTTTAATTACTACGCTTTCATTTGAAACAACAAGCGTCCGGTGAGTATTTCACCAGATAGGTTCATGACGCGGAAAGGACCGGCGTGGAAAGGCACCCGACCTCTTGTTATTTATGCCATTTCAAAATCAAATTTTCCTTTCACCGATCTGAAACTGAAAACACTTGGTGATGTTTTTCCATGCAGCACACTACTAACATAACCAAAGTATTCGACCGGGGTTTTCTATTTTCCGAAACATGTTACCAGGTCACAATATAGTGAATGGCTTTGAAAACTGGCTCTATTAAAAAAATCAAACCTTTTTTTTAAATTTTTGTGATCGGGCACACGGCAAATATCCCCTCTTCAAAATAATTTTAAACTTCAATTTGCCCAAGCACATCATCACATCAACGTAGGAAGTTGTGTTTTTGTGGCATTAATTTTCAACTGGTTTTCTAGAGGCTGACTGAGAGAAAAAGTTTGTTTTGTACAATTGTTTTTCCTGCGAATATTTTCGTTTGGCGGTAAGACAATTGTTTAAAAAAATATTTTTTCTCTCAGTCAGCCTCTAGAAAGCCAGTTGAAAATTAATGTCACAAAAACACAACTACATACGTTGGGTGGTGTGCTTGGGCGAATTGAAGTTTGAAATTACTTTGTAGTGGCGACATTAGCCGTGTGATGGATCAGAAAAATTTGAAAAACATAGTTTTGATTTTCTAAAAGAGCCAAGTTTCAAAGCCATTCACTATATTTTGATTTGGTAGCATATTTGGGAAAATAGACAAACGCGGTTGAATAGCATAATGTGCTTTGGATCGTTAGTCTTCGTGTGGCTCGTTGGTCTTGTGGTAGCGTCTCTGCTTCCAATGCAGGTGGTCCAATGTTCGATTCCCGTTCAAGTCAGAAGTTTCTTTACTTCAAGTCAATCAGTTCTTGTCTTAGGTGACGGTGACTTTCGAGCCGTCCTAGCAACGAGGCACATAATAAATTTAAAGTTGTTCTGAATCGGTCTGGTTGATTCTGGCGTTTATCCGCGGGTGTTCGCACTGTCCATACCACTGATTTCCTATTAAAAAATATTGATCTTTGGTTGGTTATCGCTCACTCGTCGATTGCGTCGGGTCCTACAGGGTTGGCTTGATCGCTTTGTTTTAATGTCCCCCACTGGAAATCAGTTATATTAATGAGTGAGTAGACTTTAATTAATACAATTTATTTTATTTACTTATTTATTTATGAATATTGTCAATCCACATATAAAATCAATTAATTTATACTCGTATGTTGAAAAAGCAGAGTGATTTATTCAAATAGTCACATTTGATGAACTTCGTTAGCATCGCAAATCGTAATATGCGTTTGTACAAACAACTCTTGTCCACATGATTTGACCTATTTTACAAATAATATGTACTTCGGTCTGTGCTATCGATCTACCAGTATGTTCGCGAGGTATAACAATGAATTCGCTATTGTCATATTACAAACCATATTGTGCTTTCATGTGGAAATCAACACGTATGCTGGCACGGATTACCGAACAAAAGTCCACTATTTGCATCACGTTCCTGTACATCTGTCTGTCCGTCTGTGCGTGTGTCACCTCTCACGATAAACATCCAAACATGAACCCCGAATGTAATGCAGCTTTTTGCTGACAATAGTCTTCAACTAGGATAATACAGAACGTTTTTATTGACGTTGGGTGTCAGAAGGCGGATCTGGCCGAACTTAAAGGGAAAATTTTGATTAACCCGGCACCTCCACCAAAAATTATTAATAAAATACAACGTTGAACTAACGATAAGTTTCGATCACTATTTTGGGTACTCCATTTCCCCCTCCCTTTTTTTAAGCGTTCTACCGTTACAAGAAATGAACACAAAATAGATTTTATTTATATGAAAATATTGCAATAGAAATTATTTTAGATTATTTAAACATAATAAAAATATTAACTTCGTCTATTTGGGTTCACTTATTAGAATAAAAAGGATGAGGGAGCCTTCAATGTAGTTGGTAATTCGTTTAGCTAAGAACCGATGATGTATTTAGCGAATTGTGTTATTAATAATAAATTAAAGTCAATGTTTCAATTTTATATATTTCAATAGAAGACATTTCATATAATTTCGTACCAAGTATGTATTACTTACCTTACGACGTTTTGTGTTTCAAATCTTTATTGACCACACATCTAGAAGAGACATCATTTATTTAAAGAAGTAAAATAAATAACTTATAGCTCTTATGAATTGGGATCAATAGGATGTATTCACATGTACAGCGCAGTATATGTCAGCCGGGATCATATCGATACAGTGGATTATTCAGCCAAATCAGCAGCCAATGCACTTTGAAAGCTGGGAATCGCAGCAAAGTTGAGATTAACAACTATGGTTGAAGGGCTGATTATTCGGGGATGTCGTTTAATATGTTATGATCGTTTTATCTAAATTAGCCATTTACCGTACTTGTGAAATAATGAACGAGTCGTTGAAACCGAATGTGTGATATGTGAGTGATATTGTAGAATTCAAGTGTCCATGTCTATAGCAATCGAGTCTTGAATATAAAAGTTAAGATAGATTTTCTTTTGTGAAAAATTTGAAATGTGCTTTTGGCAGATTTCAGATGGTATTAAGATGCGGTTTAAAATAAGATGATTTTACAAATAATTGTTGGTCGTGTACATTGTAAAATCTTTCCATTGTATTTTGTTTTTGTTTTTGTTATTAGTGTCTGTTATCTTTATTTCAATAAATCTTTCGTGAGAAGTCTTCCCAGGGTACAATTCATGCACCTATTCAGGTGTATAACTAGGTATGCATGTGGGATCTCAAAAGTTTTTCAAGATTCCTTTCCAAAATTTTATTATTCGTTATAAAAGTATTTTATTTTATTGAAGTACCCTACAAAGTTTGGATTGGACATTGCGAAGGGATGACCGAGGGCTGTTTAAAAGGACTCAATCCGTTGCATTTGCATATAACGACTGAGGAAAACTTCGGAAAAACTTCTGTCGGATTACCGGTCTCGACGGGATTTGAACCCGGGACCTCCCGAATCAGAGTGGCGCGCTTAACGCTCAAGCCAATTTTCGGATTCTGTTTCAATTAAAACGGGCTATAATCATAATTTTAAACGATTTGATACGAAAAGAAGAAACATTTGGTAAACCCGGTACTTCCACCAAAAAACAAAAATTAAAATCTAATTCTGACGCCCCCCCCCCCCCCCCTCCTCCTCAACCTGACCGCCCCCGTAGCCCGCCACAAACACCCCACCACACACACTATTACATATACAAAATTGATGTTTTTTATGTTGGCGTAGAAGCTAATGCCATGTAATGATACCATGGCATATTATGTTTCAACTTCATTTACGCCCTTTTGTTTGGTCATTCTAAAAATAACTTAAAAAATATTAACCAATTCATATATGTCATTATTATTATTATTATTATTATTATTATTATTATTATTATTATTATTATTATTATTATTATTATTATTATTATTATTATTATTATTATTATTTTCAATCCTTCAATTACAAATCTTCAAAACAATAACTCCGCAGTGGTCAATATAAAAACTTCAAAAACCCGGCACCTCCACCAAATCTACAAATTTCAAATTATCTATGATCGCTGAAGCAAAATTGATGGGTCCTCTGCAAGAAGGGCCTAACTAAAAAATAACCAAGCTGAGATATAAAGGTTTAAAGTTTTTACTGCTTCCCACACATAATACAGTTTGAATATTAGTTATGTAGGCTTGAACAGGCACATTTTATGTAATAAATGAAATAACATATTATCATCAAGTGAATTAGTATCTAGGCTTACTAGCATGTAGCCTACTCCTATTGGCATACTAGCATGTAGCCTACGGCCAGCGACTATAGCCATGCAGTTGAGCAATGTGACGCGCGAATACATGCGCGCTTCCTCTTCATCGGGCAGGTGCCGCGACCTGGCGGAGCGTGACTGAACAACTACGGATGGCTTATACGATGCACGGGACATCGGTGGAGCCGTCCATAGCATTTTCGGCAAGAAGGGCCTAACTCGAGTTAGGCCCTTCTTGCAGAGGACCCATCAATTATAAAAACATTAACAAAATCGTAAAAAAATAGCAATTCATTAAATTAATGTTCATTTTCGGAATAAATTATCGTTTGCTGTTCAAAAACAATTTAATCTACTCTATTTTAACTTGTGTTTCATTGTCTATCAATCCCAAGGAATCAACGATATTCTGCCGCACGTCTCATTATTAAGTTAAATTCTCTGGAAAATTAATAACTTCATTATTTTAACTGAGAATGGTATATTAATACCATTTGTATTACTTACTAATAATTTACACTTTATTTAGAATTTTAAATTTTAGATAATGGTGAAAATATAGTTGTGCTTAAACTAATGTGCGCTTATCTATATATATATAGATAACTATAGTCTGTTAACTCTGGGACTGGCGGCGGAAACCGAGTTTTGCCACGCGAGACGTTTTCGCCGCCGAGGAGCGGGATAAACGCGTACATTTTGGACGCTCCTCCGCGAGAAAGGATCGAATTTTCCGAAAAAAAATACCCGCGACCCGAAAAAAAATTGCTTCCGGGTCAAAAAGTCGAAAATCACGAAAAACACCGTTTTTGGGCATTTTTGTACTCGCGGTTGCCGCGCCCAAAGTATGCTTCGCGCCCAAACGTGACGGTACCGACGTGTTCGAAATAACTACCGGTACGAGTAACGTGAAGGGTTCCGGACCAACTCCCATACTTTGGCCGGGACGACGAAAAACATTTCAAATTTTGAAGCAAGGAAATTTTAGAAAAAACGGATATATTACTTGGAGCATTCCCAAAAAGTCGTTTTTTGTTTCGACGTGTACACAATAGAATAAACCTCCGGTCAATTGGAGCACATTTTTGAAAAAAAAATTCATTCTCTTTTTATGGGACATTGTTTGGATTTTCCGGTTCCAAATTTTTGGAAATTTTTGGGTTTACGGTAGAGCCCCAAAGTTTGCCAATTACAAAAGCCAATGAATTGGGTAACAAGTTTTTAAAAAAATTGTCCCCACTTTCTTTTTCAAAATGCGCGAAAAAAAATCCCAAAGTTGGACAATTTTGAAAATTTTACAGTGTAATTTAAAAAATTTAAAAATCGCCTTCCCTTGGTTTGATTTCCGCTAACCGAGGCACATTAATGTAGAGGAATGATGAAGGTATTTTAATAAAATTAGTTTGAGAACCTTGGTTCGAACCCCGGATCAGTAGATGCCTTCGAATACGATTCTGGACACTTTTTTACCGTTTGATTTTTCCTTTAAAATCGTAAAAAGTATGGTACACATTTTTTCTAAAATTAACGGATGGTTATCCGACCTAGATTGGACCTTTGCGATAATCGTGATACCAAACATGACCCATTTTGTAGCATTTGTATACACGTTATGGACCGACCAAAATAGTCGTGCGTGTCCGTTTTGGCTTCAAAAAATCATATTTTTGTTTTCTCACGGTTGCCGCGCCCAAAGTAGGCTTTGCATCCGAACACCGACGACACCGGCGCGTTCGAAATCTTTCGGGGTACAGGCACCGTCAAGGGTTTTAGGACCGTTACATTTCTTTGGCCGGGGCAATGATGAACATTTTGAAATGCGCGTAATTTCGAAAAAAGTTAAATTTGCTGTTTAAATAAAAAATGTTTAAAAAATCCTGAATTTTCAAATTCACTTACGGCGTGTGTAAAGTGCCCGTGCGGAGTTAACGCGGGGGGTCCAGACGGCAAAAATGTGTACCGTTTTCTTTTTTTCGGACATTGTTTGGATTTTCCATTTTCCATTTTTTTGAAATTTTGAGATGCGCGGTAGAGCCCCGAGGTTTGACAATTCCGAAAGCCAATGAAATAGCAAACGGGTTAAAACCAAAATTGCCCCGATATTTCTTTCCGATTGCGAGGGAAAAAATTGCAAAGTTGGAAATTTTTTAACATTTTGCAGTGCAACTTTAAAAGTTTAAAATTTTGGTTTTCCTCGGTTCGATTTGGAACGACAAGGGCTCGTTAATGTAGCGGAAGAATAAAGGAATGTAAATAAAATTGGTTTGAGAACCTGTGTTCGAACCCGGGTTAGGTGGAAGCCTTCGAGTTCGGTCCGGGACACTTTTTGATAGTTAAATTTTGCATTCAAGGTCACAAAAAGCACGGTAAATATTTTTTGTAAATTTCAAGAATTGTAAAAACCACTGTATCCGATCTTTACGGAAATTGTCATACCAAACATCACGCATTCGGCTACGTTTGAAGGGTAGACAGGGGGGGGAGACAAGATTGCAATGCGTGTCCGGTTTTGCATAGAAAAATCAACATTCTTTTACACATGCTTTTTTTGAATGACCTAAAACGGGCCCTATTTCGACTTTTATGTCCCTACCATGTTGGTCTCATTAATTTCTAACAAGATCAAACTTTCTAAAAAAAATTACTTTGACTCCTATTTCGAATGTCCTGAGCGCCAAAACGGCACTCAATTTTCAAAATTTTTTATTTTAATTTTTCCTTCCGATTACGTCAGGGGGCCGCATTCCCCGAAACACCTTCATTTCAACGTTGCCAAAAACTTTTTTGAATGTCTTAAAATAGTAGTTGGTCATTTTGTGGATAAACGTTTTCTTTTGTATTATATCTTCCACAATTACAGTACGATCAGGTACATCTCGAGCTCTACGGTACCGGACGGACGAGGGGCATATTTTGATAACCCGGACAAGTGTCACGGAAAAACTTTTGTCCAGGATTAATGAAAAATGTGCAGTATGTCTGGTCCTGTCCATCTTGGGCTTTGCGGATCTGCGCGGACGAGGCGAAGATTTAGACTTACCGTAAAATATTTTGTCTCGGAATTGTCCCAGGAAAACATTTCTCCCACATTTTACACAAAAGGCGTAAAAATTATCAATTTCGAAAATCATTTTGCACCGTACTTAGAGGCGGCGGACAGCGTCCGGCGGCGTACTGAAAGTGTCCCGGAAAACAAATTTGTCACAGGTCTTCGGATAAACGACAAACGTCACCCGAAAACTATCGTATCGCGGCCGTACGCGGACCGATTCGCGATTTTGTCGCGTCAACGAGGTTTTCCAACTACGAGGTATTCCGAGTACGAGGTTTTCCACGCCCTCCGCGTAGCGGCTTCAAGCCGCGCTTGCGCGACTTGTACATGTATCATATTTAGTTTGAAACTAAGGACCAAAAGAGTGAAGTGACGTTCGGAAGCGCTGCTCAAAGCGACAAAACAGAATATAGAACAAGAAATATTTTCTCAGATACGGCTTATCGTATTATTTGGAAGTAAGTTTTCTAACAAGTAAAAAATTATCTTGTTCTACTTCCGGAAGGGGTACCTCATCGAAATAAGCGTCTCTCCGCCTTGCCACTCCATCATATGACGCTGAATGAGTTTTTCATACAATGTTTACGTTGAAAAAATGAGTCTACTTGAGTTCCATATATTTGAATAAAATCAGAACTTTGAAAACCTTTCTGATTCCACGAAGCAATCATATTATAACATCATCATCCTGAGTAAATAGAAAAAGATATACAAGAAATATAAGTATTGTATACGAGTCATCTAAAAGAGCGCGAAAAGTATGGAAGCATATTTGCAAACAGGTCAGTTCACACAAGCAGGGAAAATCAGAAAATACATTAATGTAAGTAATATTTAGAGGAATGCGCTGAAATGTATTTTAGTTGACAAACTAATTTTCAATCAAAGATGCATCCCGAGATGATCCAATACATTTTAAAATTTTGTAGAAGCAAGATAAATGTAATATTTCTTGATTGTGTAGGTACATACTCGTTCTTGTACTCTGAGAAATTGGTTTGGAAAGAAATGTGATTTTGTCGTATGAACTAAGTCATGTAATGGGGAATCCCAAGTCAAGAAGTTGTAACCATGACCGTGGAGTATTCAGTTTGTCGTCTAGTCAACTATGACCCAGAAGGATTTGAGACACGTGAAGAGAACTTGCTGATATGTTAGTGCGTTTTTTTGACGAGTAAACTGGTAATATTTTACAAAGAAACAATATGAGACATTAGATGCGCTACGCACATTTTTAAATTATAATAGGATTGATTTATAAATAAGTAAAATCTCCTAAATAAATTCCATTAATTATTTTAATTTGCATCATCTTATGTTCAAGAGCGAACTTTGCCCGTCTAATCGAAATGCCAACTATAATTACTTGAAGCAGATTTTCATCCTGGATTTAGACGTTTTTATCAACTCGAACACACTGATACATTTTATTTATCTTATAAGTAATTCGGTATTTAGTCTGCGTGCGAATTGAAAGAATGTTTTGGATTTTCATCTGTTCCTCTCAGGGCAACCCCCCCCCCCCCCCCCCCCTCCTCCCCATTATAGTTTGAGTCGTATTCTCTGAACCGAGAGTGGATATTAATAGGATGGTACGTTATTAAAAGTATGACAATTATGTTGAGCATTTTTACTTTTTCACGCTTTTTCATGTTTCAAAAACGAAGGCTTAAGGTTACTCATATTGTAGACGAAAGATAAATGTTTGCTCGTATAATATACAATGCTTAGTATCTTTTGACAAAGATTTCTGCAAAAATGCTTTTTGCCGTATTTTAACCTGGACCCGAAGCATTTGTTTAGTTAACTATTTGTTTATAAATTTTCCTCATAAAAAGGGCTATTACTCAAAAAAATAATTTTTTACCAGATAATCTATAGCATAATTCCACACTAAAATGACCGTTTAAAAGATTATATCTTGCAAACTGTGATTTTACACGAACTATCACTTTTTATAAAAAAAAAAAATTGCGAAAATTGACGTTTTGGGGAATTTCTTAATTTTATTTTATTGATTGTTTTTTTTAACGTCTATCCTTTTCAGTTATAAAAACTGATTTACAAAGGAGGACAACAAATCGGTTTTAGCCTGCTTCTTTGTTGTTCTACATAGAGCATAGTACCAATCTAAAATGGCCCATTATAACATCGTGTCTTGAAACTGTGCACAAATATACACTCAAACACCCAAAAATATGCATTCCAAAATCACACCCCTTCGTGGTAATCACCATATTTTGACCGAACCACTTGCCCAAACTATAAAATAAAATATAGAGGATTTACAGAAACGGCTGTAGAGTACGTCAATAATGGTCAATATATTTTTGGATCAAAATCCTCTAAGATCACGGGGCATAAAGATGGTCCTCATGTTATTTCTTATGGGAGATTTTTGACGATGGGACCTAGCTCGAAAAATACCAAGTTTGGCAATTTTTTTCGGGTCATGGTGGACCCAATAATTTTCCTGTTAATTTCTTAATTCGTAACTAGTATGCATGAATGAAATATATGTTTTGAGTTTAGCGTGTGAATACCCCTTTAGTGAACACAATCATAGATTTTAATTGGATGAGCGAAGCGAAGACTTTAATTTCAATGACGCCCCAAAAAAATTAGCTCGGGTGTTTTTTTAGCTGATTTTCTTCTGTCTGTTTGTTTGCAATTTACCGGGCAAACGGCATATGCGATCTTTATAAAAATTGGAGGGGATCTTCGAAATCTCTGAACTTAGACCTGCCACGTTTTTGGGTACAATCGAAGAAGTATTTCTCATGAATATCGTACTTTTACGATTTATTTTTTATTTTTAGTGCGATATTTTTGTGACATTTGGCTAAAGTAATGTAGTACCTTTTGAAAGAAAAAGTTGAAAAAGTTTGCCAGAATCTATAGAAATAAAGATTTTAATATAAGATTTTTTTAGGTATATAATAACAATTAACAAGTAACAATAGAAACTTGACAACAATCGCTTACAATGCGTTCTATAAGCACTTGCAAAAGTAAAGAGATCCCACGCAAACTAAAAATTTACAAAAAAGCTCATCTATCAACGCGACTAAAAAAAGCGTTCGCGAAGCGGCCTAGTGAAGAACATTGTGTACCGTATAAAGGCTGATCTGTTTTCGTACGAGAGCTACGTTGTTTCTGTGAGATCACGTTATTATAATTAACATCAGTCGCAAGCTAAGCAAATACATGAAGCGGTAAGTGTCTCGTTAGATGGTAAATATGGCTCTGAATATTACGACGCCGGAACAGAGCAATTCTAGTCTGTTCCGTCGAGACAGCTGAGCGATCGATTAGTCGCTCACTGCTTCACGAACCCGTAGAAAGCCAACTTCATCTCGATATACCGTCTTCTGGGTTTGATACTACATCACAAATAAACCTGAAAGATCCATCATGTCAATTAACTTCAAGCGGCTTCTGATGCCGCATCTATGATTGAACAAAATCGGGTTACCGAGGTTTTATTTGATATTTTTGATATTAGATATTAATTTTATTAGCTTGAAGGCGTGATACATAGGGCTATGAAGCCCCTTCAAGTGTAGCCAATCTCTATAATTTACATGTATTGCTACACAATATAGTAACATAGTATGAAGTATACAATTTGATATTATAAGTTATGCATAAGAATGTACTAAATCTAATACAAATATTAACTTCATTCTAAAACCTAATTATATATATTATATTCTAATACTAATAGTGATTTTAAGAACAAAAATATCACTTAACTGCTTAAACTAATGCAAATATTTACAGTGAAACTATGTTTGTTTTATTCCAAAGCATAATGTTAAAATATACTAGATTTGTCTTAAAATAAAATAATACTTGTTGCTAATTTATAAGTAGAGCGTACATCTGACGCTATTACTGTGATAACTGATGTTTGCAAGATACCCTTTTTGTGTTGTTATTGGTTTGTAGAAAGTAGAGTATTGTGGATTTTATTGATGAACGAATGAATGAATGAATGAATGAATGAATGAATGAATGAATGAATGAATGAATGAATGAATAGATGATAAATTGGAAGCAAAACTATTTACTTAACATATTGTCGAAGAACACATTTAAATAACGTCCTATCGTGCATAAATTCTTTGAAGAAGTGCCGAGTACATAAAAAATCTACTGACATTAATGGTCGCTTGATCCCAATGGTCACCAAAGACATTCTGCAACATTCTTGTTGAAGGGTTAAGTTAATTTGAATAACCGCAAGCCAAACGTCTGTCGTGTTCGTTTTTAGTAGTGAGACAAACGGACGGACAGGAAAGTGTCGCATGCTTATGCAGGTGCTTGGCTCCCTAGAAACTTGCCAAAATTGAAAATATAAACGAAAAGATACACGGACCTGACTTAAGACAAATTATGTAAATGTCACTTTATGGTTATATTGGTTCTCATTGGTCGACCAATAGGATGAAAATAGGTTTGATTGCGCTTTTATTAAACAGCACGTCAAAATACATTATTCCGATCTGCCCTTTGTAAAAATAATTATTTCACATAATTTTAATCATAAGAGAAGAAAATATTTCGAGTACAATGTGACATTATTCTGGTTAAGAAGGCTTTATATATACAAGTTTGAAGAAACGGATATTCGCAAGAGCCAATATCAGCTCAACTGGCTCGAATAGAACTTCCAACTATTTATTACTCCTTGTTTGCGTAGCTGGTGGGTTCAAAAGAGACGCCTTTCCCATCTTTGCAATTACGTCCAACAATAGAAGAAGTAGGTCATACCAATGATATTTAACAACTATAGCAGGCTAGATCCTCAATCATTGGTCCACTGGCGTGACAATTAGAAGCCATCTTGAATAGGTCAGTTTGTATGTAAAACTAGGTTATAGCGATTTGTAGCCCAAATATTTTGCAAGGTGGCTGTCAGGTTGACTGGTGAGCATATTAGCCATTAACACCAAATGATTACTAATTTCCCTTATCCAATAACTTCTTATTGTTTCTGTTTGTGCATTCCCATACTACTCAAGCTAAAACTATATCAAAACAATCCAGAAAAATGCTTAATCGCATCTAAAACATAATGTCAAGCATAAATTGAAACGCCAAATCGCTATCTTGAATATGTCAGATTGACGCTTCGATTTTGTACGCTAGCGCCTGTACGGATGTGTTTGAGACTGGGGATCTAGATGTTATATTATATTTATAGATGTTAAATAGCATTTGGTCCTACTATAAAAACAATAAACATAACACGTTATTAATCTAAGGAACCTAGATGCACTAATCTTTAGCGGTAGACTTTTATTCCTGGCAATCTGTGTTTTTAGAAGTCATAAATTGTGATAAATATTTTAACTTACGAATGGATCAAAATGTAGTACTTAACAGTTAAAAAATGTGTTCTTATAATACAAATTTGTAGCAAGTCTCATAATAAATTAAATACGAGTATTTTTTTTTCTAACAATTTTTATTATTTTCGAAATTACTCGCATTTTCATGCGTGTGGAAGTTTGTGGCCAATTCTGACGTCAAACTCAAGGAAATAAAGTATTTACCAACCTGTCGCATATATCTCTATTGCATGGAATAAATCTCGCTTATACGAACTACTTTTCAGTTCGTCCGTCTGTGCGTGTGTTGCTTCTCACGATAAAACCAAACATGACCCATATTAATAACTGATTTTTTGTTGACATTGCCGTTAACGAGGATGATATAGAATGTTTTTGTGAACCCGGGGGTTGAAGGGGGGGGGGGGGTAAGCCCGCCAATAGAGTTTAAATATTTACATATCCACCACTGGTGATGGTTGCAACAAGCGTAGAACATACCCTACTTTGTATAATCCCATGCGCGTGCTTGTAAAATTCTATAGATGGATATATCGGATGTGTTTCGGATAATTCCTGTTTGCTCGACCGACGTCTATTAGTCTGTATGATCTGTTTTTTTTATGTATTTATTGATTTCATACCTTGTAAATATGTAGTATACATGGTGGCAAGTACTTAACATTTGCATCTTAACTCGACAATTTTTTTTTTAAATTAACAATTAATTACAATATAAACACGTTTACATCATAAATGTTATTTTATATCTCCCCCTTCAAACATCCTAAATTTTTATCTTAACTTAACTTAACAATTTTTTTAATTGACAATTAATTGCAATATCAAAATATTACAAAGTTAACATCATAAATGTTATTCTTTATCTATCTCCTTATCACGAAATCGGAAATAAAAAGTTCAATGGAAGACGCATAGAAACGTTAAATAAAATATTTATGAAACAAAGACTATTTGTATGCGTTTGAAATTGTAAGTTTAAATACATATATTATGGTAAATTTAGCAGGGTTTTCAAAAACAAACGTTCATGGTCTGCAACTGAATGGCTGGATTTATATCCAAAGTTATGAAAAGATTTTTTTCAGTTGCCTCCTGGCTGCGGAGATATAAGTTCTTTTTTGCATGAGCGAAGCGAAGATTCCATTTCACTACACTGGAGAAAAAAATCCGGAATGTTTTTTTTTCTTTCTTTTTTTGTATTTTTGTGTGTTTGTTAATACGATTCCGGATAAACCAATACTTCAATTGCCATGAAATTTTATGGAGGCCTTTGAAATCTCTAAACTTAGAACTGCCACGTTTTTGAGCGCAATCGAAAAATTATTTCTCATGAAAATCGCAATTTTACGATTTTTTTCGATTTTTAAAACATTTCTTCGACTTATAACACCTACATGCTGTATCCGATTTCAATTATTTTTTCACAGAATCTTAATTTTATGAATTAAGATATTCGTGTGAAATTTGAACGCAATCGAAAAATTATTTTTCATGAAAATATACATTTTGCGTTTTTTTCTTTTTTAAAACAATTTTTTGACTTATAACACCTACATGCTTTACCTTATTGTAATTATTTTTTCACAGAATCTTAATTTCATGAATTTATATATTCGTGTGAAATTTGAGCGCAATCGAATAATTATTTTTTTTTTTAAATCGCAATTTTTCATTTTTTCCTTTTTTTAAAATTATGATTAATTAAAAAAAATTAATTAAGTTTATTTTTTATTTAATTTAATTTTAAAAAAAATCTAGAACTTAGTAATAATTTTTTTACATAACAACAGAAAATCCGCATAACACATGGCAGCTCAATGCACCAATTACGCTCATCCAACAACGCGGCGGGACTTAAGCGTTTTCCTAGTATATAACACATGTGTAGTTCAACCAGAAAGGTAAACGGACTCGGAATATTTAACCTCTTGAACAACCACACGTTTAAGGCAAACTTAACCATTATGATTAAGTTTATACAAGGTTAAATTGTTTGAAGATTTTAAAGCATTAAACGTCACTTACGCCTATACTACTTTATACTAATATACTATACTACAGCCTCGGCGCATAAAAAGAACAAACTGTCCTTACACACACGACTGACATTGTGATGGCTGACACGTTTCAGGGGAGTATACCATTTTAGACGGATGATTTTCTTTCAATGTTACTAATAAACAATCACTATATCTTCTCTTATAGCTTTAATTGTTGCATTTTGCATTAAAAGCGAAGAACAGCAGCTAACACAAACTTGAAAATTAAACACTAAGGGGAGTTCTTTTGTTCGATTCACGATGTCTCCAAAGTCAAATGTGAACAGAAGTATTAATCAGACCTCGAATATTATAAAGAATTAAAACACTATTATATATCGATACTCTTGTCTTTATCCTATTAAACAAATAATAAAAAACACCATTTAAAGTCACATTTCAAGTAAACAGTTTAAAGTTTTACTTCAATTTTAACACCACAATTTATTTCACGGGTGTAAGATAACGTTGTTTCTTACAGAATATAGAAAAGTTGTATCCTGCGGCAGGATAGGTCACTTAGAACAGCATAGGTATTTTCAAATTCATTCGGTATTTTTGTATTGTCGAAATTGATTTCATGCTTGCTATTTGTGTGGCATGCTGAGCTAGAGCTGAGGTCCTTTCTTCGTGGCTGAAAGCAAGTTTGTGTTCTTGTCTACGCGCATACATGATTCTGCCTGTCTGCCCTATTATGCTTAACCAGAAGGGATCTTGTATAGCCCTACGCCATAGCCTTCCAAATTCACCGAAACTTTGAGTGTCAATAAGTCTAGGGGAATCCCTAGACCTAAATATGATTATTAAAGAAAGCATTAAAGACGTCTGAAAAGTAAGAAGAATGAAAGAGGGACTTATTAAAAGATCAGATTATTTTTTGAATATTTTTTGGCGGGACATAACCTCAGAATCAACAATCATAACTCAAATTACCTGACTCAAACCAGCTAGTTCAATATTGAATTTTAAGCAGCGGGTTTTTGTGTATTGTTTCTACATTACTTTATCATAGACTTAAATAAAAGGATTAATGGTTTTCTATAGTTTCTTGCCTTGCACGGTTTTTTTCGCCCGCCGGTACAATTTCAAGTTTTGTATCGTTTAACAGAAAAAATCGTGCAACGCCAGAATCTACAGACAACCAGTTTCCTTTTTATTTAGGTCGTAGATAAAGTAATGTAGAAACAATACACAAAAAGCTGCTGCTCAAAATTCAATTTTGAACTAGCTGGTTTGAGTCGGGAAATTTGAATATAATTGTTGATTCTGAGGTTAAAAAAAAAAATTATCTGCTCTTTTATTAAGTCCCTCTTTCATTCTACTTACTTCTCAGACGTCTTGAATGCATTCAAGAAATCATATTGAGGTCTAGGGATTCCCCTTAACCGTAAATATATTATTTTAATAAAGTCGTATCACATGACAGGACACGAAAATAAGTGTTTACATAATGTGTGTGTCGACAGAGATAGAGTTCCTCCATGAAAACCCTCGTAAGTTGGTAATTTTAAAGAAGAATTATTAATATCACATTTTTTTTTAAATTTCTGAATTGTAGTAATATAAAGAAGAAATAAAGAAGAATCATTAATATCACATTTTTTTTTAAATTTCTGAATTGTAGTAAATAATAAAAAAATGTGATATATTAATAATTCTTCTTTAAAATTACCAACCACGGGTGGATTTTACTGAGAAGTTTCAACCCCAAACAAAATATTTACTTGAGAAATAAAGAGAGCTGAACATTGTTTGATGATATCCTTTAAAATAATGAAAAAGCTTCAAGTTTCAAGTTCCGGTGATGCTGTTATATTTGATAGTTGACAACAAGTTTGTATTGACATAAGACCACTGAATTCAATCAGTCCAGTCGCTGAACTAGACTCTGTAGCTGAATGGAAGACACAAACAGTAACGAAAGACAGCAGCTGATCAATTACAAGACAAAAGAACAAGTGTATTCGATGGAAGAGAGATTCCGTGCAATAATGCTTTAAACCCGATATTTTATGCTGTCTCATTCGCGAGAAGGATTACGCTTTGAAGTACCCTCTATACCCCCCCCCCCCCCTGAACCTCTCAGCCGTCACCCTCCTTGTATATTGAGCGCCATTACCTACATTAGTTACTTATTTTGTTCTATTTGCAAAATGTGATCTAGGGGATGCTGGTTGGTTTTAATGTTCGACTAATTGAGGTCTGGGCGCTTGGGGCCAATTTACTCACTTAAAGTTACAGCTGTCGATCAACAGCTACAACTATGTAAAAAATGAATGTCGTGCTAAGCGCGGTAGTCTTTACATTTCTACGTGCCTGTGACTTAAATGTTAGCCATGTGGTTCCATTTAATAAGTTGTCAATGTCGTTTAACAAGTTATTACAAGCGATGTTGTATTTAAAAACTTGACTCCGTGTCGATGGACAAGCGTCTCACGAGCTAGTATATATATATATATAAACAAGGACTGTGACTCCAACCTCCGTAGAGTCACAGTCAACCTTGAAAATGTCTGACGTATAGTACAGACGAAACGTCGGTGGACGCCCAGGTTCTGCCCTGGTTCATCTTATTTTCGACACGGTTTTACCCAAGATCCTTGTTTTTATCCTATGACGGGCCGCGAAAACCTACAACAATCCATATATATATAGGTTGTAGGTTGTTAATTATAGTCGACAGGATAGGTAGAGAATTTTCCTTTAATAGTTTTGCGTCCATAGACTAAGTCCCAATTCTCCGAAGACCATTATTGTACGTTTTATATATATTCACAACTTTACTTTACCAGTATTATTTTCCAATATTGAAACAATTTGAATGTAAAACTGCATAATGAAAATGTACGTCATATTCAACATCAAATCATGATATCAAATTATCCCAGTTATTGTTTAAATGAAATGTGATATCCCCCTCCAAACTCCCCCCCCCCCCCCGTTCTCCCCGCTCTCTTCAGAATAGAAATAATAGAACCTCAAGACGTAGACGGGAAAGGAATTCCATGAAAGAGCTTTTTATACCTTGCGGAACATTCACTTGAAAAATCTTATATTAATGATGAGAAGCAAAACAGAGGTTGGTCGGGACAAACTGGAAAATATTAATATTCTCAGAGATATTACATAAGATAAGAATGATATCGTTTGTGAAATCAAATAATGCTGCAGAGAAAAGATCAAAACAGAATCAAAAATAAAACAAATCTTAAATTTGTGAAGAATGGTAGCAAAAACATAATTTCATTCACTTACGACTAGCGTACTAGAAAAGCAACATAAAGGTCACATGAGATCAGTTTAAAGTAAGTTTTATGAAATACTGCAATGTTATCTTTGTCATGTAAGCTTGGTTTAAATTAAATAATTCCTCTGTTACTTTTATCAAAGAAAATGTATACAAACATAGTTTCATGTTTTATCAAACTAATCCATACTAGGGCATTAATTACCTAAGTGGTGTAAGCCCTTAAGCACAAATAAACTAACAAATCAGTTTTCATCACCAACTTTTAAACTCTGATTTAGTTACTTTATTATAATCGATCAGTTAGCTTCGCGGTAGACCTGATGTCAGTCAATCCTTGCGACAAAATAGCTATGCTAGGCTCCATAGAATAATCAAAGAAAATATGCTCAAACATACCCAATGTTGTGACTTATTTAGATAAAATATGTTATCTGTTATCTTATCAAGATAAGTATCTAGATAAAATCAAGTTTATTTTATCTAATCTTTTAAGTTTTTGGATTATCTGTTTAGATAAATTAACTAACAACACTTTGAAAAAATATAATAATAAATCACTTATTTAAATTAGTGTGGCTCGTTGGTCTTGTTGTTAGCGTATCTGCTTCCAATGCAGAAGGTCCTGGGTTCGATTCCCGTCATAGTCAGAAGTTTTTTAACTTCTGATTTGGACTTAGGTCAATCAGTTCGTGTCTTAGGAGTTTGTAAACGGTGACTTTGGAGCCGTCCTAGCAACGAAGCACATATAATAAATTCAGAGTTGTTCTGAATCGGCCTTGTTGATTCTGACGTTGATCCGCGGGTGTTCACACTGTCCATACCACTGATTGCTATATATTTCCTATTAAAAATATCGATCTTTGGTTGGTTATCGCTCACTCGTCGATTGCGTCGGGGCCTACAGAGTAGGCTTAATCATTTTGATTTACTGTTCCCCACTGAAAATCAGTTATATAACTGAGTGGGTAGACTCTAAATACAATTTATTTATTATTTTATTTATTTATTTATTAATAAAAATAACTTTTACTATATTTTACTACGTAATGTTTTTTATACTTCCGCTATTTGAAAATGGCGGCAAGTCTCTCAGAGCAGAGTCCTTGAAATGCTCATCACCATTCATCTTAGGACTTTTTCTCTAATAGCGTGGAACCCAGCTATTCCATTCGTTAATCTTTACTTAGGCCCATGCTCATGAGTTAGTAACATCTCTCTTTAAGATCAAATTTGAATAATCACAAGCCATATTTGTTAATTTCACTTCCTGTAGGCTTATTGCACATGTATTGTTAACCCAATGTGCGTACCCGGGTAATGTCAACTTGTCAAATCTGAAACTAAAAAAATAATACGATTGACAAAAAAATTGTTAATTGGAAATAAATTAGCTTTTTCCGAAACACGTCAATATCGATGATTATTATCTTTTATCTGAGCAAAATTGTCTAGATATTTTTTTTACTAGTATTTTTATGTAGATTTTTTATGGTTTATCTTTTATCTTATCTTATATACAAACATTTATGGAGAATTGTCTTTATTTTTATCTAGATCACGTAGCCACAACACATTAATCATACTTCATACATCGATTCATACATAATAGGGAGCAAAACTGCTCTATATGCGTGTTTTTCTGTTCGTCTGTGCGTGTCACGTCTCACGATAACCACCTAACACGACCTCAGATTGCTATGAGTTTTACTTTTACATTGCCCTTCAACAAAGAAGGTAGAAAATGTTGGTGGTGATCTTTGGTGTTGAGGAGGCATGGCTAGTTCCAGAAAGTTCGAATATCTATGTTTCCGGCACCAAATGAAAAACAACTTCGGTAAGCTTTGATTTGCTCCCTACTATAGGTAGGCCTACCCCCGTACAGGTGCTGACGTAACTATTATTAACACTATCAGTATACATTATAGGCATAATAATTTTATTTGAAGATGTGATAATCTACAGAAACGCTCTCGTAGGAGGTTATGCGGTTATAAGGTGTTCCTACAGGTTCTACAATTAAAAAAAAAAAAAAACAGAGGTAAAATTTGGCCATAATGTGATCATACCCCCCCCCCCCCCCCCCCGCCATGGACGTTAGGTTTGATTCCCGTGGTTACGGTTTGGTTGTATCATTTCTGTATTTTAAACCAAATAATTTTTGAAGTGTGTATTTAAAATTGAAATGTCACTTCAAGTTTCTATCGACAGTAGTAAAAATATAACATTTGGCTTTTCATAACGGTGCATTTTGCAATTATGCTAACAGTGCATCACGTGACAAATGTATAAATTACTTTCTATTATTTGAGACTATTATGCTATATCAGTCAAATATATTTTGAAAATGCTACCAAGTTATATAATAAAAAACCAAAACGACCCACGATTGGCATGTGTTTTTCCGATACATTTCCCTTCAACAATGATGATACAGAATGTTTTTGGTGACTCTTGGGTCAAAGGGGCGGGGCAATATATTTAAGTAATTTTTTTCTATACTTGACCCCTCCAACATAGATTTAAATGCACAATAATATTTTCTGATGTGTTCTTCTAAATGTTGATGATGTAGAATCGTCTACTATTTTGGATACTCCTGAACTCGTGCATATTGAAATATAACGATGACTTCGTTCAAATTGATTGGCCATAAACCACAATTAACCCAATTTACTAACTCCATCATTACTGTTCATTTAATTGTGGTTCGTGTTCGAAATAGTCGGATAGATTCCAGCCAGAACCATTGAATATGATATTGAATAGAGGCCTGCAGCGTAGGTGACATAATTTAATACAGTTAGTATCAGTTTGACGAGAGGCAATTTGCCAATTACGCAATATCACACCAAATGTGATATGGTGTGATATTACTGGTCAAGAATCATACGGAGCACCGGTGACGAGTGAGGGTCAAGGTGTATAGCGGAAGGGGTAAGGTCGTAAGGAAATTTAGAGAAGTACATGAAAGTAGTGATCAGAGTTACATCGATGAATATATACTTTTTAATCAGAACAAAACAGAATCGGGTTGCCGCACACTAATTATATTGAAAATTTTAGATTTAGTGCGAACAGTTGGGGGAGGGACAGCGTCAACTAACTGTTCTCAAAACAGGTAACAGAGCCACTGAATCAACATATCGTCGAAGAAAACTACACACTATACTGCATTTTTTTTTTTAACTTTTTACATTTTTCTTTTTTGAACATATATGCGTTGATATTTTTGGTGGCGGTGCCGGATGGGCCACTGTTTACAAACGGTTCGCCTTTTGTTCCCACATTCAAAGTAGTGGAGGTGCTGGGTCATTGATTTTATAACTTTCTGGGGAGCTAGCCAGCTCCCCCCCCCCCCCTAAATCCATGGTTACCAAAAGCATTCTGTATCACCCTTGATGAAGGACAATGCAAAAAAACACATGACAATCGGAGGTCGTGTTTTGTTTTGATCGCGAGACGTGACACGCACGCACGCACGCACGCACGCACGGACGGACGGACGGACGGACGGACGGACGGACAGACAAAAAGGTTGGGAGCTTTGTTCACTGATATACAGAAATCTATTATAAAAAGCACAATGACATAAAGATAAAAAAAAAATAGCGTAATGTAACGAAATAAATCGAAACCAAATCTTCTGTCACGTTAGCTGCTGACAGATATTAAATCAGCGCCAGACCAAATTAGGGCCACACGTACAATCACCGAACCATACCATGCGGCGACAACAAGAGGCGTATTGTTCTGTATTAGACCCAAACTGCGCTTGTTAGTGGATAGTTAATGATAGCTATTCATCCCATTAGTTATCGCATGTGAGTTTGTCTTGTTATAACATGTATGGTAGGTTGAACAAAGATAAAGCAGAACAGTAAAGGGTTTGTTGTTATATCAAACAACAGATTGTTAACAAGTATATATCGTATTCAGTGACCTAGAAACTCTTACACCGTGGCATAGAACATAGAACGTGCAATCAAAAGATGTTGATATAATCAAAACTTAACCGCATCGTTCGTGCATCACTGGTCATTTTGTAGGAGAATATGAAATGGACTTGAGGGAATGATGGGAAATGTTTATCTGATCACCTATTCATGTGGTACCTGCAGTATGAAGAAAGACTGTCGCGCAAAGAAGGGTCATTATCTAAATCAACAATGTTGGTCAACTCCGATTACACAGTTCTTTTGCTAATTTTGATACAGGAAATACAAAGTGGAGTGATCACGCGATATTTTAACGAGACCTTATTGTAAGTTGTGAATATGTTTTTTGCTGAGTTGTTCATATGCTGGCTTGAATGTGAATCGTGCAGATGGGGGGGGGGGGGGGGGGGAGCAAAATGTATGTTCTAAAACACACTCATCATTACTGGTTGTATAGGTTTAAACAGTATTATTTTGGACTACATAGTTTTATTAAAATAAAATAAATCAAATTCATCGACAGTAAAATATTATTTTCAAAAATAAATCAAAATTTCGACTGTTTCACACAATTTGTAAATTTGTCTTCAGTAACCACTCTTTGTGTTATAAAGATGCAGCACACTGTTAAATATTTATTATTTTGATTGCTTTTATTTTGATAATATTATAAGTTGCTTCATCTTATTATAGGGCCGATAATAATATTATCAAAATAAAAGCAATTCAAATTATAAATAATCAACAGCTCGATGCACCTTTTAAACATTAAGAGTGTTAATGGAACACAAATTTACAAATTGTGCGCAGCTGTTAATGATTGCTATTTTTTTGATAGTATGATTGAAAAGATAAGCCTTTACCAATCTTGCATAGCTGATCTAGCAAGAAGATACCACAATCAAGCTGATAAATGGGAGATCATCGGTCTTGTGAGGTGCTCGTACTTCTAAGGAGCACGTACAGCCGTTCTTTCTTGGATTTCATCCAATCCCCCTCTCATTATTGATAAAATTGTTTCCACTGATTTAAAGCATTCAATCATCATTTTGCATCATCATCGTTACAAAAATATTCATAATCATTAATTTAATACTGTTGTTGTTATATATTTTCTGAAATTATTAATTTTTGAAAACTTGTACTTTGTAGTGATCAGTACTCTGGATCCCCGTGGTCATCCATACTAATTGGCCAGCTGTCAATAAAGATTGAATTTATTATTTCTAGGAAAACGCTTAAGTCCCGCCGCGTTGATGGATGAGCTTTTTTGTAAGTCTTTAGTTTGCGTGGGATCTATTTACTTATCAAGTGCCTTTTGAATGTATTGTAGGTGATTGTTGTCAAGTTTCTATTGTTACTTGTTAAATTGTTATTATAAAACTAAAAAAACTCATATTAAAACCTTTATTCTAACTTTTTCAACTTTTTCTTTCAAAAAGCAATACATCACCATTACCTTAATGTTCATGTAAAATATGAACGTTTGTAGCTTCACCCGTTTGGTCAGAATCGACCCAAATGTCACGAAAATATCGCACTAAAAATCGAAAAAAATCGTAAAAGTTCGATATTCATGAGAAATATTTCTTCGATTGTACCCAAAAACGTGTCAGGTCTAAGTTTAGAGATTTCGAAGGTCCCATCCAATTTTCATCACGATCGCATATGCCGTTTGCCCGGAATCGTGCGAACAAACAGACAGAAAAAAAGAAAAAAAAAACATTGGAGCTAAATTTTGTGAGGTGTCAGTGAAATTGACGTCTTCGCTTCGCTCATCCAATTAGGTCCTAAAAAGATGAAGCAATTTTTTTTATAAATAATCTTCATGGCGCTTCATCCGGCCCTCACTAAGAGTGGCAAACGAAGACGAATTTCGAACTTGTGTGATCAAGTTAGTGGCTGCAGGGAAGCAGCAGAAGTATTTGAGCTTTAGTTTTAGAATAAACACAGAACCAGAATTCTACAAATGAATTAAAGCCATGGAATCAACCGATTGTTCCATAAGAACACACAACAATATTGTCGTGCACAAAAACCTTTGGTGGGGGTGCCGAGTACCATGACGTCATTCCCACAAATCGTTTCACGGTCTTTATATTGGTAGGAGCAGGATAATTAACTAAACACTCTACCTTTTCGGGGTCGACATGTAGGACAAGACGTAGACAAGTAAGCATACACGTCCTTCAAGCGTGAAGGGAACGTCAACAACGAAATCTAATGAACTCTTCCCTCCTTTGGCAACGGTAACTCCCAATGTGCTCTTACTTGTATGTAGTCAAAGTTTTGATAATATGTCCCAGCCCTGCTTCCCTAAAATTGTTCTGTTGGCACCTAAATCTCGTAATCCTTTCATCTTAATACCATAGATTTGAACAGTAAGGTAGGCTCTGTGGTCACGACCAGGTATATTAGATAAAATATAATCAAGACGAGTCTTGTTCGCATTTTTCTAACAATTTCCAACCAATTTCTCCCCTCCTGCGAGGTCTGTTCGAGAGGGCTTCTACCCCGCATCATTATGGCAACATAAATACCAAATCGTTCCTCCTCTCCTTGATTGCGGAATTTAATCTCATTTAACAAGTCTTCTTCGTAATCAAACTGTAAGAATTCATCTCTTAGTAAGGTGATGAGTTCACGCCAAGAATGGATCCTATTCCTTATTGCTCTGAACCATATGAGGGCTGAATCTTGAAAAAGATCAATAGCAGATAACCAAAGGTCTTCTCTGGGTACATGTCTCGCAATCGCATAAATTTAAATTCATCGTGGGAAACCTGTTATAGGGTGCAATTAGCCCCTCTTCAAGTGAACTGTGCAGATAGGAAATTGTGGAGGGATGTCCGAGGGCTGTTTAAGAGGACTCAATCCCTTGCATTCGCCTTAACGACTGAGGAAAACCTCGGAAAAAACCTTCAGTCAGGATTGCCGGTCTTGACGGGATTCGAACCCGGGACCTCCCGAATCAGAGTCGAGCGCTTAGCGCCCGAGCCAACACTGTCGTTTCATAGGTCTTCTACTCTCTCTATGAACGCATTTACGCTTAAGTCCTTGACCATCTCCTGTGAATTCAATATTCCACTGTGAAACAGGTACTAGTGTTCTATGCACATGTTGAATACTATTATTTCCTCGCTCAGTTACCGGGTTCATAATATTTCCTTTATTCCTTACGGGGTTTGGTCACGCAATAAAGAATTAAATTGATTTTGATTACCTAGTTTATCAGTAAGGTCGTCCGAATCATTGTCAGTGGGTAAAGACCGTAGACCTAAATTTAAGCTTGGTCTGTTAAGCTTATTAGAGACTTCGTCCTCTCTGTTGTCACGTACTGGTAATATCGGGGTACTTTGCTCTTCTAATTCTTCCATAACACACAAAATTTATTTCAATATATGTGAGCGCTACTTCATAACATCAGGGTCCTCGCTTTGTATACGCTCCGTCCTCCGTAACAAGTGACAAAGCTTAGTATCGATTTTACAATAATCTGAGTCTAGTTTTGCTCCGTCAAAAGTTTCAATTAATGTTTTTATTTCGGTCATTTTATGAACAATCATTCGTAATCCTGTTTGAATGTTTGTTGGCGATATCGGTCTCTAATCATTACAGTTCCGTTTTTTTTCTAACTTCAGGATGTGTCTCAAACATTTTCGCATTTCTTCCACGGAAGTGATTTCGGTTATCCCCCTCACGTTTAGTTCATATTCTAATTCATCCGTAGCAGTGTTGTGACTAGATACTTTATTTATTATCTACATAAAGATAATTAGACAATTCTCCGAAAAGTTATCTAGATAAGATAAAAAGAAAAAGTGTAGAAAATCATCTACATAAAAGATAATAGTTAAAAATAGATCTAGATAAATTTGATCAGATTCAAGATTGAGATTGATGTGTATTTTTATTTTTATTTATTATTTTTTTCCCAACAACAGTTTTCTTGTCAATCGTAATATTTGTCAGACTTGACAAGTTGACCCGGGTACGCACATTACAACTGGTAGAAGTATTTTTCATTTAAAAAAGTGATTAAAGTCCTTTGCAAGTAAAGAACGATCCCAGGTATTAAGAAATTTCCCCTCCTCGTTACCACCTCCACTCGGCACAGGTGACAGTGCTCGCGAGACGTTGGAATGCGGTAGGCCGCATGACCCATTTATCCAGGTGTCATTGTTAAGAAAGCAATTTTTTTAAGTACTTAAAATGTTATAATTTCTCATTTATTTTCAAATATATGGAATAATCATGTAAAATTAATATAAAATAAACTTTGTATTTTAAAAAAAGCATGAAAACTGCCGTAATTAGAGTTAGTTGTAACTTCATGGTTACGATCAGAATAATTACGGCAGTTTTGAAGCTATTTTAAAAATACAAAGTTTATTTTATATTAATTTTACGTGATTATTCCATATATTTGAGAAATTATAACATTTTAACTACATCAAAAAATTGATTTCTTAACAATGACACCTGGATGAATGGGTCATGCGGCCTACCGCATTCCAACGTCTCGCGAGTACTGTCACCCATGCCGAGTGGAGGTGGTAACGAGGAGGGGAAATTTCTTGATACCTGGGATCGTTCTTTACTTGCAAAGGACTGTAGTTATTATATTTTTGTCTACATTTTTGTTGAATATTTTATCTAAAAAAGGTTATCTATAAACTTAAAAAGTTTAGATAAGATAAACTTTATTTTATCTAGATAATAGAAAAAGATAACAACGAAAAACTTATCTAGATAAGTTAATAGATAACGGATTTTATCTAGATAGATTATCTAGATACTTTTATCTAGATAAGTCATAACACTGATCCTTAGATAGACGATTTATCTCCATGATTATATGCAAGTGACGATTTTCTTAAATAATCAAAAATAAATTAGGATCAGGCCTCACGTTCGGACGTCAGTCATTGCGATGCATTTAGCCAGTGCTCAGGTAGAGTGGGGTATGGAGAGTGAGGGTTGCAATCGTCAATACTACTCTTAATTAATTAGATAGGGTGCCACTTTGTTTTGTCACTCTTCCCCGTCTAAAGGCGTTATCAAACAAAGAAATATAAGCCTGGGGTCGTAAGTAAGGTAACAGGGGCAACTTAGCAAGATGTGCTTGTGAAATATAGAAATTGAATACAATAAAGCATACCACCAAATAATAACCAGAGTTATATAACACAGGTTAGATCTCAACGATTAACAATTCTTAATAACATTCCATTTGACCAAAAACAAAGTGAATCAAACAAATCTTCTATCTTCAAATAAAAAGGTTTACAAACTTGTTTACCTGACCAAACAAGAGGCATAACACTCTTGGCTATATATGAAAACCAACACACCAAGATATAGCCAAATTACATATCAAAATATATACAGTTATGTTTAGTTTAATAATCTAAATAGATGTCCCTCAAACAAAGTTCAGGTAAATTACTAAACAAACATTATGTGCTCGGCACTCTCAAGCCGTGGCCGTGTATAACCACGTAACACTCCAGTAGTACTTCTTCGGTTGGGGCGGTCCAACTATCTTTAGGCCACGCCACTCCTCGTTTCTTAAAATACTCTACCTACAAAACCTTTAACGTCGCTATTTTAAATATAAAGTACTTTCAACGCAAAAAGACTTTCGTTTGAAATCGCGACGTTAAAGGTTTTGAAGGTTATTTTTGTTGTTGTTGGTTGTTGTGTTGATGGTTGGGCCGCCCCAACCAAAGGAGTGCCCAAAGTTCGGGCCCACTTGCCGGCCCACATGAGGAACATCAACAACAACACACACAACAACAACAACAACATGAACAAGAATGTTATGAACAAGTCCTTCACGAAATATAGTTAAGTCAGTTACTTACAGTTCGTCCGGTAAATATTCAACACGTTAGTCGGTTGCCTGAAGTACCAATCTCGATCCGGCCGGAAGAGGTCGTGTGATGATAGGGTACGGTGCACTGTCAAATCGTCTAGGGTCTCCACATTGTCCCACTTGGTTGTGAAACTAATTAAACGCTTCCAACGTCACAAACGTTCCAGTTGAGGGGTATGGAATCGCACGCGCGACACTGTTCCACACTTCCCAACAAGTTCCAGGACTCACAGACAGAGAATTGAACACTCACAATGTTTTATGAATCAAAATAACATTGTTTATCCTGCATACAGCAGACGACACGGAGATCCACCCTAGACGACAGCCTGACTCACAGTGACTGGCCCACATTCACAGTGTCCTCCCTTTACCAGCAAAACCGCATTGATGACTTCACTAGGTACTATAGATAACAGTATTATTACAATATGATTATGATATAAACAGTACAGATTACAAACAAGTTATATGTTCAAAGGTCAGAGCAGCTGATATGAGATGGTGCTCAGGTGAGGATGAAAAGAGAGAGAGAGAGAGAGAGAGAGAAGGTAAACTGGTCTGGAGAGGAGAGGAGAGAGAGAGAGAGAGAAGGTAAACTGGTCTGGGTAGGTAGGCAACTGTGGCTTGCGCGCGTTGACTAGTAATTGCTGTTGTTTGTGTGATGAAAAATGATTCATGGACTGTTACAACATACAAAAATTTACGGGTACGTCAATAATGGCCAGTATTTTTGGTGACAAAAATCCTTCAAGATCACGAGGCATAAAATTAATATCGGTGCAGTGTTTTTTTTATGGAAGATTTTTGCCGATGACCTAACTTTAAAATTACCAAGTTTATGTTTCTTTAAGGGTCATCGAAAAAGATTTTTTTTCTTTTACGCAATATAAATTCCTAGATAATCAGCCTGAAACAAATTTTTTCTACTAGCAGATGAATACCCCTTACAATTCATGCAATGTTCGAAGTCATTCCGGTGCTTAAAGGTTAAAATAAATGTATATAAGTGGATAAATTTGTATTTTATAATAGAAATGAATAATATGCATTTTTGTATCATATTAAATATCCAGAGGCTTAGCCGAGGTCGTTTAGCCAGTTCGTACTCAAACACCAAAGCTAAGCAACCTTCAGGCGTGGTCAGAAGTAGAGTGGGTGAACGCTCTGCTCTGAAACACACGTATACCGCTGGTTAAAGCAGATGGAGGGTTCGAGAGCTAGAGTAACGGCTTCGTTATCCTCGACGTCTGCTCGGCAATCCTGGTTAGTGGAGGAACCTATATTACTGTCAAGGTTACACCGTCCTTTCAGATGGGACGTAAAGCCATTGGTCCCCTGGGTACTTTTCGAAAGGAGTAGACTACGTGCCGGTACTGGGTTTCCTCTCCTCCCTTCTAGTCATACTTCATCCTCATCTATCATCACTCGTCGTCTCGAATAGCCTAAGTGCATTAATCTGAGACGTTCAGCAATATCAAATCTAAATGGATGCGCGGAGCGAAGACTTCAATTTCACAATTTTTTCTTTCTGTTTGTTTGCGCTCTAACGGGCAAACGGCATACGCGATCTTGATGAAAATTTAAGGGGACCTTCAAAATCTCTGAACTTAGACTTGCCACGTTTTTGGGTACAATCAATGAAATATTTCTTATGATAATCTTACTTTTACGATTTTTTTCTATTTTTAATGAGATATTTTCGTGATATTTGGCCCGCGACAGGGCAAACGGCTACTCCGATCTTAATGAAATTTTATAGGAACGTTTAGAATTACTGAAATTATATATTTGAAGATTTTAAAGACATTTGAAGAAATATTTCTTATAGAAAACGTACTTTTACGATTTTCCTCCGATTTTTAATACGATATTTTCGTGATATTTGGGCCAATTCTGACCAAATGGGTGGGGCAACAACGTTCATATTTTGCATAGACATAAAGATTATGGTGATGCAGTGACTTTTGAAAGAAAATGTTGGAAAAAGTTGGTCAAAATTCATAGAAATAAAGGTTTTAATATAAGCCTTTTACAGGTGTTTAATTCATAAGTAATATCAAGTAATCAAAAACGTAATCATTGGACAAAAATAAATAAATAAATACAAAATTGTATATAGAGTGTACCCAATCAGTTATGTAACTGATTTTCAGGGGGGGGGACAGTAAATCAAAGCGACTAAGGACGTGTCTGATTGCTTGAAAAACGTGGCTTCAGTCTCATTCTCGTTCTCAGTTTTGCGTCATCAATAATCGGTGACGTCAGAAGCAACGTACGAAGGGTCCAGATCGAGACTGAGAACGGGAATGAAACCAAGTAACGAAATAACCACACTCGTTTTCATTCTTATTACTAAAAAAAATGGCGGCCTCGGGAGACGATCGAACTAAAACACTTCCAAATCACGTTGAGTAACCAAATAAGTTATTAAATGTAATAAATAATATAGTAATTAATAGTACAGAGTAAAATGTGATATGGAAACGTTATGTAAACACTTAAAAGTACTGTTAAGATCGCAATCAGTCGGCCACCTGCATGTGTCAACTCCACGGCTGTTCGTCTGTTTGTTTTGATGTTGATAGCATTGTTGATACTCCCATCAAGAAACGACCGAAAGTTACACTTCTAGTAATGAGACCGACACTGAGAATGAGAATGAGACTGAGAATGAGACTGAGACTGAGAACATAGTTGAGACACGTCCTAAGCCTACCCTGTAGCCCCGACGCAATCGACGAGTGAGCAATAACCAACCAAAGATCGATATTTTTAATAGGAAATATAAGCAATCAGTGGTATGGACAGTGCGAACACCCGCGGATCAACGCCAGAATCAACAAGGCCGATTCAGAACAACTCTGAATTTATTATGTGCTTCGTTGCTAGGACGGCTCCAAAGTCACCGTTTACAAACTCCTAAGACACGAACTGATGGACCTAAGTCCAAATCAGAAGTTAAAAAACTTCTGACTTTGACCAGAATTAAACCCTGGACCTTCTGCATTGGAAGCAGATACGCTAACAACCAGACCAACGAACCACACAATCCTATAAACCTAGAATCCTGATAGCTTATGTCATTCGCAACCGCACAATATTAAAAAAGCTCATCCATCAACGTGATTGGAAAAAGCGTTCGCAAAGCGGCCTAGGGTAATCTATATTAAACGTACTAATCACTCAAATATAATCCTATCATGAGCTAATCATCCATGTCCTGAGCAGGCTCTAATACTCCCTGATAGCTTGTCATTCGCAACCGCACTAGCCGACGCAATATGACCTAGTTTTGCTCGTAATGAACCACGGGGCAGCGTTTCGCCCTAGGCTTCTCAAAGCGTCGAGCCATGTATGTTGTAATAAATAGTCTACTGCACGCAAAAACAAATCATCAAATAAATATTATATCTCATAAATAATTACCTCGAATCGACGAGGGATGTTTTTATGAAAAATGAGTCTGTCAACATTTGACATTAATTTTATATCATAGTTTAAACATTAGAGATATTTAAAACTTTGAATTGGCCCGATTTTAATTCAAACCTCTCATGCGCCCATCAGTTTACCTTGCATTGTGGGCCCACCACTATTATCGATTTATTTTGGGCCCACAATTTCATATTGTGTTATCATGTTCTGTCGTCATTTATCACGACAGTTTTGTTACTGAAAACAATTCAATAACACATATTTATTTTTAAGTGCCGATAAAAGTTTAACATCTCAGTCACAAATCCTGAAGAACCTAAACTTTTTCCGAGGCTTAAGTTGAATGCTTGCAGGACACGTTTTTGACAGAATTTATTACAACCCAAATTGTTTTTACCACGAATCTCTATCAGGGTTCACGTTGAAATTTTATCGTGCTCGTTAATGCAGGCGACATTGAATGTAAGTTATAACAAAAGCTTGTTGGGCATTTACTAAAGATTTCTTTATTTTCCAGGGAGCAACTTTGTTACAAAACGAAGTTGCATAATTAAAAAAAAAAAAAAACATATTATACAAAACCAAAATAATAGTTTACAGAAAACACAAACCCAGAAAATCGCTTAACTGTAAGAAAATGTACAATTAGATCGTTAATCTTTTAAAATTTGTTTTAATGAATTATTTTCTGTTTTAAGGAATCAGTTTATGATTTTCGAGCATAATTATCAACTAAGAATGTAGATACTTCTTGGGTGAATCGAATCGACGAAGGAATTTTAAAATAATGTAAATTTAAAAAAAGGGTTCGATGGGCTACGTTTTTGAGTTAAAACGAAATTTGAAAAGAGTATCCTAAATCCCTCATCTTCTGATGTAATTTTAGTTTATTATTTACACGCTGATAAATAAAATTAAAGAGTAATACGAATTTGGTAATTAATTAATCATTCTAACTAGTTAGTTCTTGCTATAGTGATTTGGTTTTAATTTCTTTAGTTGATTTACGACATTGTTGTATTCCGATCAATTTTTAGTTTAATATCAAACATATAATGAACATGACCGACATTATTGAAATTATGGAATATTTTTGTTGAGTGCCAAACACCCTCTTCCTTGCTGGGCTGAGATCGAAAAGACTCGGCATGGCTTCGCTAGCCAACCGAAGTTCGACTACACCTACTCAACCAGAATCGTTACGTAAAAATTCCTTTTAGGGTTATCTCACCCAGCCACTAAAACCAAAATGCTTTTTCTAACACACTACTATGATCAGATCATTACACACATTTAAGGACGTGAAAAAATACATACAAAATCGCCCAATTCGAATAACTTGAATACTGTGTAAATAAAAATAACTATTTCAGCTTCTATTTCAATTGCGTTGTCTTCAAATATCTAGGATGTTAAATCAGGGCTTAAAACAGGAATTTGCATATAGCTCTCGTCCAGGGTCTACATGAATGCTCAATTACATTTAATTACTCCAATTTATCACTGACATTTAACCAAATCTGTAATAAAATTAAAGTCAATTTCAGCTCAATGCAGCAGCGAATAAAAAAACCCATCAACTTCCCAATCATGCAGATTTATGTCACTTAAAACCATGCGCGTGTGCATCATCTAATATGGTTATACAGTAATGTCATTAACCAACCGAATAAATTTGAAAACTAGAAAGAACGGTATATGGTAATTACTCTACAGCTAGTAATTGAAATAAAATTAGGAAAATGTGCTGTTGATAAATGATTGACTTGTTGACTGTGCAATAGCTATCCAACGTAGCATCCGAAAAAATAATGAAATTGTTCATTTAATCCTCAATTGTGATGTAGATTTGAGCCTTGTAAATTATTCGCTCTATTATGCTATCGTTCGAAGATAAATGGCATAGCGGTCTACCTCCATAAAAGTGTATCATGCAATATAGTGCTACTCTAAAGACGACTCTGTTTCATTTATCCATTTAATAATAAATAATAAATAATGAATAATGTCACTTACGAGGAATCATTTCTTAACCCTTTTATAAATAAATAAATAAGTAAGGAAATAAATAATTTAGTCAATAAGTTCGTATTCAGAGTCGACCACTCAGTCACACAACTGATTTTCAGTCGGGGACATTTTAATTAAGACAATTTAGTTCATTCTAAAGCTCAGTTGGTAGAGGAAAAAAAATCGTTTGACAACATATTTCTTATGAATAAAAGAGTAGAGAAAGGTAATTGCAAATTTACAAGTTAACTATGTAAAAAGTAATGATTTTAAATAAAGACTGGTTCTGTTTGGTTTTATTTCTGTATCCACAGCATTATAATGTCAATAATATACTATACATTATGCATTGTAAATAAAAATCATTGGACTTTCCACTGTTATTAATATTTTTATTTAAAATGTGATATTTCGAATCAGTCTTTATCAAACTAACAATTAAAAAAACCACGACAGACAGGACAAAAAAACATTTCACAAAGAATATAAATATGGCTGCGTATAAGTACCAAATTATGAACAAAAAAGATTTTTATGAAAAAAAATAAAAAAATAACAAAAAACATAACATTAAATTTACATGTTGGAGTTTGCCATCCAAAAAAGAGTTTTTGTCCATCAATTTCATCACTAGATCAATAGTTTTATTTCATCCAACATGTAAATTTAATGTTATGTTTTTTGTTATTTTATTTTTATTCATAAAAATCTTTTTTGTTCATAATTTGGTACTAATACACAGCCATATTTATATTCTTTGTGAAATGTTTTTTGTCCTGTCTGTTGTGGTTTTTTTAATTGTTAGTTTGATAAAGACTCCTGTAAAGGATTCAAATATCACATTTTAAATAAAAATATTAATAACAGTGGAAAGTCCAATGATTTTTATTTACAACGTTACCACCTGTTATATAGTTTCATTTTAAATAACATTATGCATATAATTACCGTTATAACAATATGTTAATTGTCGCTTGTGGAGTCTTGCTTCTTTTGTAAGTAAATGTTGATTCTACTGACGATAACAATACTGTTAACACGCTTGTTCGATATCATGAAACAACACCCCTTTACTAACAATCCACGTTATAAAAGTAAGCCTCACTTCACTAGGTACTGCAAGTTCTAGTAGAAAGAAGAGGGATTGCACTACCATTTTAATTCATTAGGTTAGAGCGGCCATAAGGGAAGATATAACATAATAATTTCCGATCTTTTTCACCTCTTCCAAACATAAAAAGCAAAATAATGCATTTTCCACATTAGTAATATTTCTGTGTATGTTAAAATGTTTGCTGGAGGTGCCGGCTACTAATATTATGAATAAAAATGCTTAACTATGCACTTTTCACATTTTTAATGTTTGGCAGCTGGTTTTAGTATTTGGTGGAGGTGCCGGGTCTCTCCATTCTAACACTTTATATTATTATTATTATTATTATTATTATTATTATTATTATTATTATTATTATATTATTATTATTATTATTATTATTATTATTATTATTATTATTATTATTATTATTATTATTATTATTATTATAGAAAATGCAAAATCATGCTATTTTCACATTTGTAAAACTTGGCAGATTTTTTTTTGTATTTGGTGGAGGTGCCGGTTCTCCATTCTAACACTATTATTATGATGGTTTTTAGGAGTTTCACCAGCTCGGAAGTCGGAATAATATTTTGTATTGCATTATGATCTAAATCTAAAGTAAAACTAAATAAATCTTGTATGACATTTTATAATTCTGTATTGCAATCCCATTGAAGGCCTTTAAAATAAATTGCATTGCTTGCCATAATCAGAGATCACGTTATAAACAGGAAAAGCTCCACTCCAGTGTGTTACAAAAGAGGGAGTAAATATATTTTATCAAGAGATTGTTTTGCTCTGTAACATTTCTTGAGTAGGCGTGTTTAATAATAAATACATTTTATTTTGTTGCACGACGCGGCTATTAAAAACCATTATAATAATTATTATTATTATTATGGTGACGTGGTTTAGTTGGTTTATTAGCTTGCCCCGAACACGTTTGACAATCTAAAGCGAATAATGTCAGATAAGAGATAATAAGCAACATAAGCAAAGAAGGATACTAAAATGAGAACATTAGTCAAAAGAGGATTACGCACTTTGGCAGTGAAAGATGGTAGGAGTATGATGAAGAGAGTGGATATAGTTTCCTTTTCGAATGCGATGAATTTGTAATAATTCTTTATTTTACCTAACATGATTAAGAATTATAATAACTTTGCATCTAACAGTTTAAAATACTTTTATAATGTCAAAATCATCCAGTAAAAAAGTGTAATTAATCGACTTGTACAGTTTTTAGATAAAACGTTGCTCATAAGAAAAATTACATAAGCATCTTGAACAATCTGAACAAAGTGTAACAAAATAGTGGTTTACAATTGTACATTACATATATACAGTGTTGTGACTAGTTAATTTATTTTTTTATCTAGATAATGATAACTCTCCAAAAGTTATCTAGATAAGATAAAATATAAAGTATAGAAAATAATCAAGATAATAGATAATAGATAAAAATAATTATCAAGATAAATTTGTTTAGATAAACTAGGAAAACGCTAAAGTCCCGCCGCGTTAATGGATGAGCGTTTTTGTAATTTTTTTTTTTGCGTTTGTTTGCACTTTTTCTTTGCAAGTGCTTTTTGAATGCATTGTAGGTGATTGTTGTCAAGTTTCTATTGTTACGTGTTAATAGTTATTATAAACCTCGAAAAACGCATATTAAAACCTTTATTTCTATGAATTCTGGCTAACTTTTTCAACTTTTTCTTTCAAAAGGTACTACATCACCATAACCTTAATGTCCATGTGAAATATGAACGTTGTAACCCCACCCGTTTGGTCAGAATCGGACCAAATGTCACGAAAATATCGCACTAAAAATCGAAAAAAATCGTAAAAGTACGATATTCATGAGAAATATTTTTTCGATTGTACCCAAAAACAATACACCTCTAAGTTCAGAGAAAACGAAGGTCCCCTCCAATTTTCATCAAGATCGCATATGCCGTTTGCCCGGAATCGAGCGAACAAACAGACGGAAAAAAAAAAAAAAAAAAAAAAAACACCCGAGCTAAATATTTTGGGGGGTCAGTGAAATTGAAGTCTTCGCTCCACTCGCTACGCTCGCTACGCTCATCCAAATATAATAATTGGATGAGCGTAGCGAGCGTAGCGAGCGAAGCGAAGATTCCATTTCACTACACTGGAGAAAAAAATCCGGAATGTTTTTTTTTTCTTTTTCTTTTTTTTTTGTATTTTTGTCTGTTTGTTAGCACGATTCCGGCTAAACCGATACTCCGATTGCGATGAAATTTTATGGAGGTCTTCGAAATCTCTGAACTTAGAACTGCCACGTTTTTGAGCACAATCGAAAAAAAATTTCTCATGAAAATCGCAATTTTACGATTTTTTCGATTTTTTAAAAATTTCTTCGACTTACAACACCTACATGCTTTGTCCGATTGTAATGATTTTTTCACAGAACCTTAATTTTATGAATTGATATATTCGTGTAAAATTTGAGCGTTATCAAAAAAATATATTTTACGAAAATCGCAATTTTACGACTTTTTTCAATTTTTAAAATTTCTCCAGCTTATAACACCTACATGCTTTATCCGATTGTAATGATTTTTTTACAGAACCTTAATATTATGAATTAATATATTCGTGTAAAATTTGTGCGCAATCGAATAATTATTTCTTATTAAATTTAATTTAATTTTTTATTAAATTTAATTAATTTCAAAAATATCTTCAACTTAGTAATGATTTTTACAGCACAACAGTAAATCCGCATAACACATGGCAGCTCAATGCACCAATTACGCTCATCCAACAACGCGGCGGGACTTAAGCGTTTTCCTAGTTATTGAGATTGACGTTTTTTTAATGTTATTTTTTCCCCAACAACAGTTTTCTTATCAATCGAAATATCTGACTTGACAAGTTGACATTACCCGGGTACGCACATTACAATTAGTAGAAGTATTTTTAACTTAAAAAGGTGATTTATTAATATATTTATTTTTGTGTACGTTATTGTTTATTTTTTTATCTGAAAAAATTAACTAAAAGCTTAAAAAGCAGAGATAAGATAATCTTAATTTTATCTAGATAATAGAAAAAGATAATAACAAAAATGTTACCTAGATAAGATAATAAATAACGGATTTTATCTAGATAGATTATCTAGGTTATTTAATTGGATGAGCGTAGCGAGCGAAGCAAAGATTCTATTTCACTACACTGGAGAGAAAAATCCGGAATGTTTTTTTTTTCTTTTCTTCCATTTTTTGTATTTTTGTCTGTTTGTTAGCACGATTCCGGCTAAATAAATTATCCAATTGCGATAAAATTTTATGGAGGCCTTCGAAATCTCTGAACTTAGAACTGCCACGTTTTTGAGCGCAATCAAAAAATTATTTTTCATTAAAATCGCAATTTTACGATTTTTTTCGATTTAAAAAAAATTCTTCGACTTATAACACCTACATGCTTCATCCGATTGTAATGAGTTTATCACAGAACCCTAATTTTATGAATTAATATATTCGTGTGAAATTTGAGCGCAATCAAAAACGTATTTAATATGAAAATTGCAATTTTACGATTTTTATCGATTTTTTCAATTTCTTCGACTTATAACACCTGCATGCTTTATCCGACTGTAATGATTTTATCACAAAACCTTAATTTTATGAATTAATATATTCGTGTGAAATTTGAGCGCAATCAAAAAACTATTTCTCGTGTATTACAATTTTACGATATTTTTTATTTTTTAAATTTATTCGACTTATAAAACCTACATGCTTTATCCGATTGTAATAATTTTTCACAGAACCTTAATTTTATGAATTAATATATTCGTGTGAAATTTGAGGGTAATCAAATAATTATTTCTTATGAAAATCGCAATTTTACGCTTTTTTTCGTTTTTAAACAATTACGCTCGTCCAACAACGCGCCTGAAAAAGAGTTTGCGAAGCTTCCTAGTTTCCAAAATTATAACCTACTTGAATTTTGATAGCCCCATAAGAAAATGTATTCGGTACCAATTGTATAATGCACAACAAATACTCATACACACTACACAAAGAATAGAATTCAAGTAACGAACGAAGGAGATGTGAAAGTTAAACGGGTTTCCGTGCGCCCTGTGATGTCGGGAGCGTTTCCTACTTCGACCCGGCACCTCCACCAAACGTATTAGTTTAGTTTAGTCTTCAATAGTAAAATATTAGGAAATACCAGCTGATAATCGAATAAGTAAGAGAAACTAAAACATTATAACACACAGCTGTTGGATGAGCGTAGCGAGCGAAGCGAAGATTCCATTTCACTACACTGGAGAAAAAAAATCCGGAATGTTTTTTTATATTTTTGTCTGTCTTTTAACACGATTCCGGCTAAATCGATACTCCGATTGCGATGCAATTTTATAAAGGCCTTCGAAATCTCTGAACTTAGAACTGCCACGTTTTTGAGCGCAATCGGAAAATTATTTCTCGTGAAAATTGCAATTTTACGATTTTTTTTTCGATTTTAAAAATATTTCTTCGACTTCTAACACCTACATGCTTTATTTGATTGTAATGATTTTTTACAGAACCTTAATTTCATGAATTTATATACTCGTGGGAAATTTGAGCGCAATCGAAAAATTATTTCTTGTGATAATCGCAATTTTATGAATTTTTTCGATTTTTTCAATTTCTTCGACTTATAACACCTGCATGCTTTATCCGATTGTAATTATTTTTTTTCCAGAACCTTAATTTTATGAATTAATATATTTGTGCAATTTGAGCGTAATCGAAAAATTATTTCACATGAAAATCTCTATTTTACGCTTTTTTCGTTTTTAAAAATTACGCTCATCCAACAACGCGACTGAAAAAGCGTTTGCGAAGCTTTCTAGTCTAGATAAGTCACAACACTGAATATATATAATTTATTTCTAATACATTCAAATTGGACCCTCAAATTCCGAAACATAATCGTTTTCCAAATTACATCGAGGAAAAAAGTTCTAAAATTTGATGTTACACAAATTGGTAAAATATTTTGTAAGGAGATCCTTACGAATAAAAATAGACCAACTCAAGAGCAAAGGATAGAAAGCAGTCGTTCATATCACACAATAGCAAACCCTTCACCTTGACCTTAGTTTGTTGATTTTCATGAGGGTCTGACCCTCGACATTCTGCTCCATTCTTTAGTTCCTCGACGTCATTTTGAAAGCCTCAAGCATGCTGTAATTATTCAAATCTGTATGGTAGTGAAAAGAAAGCATGGTACATGGTACTGTTGCATTACACCGTCAAGGGCTTGGCTCAATAGTCGAGGGAGGGTTCTGCACTTGCATTATTAAAAAACAGGTTTCCGCGAATGGTATTTACAGTCGTACGCATCGATTTGGATTAATAAACCCTATTTTTCTGCGATAGGCTTGTTACTCAAGTTTCGTTTAGTTGTATCTATCCATGAAATATGCTCTGAGTTTTAGCAAACATTAGGTTTATATTATTTGGATTGTGGGCACGTCCACCGTTAAGTTATAATGTGCCACTCTAGCCTATACGGGATGTGCAGAGGAAAGATCCATGCTTGCACATGCAGGGGGGGGGGGATTTTTCTTACTTCGTTGTTGTCGTCTTTGTCAACGTGCATGTCGTCTTCGTCGTCGTCGTGATCGGTGAGAGGTAGTAAAGGGATAAGCAGGAGGTGAAGTGACCTCCAACGACGACTGCCAAAGCTCGCCTCTAGTTTTGTGGAATAAAAATACAACCCAACATTCTACCATGATGTTAGCGAGATGGTATTTACCTCTTTTCTCGTCTTTAACGATCGGCAGAGGAAAACCATAGACCATATTTTACCACACAGGCCTGGATGGGTCAATAACGTATTTAAAACAGTACATACTATCTATATAGTAATAACAGTCGACAATGCCAAAAGAAAGAATATATGAAATTGTTTAGCGGCTCTTAGCAACATTATTCCATTTTATGGTCAATATTAAAAGAAATGCAATTTTCACGAAAATATTTTCATTTCATTGAAATAAAAAAATTCAGGGCCAAGGTATAGATTTCGAAATTTAAAAAGAATCACTAAAATTTGAGTTGCCGTTTGTGATTAACAGATCTAGCAAACACACGAATTACGTTCTGAGCTTTGTTTCTTGCGGGAGTCACAACTCATATCTTCGCTTTAGTCGGACACTTTCCCAGGGCCAACGTTAGATTTATTACGTGAGTAAATTATAAGAGAGTAAAGATAAATCGGGAGCACCCACAATTTGCCTGTTGAAAGATGAATCCTTGTAATAAACTTCCAGTAAGTTTGCCGTCTTTGCCAGTAACTAGTATCGAGCCGTTGACGAGCATTACGTTCACGCAAGCTATCTCTTTGGTTGTATATTTGTGCTGCGTTGTATTTTACTAGACAGCTTCACTAACGCTTTTTCCAGTTCTACAATTCCATGCGACGTTATTTCCAAAACTCGTTACAATATTCCCATCGGTTAATTATGAAATTGTGTCTACCATCTCAATTAAAAGTTAATTTAAGTCCTGAAATTTAGGGTGAACTAGTGAAATTATATCAAGTCGCTCTTGACGTTAGCAAATCACGTCTCACCATGGATGTAGATATTTTCTTCTAGATATATAAACCAAAAAGACTCGTGCTGTTCTGAAAGTATGGTATTAAAAGTGCGGTCAGATTAAACAACTGTGTTAATGTTGAGGGAAAAGGTGTCTCTATACTAAGGCAGTATCAGAAAATTTACTTGACATGTGCATTGTGTAACCCGTTATTGAAAAGAAATAACTTGTTAATTATTGCTAGAGTGATATCTAAATAGTTGTTAATCTGTAGAAAGTCAAGTTATTAAATAATTTGTGTATGCTTTTTACGTTACTATTATACCACGTTACTTTGTGCTTAGAAAACCGAATAGAGATTGTTCACTATGTCCAAATATTGACGTAGGTGTAAGAAATGGATAAAAAAAAACACTTAAAAACACAACTACATAAATTAAAACCAATTAAAAGTAAATATGTTATATCCTAGTGAGGCACAAAGTATGTAGTATTTTATTTCCCGCGCAAACAGCACGTGACGCCAAGATTTGGGTCTAGAGCACGCTAGAGCATTGTTGACCATTGCGCAAAGCTGTTTAATGTTTTTGGATCAATGAACTAACTGCCGCCTCTTCTAGATTACACAGTCTGTTAATGTCACTGTCACTCATTTCCTTATTGGCCGATTCGTAACAATAGCAAATAGTGACATATTGGCTCGTTTTTTCCACCATTATTTTTTGTTTAACTTTCAGCTTACATTTTAAAATGAAAATCTCATCTAAATAATAAAAAAAAAAAATGAAAAACGTATTCAGAATGAAGTCCTTAATGTAGTGGAGTGATAAAAATGTTAATGAACACTCAGTTATCTTTGACCTTGCGAGTGCTCTCAATCATACATCGAATGATATTGTGAATTAAACAACTGCCAAACAATAAGAGTAATTCGTAATGACTATCTATGAAGTTGCAACGATTTTACACCTTTCTTGAAGTCAGTTATTATCATCATTTGATCGCAACAAGTACACGTACGTTGTACCCGAATCAGTGAGCGTAATACAAGCGTAATACTAGAAAGCGACACCCCCTTCATGCCTCCCTATGTGCCCGTCAATTGGGCCGACCGTCCGTCCGTTCCTCGATCCGTCCATCTGTGATCTCATCTCACGATAAAACCGAACATGACCTCCGATTGACAAGCGTATTTTTGTTGACATTGCCTTTGACAAAGATGATGCAGAATGTGTTTGATGACTTCTATAGTCACTTGACAAACTTTATTAATATTATTTTATTTATTTTATTATTTATTTAACGTCTATCCTATTCAGTTATAAAAACTGATTTACAAAGGAGGACCTCAGCCTACAACGCGATTTAAACTATGCTATAAAACGTATCATTATATTGTTGTATCTGTTTAGACGACCTCTTGATTGACTAGCTTCCGTACACATGCATCAAATTAAATTAAAAGCATGCATCCATTGCTTTAATTATCAAAATTACTTTGCCTGGAACCTCTCCAAAGATAAAAGTGGCTGGCATTCATGGAGGGGGCTCGAATAAGGGTTTGCCATTGTAATCAATTTCAAATACTACAAGGTTTCCTGGGCAAGTTGCTTTAAGCCAATGTATCACAGTATATTTGAAGAGGCAAATGGAAAAGACACCTACGACCAAAAAATAAAATGTTCAGGAGAACAAAAAACGATTAAAAACTCTATTTTGAACGTTTGATTTAATTTTTAAAATTTTGTTAAACAAGCCGATTTAAGTTAACTTGTAACGAGTTTTGTGTCTAAAGCGTCTTAAGGTCTAAAGTCCATATTAATAATTGGACATAACTGATTTTTCCATGGAACCAATTAAAAGCAATATTTTAATGTACTTATATTTTATTTCCATTTCATGCAATTTCCTGCTAATTTAAAAGAAATTTTATCTGATGAATCTGAGAATGTTGCCAATGGTTTTACATATATGAAATCAGCAAAGCTGTAGAATAGGATTTAAAAAATAACACGTCACTATAAAAGAGAATACGGGCACTAATAACCTTAGTGTTGTACTGCATCAGAAATATTAAGTATATTGTTAAAAAATGTTCATAAACAATTCTAAGTGTATGAATTGCTTTTAAAAACTTAGAATATTAGCTTATTTTAAAACTTGACATATGACATAGCTGTGAAAATATTGAAGAGGACGATACACCTTGAATATGAATAAATGATGGGACTAGACTGGGTTTTCCCCTAAAGACGGACACGGCCTGTTTTTACGCATTTCGGATTTCGGAAAACATGTGACTTGACTATTTTTTTTCAATTTGCCTCTTCATTTTTAGTGTGTACATGCATTTGTTGTTCGGAGGGAATGTACAAGGATTACTTCATCAATTCCACCATTCACATTTTGGTTGATGACGGCATTCAGTCAGGATTGCCGGTGGCTGGGATTGAACGGACTACCTTCCGAATTAGAGTTCCACGTGTAAACCATGAGTTTCCTCTGTCGATTTGTTGTATTTTTCTACTGACAACAAAGTATTGTTGTAGCGGGATTGGATATTCAACGGCTGTCATTGCCTATGTATCGTATCGGATGTATAAATCGTCCGTCAGAATAGACCCTGAACCACCTGTGTGACTATGAGAGAACGTCCTTAGCAGAAAACAGCTGGTCAGTATAGGGCAGGGATCGATGGCGAGGAGGGTTGGTGGGGGGCAGGGTGGGGGATGAATAGGGGATGCTAATATCATTGCCGGAAATATGCATTTTATCTCAGGACTTTCTTAAATGTTATTGCTTTCTTTCCATTGGATGGTTTGTTATGCATTCGTATTGTGATTTCTTCGGATGAGGCATTGTAAAGAGAATGTAAAAGGGATGAAAAGATATCGGATTTATTGTCAAGTGACCGGAGTCAACCGTCAAAATAGGGTATTGGAATTTTACAAAAGGAAAATATTCAATTCAAATTTTCCATTTGGATATTTTACTAAGCGATAGATAGTGTGTGAAGTAAGAAAATTGCATTACCCTTGAGACACCCTGAGCTACACTTGGGAGATTAGGGTTCGTGTCCCAGTTGTGGTAATAATCAGTAACCAGGTACTCACTACCAACTGACATCATGGAAGTCCGAAAGTGTGTACAGATCTAAAGAATTTTGATAATTTTTCTAAAAATAATTTTAGAATAGCAATACAAAATTGTGATTGATAATTTTGGAATTTTAAGTTAAAAAAAAGCAAATACGTTGTTATGATATTCAATAATAAATTTTGTATGAGAAGCAAACGAAACAAAAACTTTAATTTTACAATCTTGAGACTTGCCCTAATTTTTGTTTTCATAACATAAGCGTAAAGGTTTTGACATGTGATGCCAGTAAGCTGTGCGAATATGAATTTGTAAAAAGCTTCTATTCTGGTAGTCTCGTAAGAACTCACATAAGATGTAGATTCTTGGACAGAAATAGGTTGAAATCAACTCAGTGTTAACGAGTGACAACGGCAGAACGTTTTCCTCGCCAAGGCTTCTAAGAGGATCGTGAATTTTTTATCATTGTTGAAGACGCCTCTCTGCTCTTTGCCGGTGATATTTTAATGAGAAGTGACAATAATATCGCATCTTTTTCAACGTAGTTCACGAAAGAACTGTAAGCTTCAAAGAAAATATTAAGAATGAGGACAAACTGGGAATAGACATCTCGCACTAAACAATCGAAGTTATAAGTCAAATGCCAATAATTGTAATACTTAATACTTTGCTACATTTTTTGTTCTGTATTTCCATTTGAAATACAATCAAATACCAAGTATCGCTGTACAACATCAAATAGTTTTAATACGAAATGAGTACTGCGTCAAAAACTTACGTATTCTAAAGAAGTTATTATTCCTTTACTCCCGTTTCCAGTGTAAGTTGGGTCTGGGGGTGCAAACCATCTAATATTTCTGGTGTAAGTCTTACACATAGTTTATTAACATGGTTTTGCCAGGACTGTGATGTCCTCTACTTCTGCAAACTCTTCGTCTTTAATTTCTTCTTCTCCTTTAATATCGTCCTCTTCTTTCTTGCTTCTTTCCACCTGCTCTCGCCATTCCCTTATGACCTTACATAGTCTTTCTGTTTCTAATTCTTCTAACACCCATCTCTCTTCAACATAATTTATTATTTGGTCTTGCCACTTCTCTCTTGGTCTTATTGACTATTTATCAAAATGTAATTTAAATTATATTATACTTGTTGTAAATTTTAAAGATGCGAAAATATGGAAATATGCATTTTTGTTGTATTTTAGAACAGAATAACTGGCATTTCGTTAGCATTGTTTTATATATCAAAGATGATGTCGCGATTCTTAAAATACTAATTCGAAATTGTATTATAAGTTGTGATATTATTACCTACTTCGGAAATTTATTAAATTTTTAGGGGCGTGTGGGTGTGACATGTTTTAAACGAACTCATATCTTGCAATTACCAGAAATAGCGATGATATGAACGTTATTCGATCAAAAGTGATACTTTTATAATAATGTTATGATAATGTTTCGTAAGAAGCCTGTCCAGGGTGAAATGCATGCCCCTCTTTAAGTGTCTCCCTCTAACTAGTAACTAGATAATATTGGAGTCCGTAAATTATTGTGAAGGGACGTCCGACGGGTGTTCGAGAGGCCTCAATCCCTTGCATTGGCATTAACAGCTGAGGAAAACCTCGAAAAAACCTTTAAGGGCACCCGTATGTGATAATATGGCTAAATCTGACTTTTTCATTTTTAAGGTTGAGTGAGTTCCTTGAAGTTTCAACATTATGTGGGTGTAATTTGTTTTAAAATCGAACCAGTACTTATTTATAAAAGTATTAATTTGCGAATATAGGTGCTATCTAATTTGTAGAAAGAAACTAATTCTATGTTAGGGTTAGGGGTAGGCATGTTAAAATCATTTTTTGCCATACTAGCCTTTAGCAGCTTTTTTAGCCTTTAACAAAACAAAGAATAAACAATTTTATAAATTTTCAAGAATTTTTTTAACGATTTGAAAATTTTCCCGGAAATTTTTAATAAAAAACATTTTCATGAAAATTCCCATCTCTAGGCCTAGACCCACATTGACTTTATTTACAAACCAAAACTTTAACTGCAATTATCTCAGAACTTATGTTTTCTTTATTCAATGTACCTTTTCTCTTAAGATTGGCTTGATAGAAAGTTTTGAAAATTTCAGGGCATGTTGGCACAGGTATAGAACAGCATTTGAATGAGCCATATTTTAATTTTTTTCCCCCAATAATTAATATTAATTATGAAGCATGTAAAAATGTGGATAAATTTATGTTATCATTCCATGACTTTTTTGGGGTCCATTTTTTAAAACTCAAAATGTTTTACATTAAATTTGCATAGGAAGGTTGTATCAGTTACCTCCAAAAAAATTAATTCACAAGCTTTAGCCATTCTTGAGAAAAGGTACATCAAACATGATTTTTTTGTTATCGTGGGAAACCTGTTATAAGGTGCAATTAGCCCCTCTTCAGGTGAACTAGGTATGTGCGAATAGGAAATTGTGAAGGGATGTCCGAGGGATGTTTAAGAGGACTCAATCCCTTGCATTCGCTTTAACGACTGAGGAAAACCTCGGAAAAAACCTTCAGTCAGGATTGCCGGTCTCGGCGGGATTCGAACCCGGGACCTCCCGAATCAGAGTCGAGCGCATAGCACCCGAGCCAACATCGGTAAAAATGATTAATTTAACATGGCTAGTATAGCCACATACGGGTACCCTTAAGTCATGATTGCCGGCCTCGACGGGATTTAAACCTGGGACCTCCCGAATCAGAGTGAAGCGTTAAACGATCGACCCAACACTGTCAGTAAGTAACATTGTAAATAGTATGCCATGCTCCGCGTGGTAGTCTCGACCCCTCTGCGTGCCGGTTAAGTAAATGTACGACCTGGGGTTCTATTTAATAAGTTGCCACTCTCGATCGACTTAAGTTACACGAGTTAGTTGGATGAGCGTAACGAGCGTAGCGAGCGAAGCGAAGATTCCATTTCACTACAGTGGAGAAAAAAATCCGGAATGTTTTTTTTTTTCTTTCTTTCTTTTTTTTCTGTATGTATTTTTGTGTGTTTGTTAACACGATTCCGGCTAAACCGATACTCCAATTGCGATGAAATTTTCTGGAGGCCTTCGAAATCTTTGAACTTAGAACTGCCACGTTTTTGAGCGCAATCGGAAAATTATTTCTTATGAAAATCGCAATTTTACAAATTTTTCGATTTTAAAAAAATTTCTTCGACTTATAACACCTACATGCTTAACCCGATTTTATTGATTTTTTCACAGAACCTTAATTTCATGAATTAAGATATTCGTGTCAAATTTGAGCGCAATCGAAAAATTATTTCTCATGAAAATCGAAATTTTACAGGTATAACACCTCATGTTTATCCTATTGTAGTAATTTTTTCACAGAACCTTAATTTTATGAATTAATATATTCGTGTAAAATTTGAGGCATTCGAATAATTATTTCTTATGAAAATTGCAATTTTACGATTTTTTTTATTTTTTTTAAATTAATAAAAATATAAAGTTAATTTTTTATTTAATTTAATTTAATTAAAAAAAATTCTTCGACTAAGTAATAATTTTTTCACAGAACAACAGAAAATCTGCATAACACATGGCAGCTCAATGCACCAATTACGCTCATCCAACAACGCGGCGGGACTTAAGCGTTTTCCTAGTAAATATAAATTCGACGAAACGTCAACATTTTGAGCTGACGTATCTACGAGAAACATTATAGGAAATGACAGAACTTAAGTGCATACATTGATCTCCGCAATCAACGAGGATTGGATTTTAGCTTGGCCTAGTTTAGCGACCTTTACCACTATTAAATCTTCAACAAAACGTATAATTTCTTCTTAATAAGCAATGTGACTTCATCTTACTTTTTCTTTCCTTGTAATTATGAAAATACTTGTTTTCAAACACACATCCAACTTTCCTTTGAGAAAGAAACTTCACCCACCATCAAAGCTACGAATGATACATTTTCTCTAGTTCTTACTCATAACTTATGATTACCGCAACCTAGCTTTGAGTGAGTTCTTAATAACTTGTTGGTAAGTTGGAGAAAAGATCACACGGTGCACATCGCAGATAAAAGCAAGTGATACTTGACTTCACTTAGTAAGATACAAACGATTTAATCCAAAGAAACGAAACCAAGGAAATGCTATGATGACAAAATAGAGCATCAGGCATGACGGCGTAGTGACACAGAATTACAATCTGTAACAACAAAATAGAGAAGTAGACATAGACGGCGTAGAGACACGGAATTACAATCTGTAACAACAAAATAGAGAAGTAGACATAGACGGCGTAGAGACACGGAATTACAATCTGCGAAAACAAAATAGGGAATCAGGCATAGACGACGTAGAGACACAGAATGACAACTAACGCCGTTAGTTATTCTTATTGTCCTTACGTAGGGAGCCAGCAATTTAGCCGAGATTGTTTAACCGGTTCTCACTCGAACACTAAAGTTAAGCAGAATCGGGCGTGGTCACGGGTAGAGTGGGTGACCGCTCTGCCCTGAAACTCACGTATATCGCTGGTTAGAGCAGATAAGAGGGTTCGAGAGCTAGTGTAACGGCTTCGTTCTCCTCGACGTCTGCTCGGCAGTCCGGGCTAGTGGAGGATTTTATATGACTGTCAAAGTTACACCGTCCATTTGAATGAGACGTTAAGCCGTTGGTCCCCTTGGTACTTTTCGAAAGGAGTAGGCTACGTGCCGGTACCGGGTTTCCTCTCCTCCCTTCTGTTCATACTAAGTCCTCATCTATCACCACTCATCGTCTCGATTAGCCAAAGTGCATAAATATGAGACGTTAAGCAATATCCATTCATCAATCAATCAACCTTACGTAGGGAACCTACCCAAGCAGGGACTATTTTGTCTACAATCAGGTGACTTTTTAGGTATAAGTTGGCTAGACAACAGGAATTCTATTGGGGCTGTTTTATAAACTTAATCCTAGAATTATCGTTTTTTTGTGAGGAAAACACTGAATAAATTTACACCCGTCAGAATTTCCGTCTGCGGGTATTAAGTCAGTGACTTTTCGAAAAAAAAAACTTGAGTTTAATGCATTTGATACTTTGCAAATATAATTAAACTACAGGGATAACAAACCATATTATACATTTATGTTGCCAGCAGCACCTTAAAAATTAAGTGTATAGCTTATGACATATTTGAGATACAAACTGAAGTTATAATTAAGATATTTAAAACACAAATATGTTTTAAATGTCGCGGGTAAACGAGAATCTATTATAGTGATTGGATTAAATTTGATTGCATCACGTTTATTTAAGAGTTTAACACTCTTGTTTGTAGGCTAATGGTGACGGGTAAAAGTAATCCAACCTTTTGGGGGCTAAATAAATAACCACTGCACTCTTACCCAAGGGTCAACAAATCTGTATTATCCTTGTTAAAGGGAAATGCCAAAAACCGCATGATAATCGGACTTCGTGTTCGGTTTTTATCGTGGTGCGTGACACACAATCAGCCATATGGGCGGACGGACGGACGAACACAAATTTAATATGATGAATAAAACGGAGCAACACATATGATGTATTGAGCGGAGATTTGCTTCATCACTTACACAAAATAGGACGCCCCTACCATCACATCGCTTAAACGTTAATTTAACATATTAAATAAAATGCATCCACTATTGTACTTAATCCAGCATACGATCTCAAAAGATATGATTTTTTGTATGAAACCTAGACAGGGTTAACTATACCTTCAGATAGCTAAATGTAAACGGAGGCGAGTGAATATGTCTAGGGAGTATTTTATAAAATAGTCTCAGCATTAATTGCCTTCAGACTTTGAATTAATTCAGTCGCTCGTATCGAATAGGACGTTCCCGATTAAGACATTAGCGCAAGGAGATGACGTACACGTCTATAGATGACGCGGGTGTTTCCAAGGGTGGAAACTATCAAGAGAACGCTCAGTCGTCATGCCTGCGAATTCCTTCAGGATGTTACTTCCCCAGCGAACCTTACCTCATTACATTAAGAGCAGGCTAACAAGACGTATATGCATATCCCTAGGTCAACAACAAACATCTTCTTATTTTCCTACTCGTCACATAAACATATCCGATCGATGACAATACGAAACCTATCTTTAATTTCTACTAAATCTATCTTTAATTTCTACTAAATCATACTTAAAAGAAATCCATCTATCTATGAGTACTTATAATAATGACATAGTACTTTAAAACGATAGAGAAAGTTAAATTACTTATTGGATGAGCGAAGCGAAGACTTCAATTTCACTGACTCCCCCCAAAAAAAATTAGCTCGGGTGTTTTCTTTTTCTTTTTTTTCTTTTTTCTTTTTTGTTTGTATTTTTGTCTTATTTGTTCGCGCTCTACCGGGCAAACGACATATGCGATCTTGAAGAAAATTTGAGGGGACCTTCGAAATTTTTGAACTAAGACTTGTCACGTTTTTGGGTACAATCGATCAAATATATTTTCTTGTGATTATCGTACTTTTTTACGATTTTCTTCGATTTTTAATAAGATCTTTTCGTGATTTTTGGCCCGCGACCGGGCAAACGGCTACTCCGATCATGATGAAATTTTATGGGAACGTTTAAAATCACTAAAATTTGACACATTTGAGACATTTGAAGAAATATTTCTCATAGCAATCATACTTTTACGTTTTTTTCATGATTTTTAATTTCTTAATGGAACTTGAAAAAGTAATGAGATCCCACTTAAAAACGTAATCATTGTACAGAAATAATAAAATGAAACTCATCCATCAACGCGACTGGAAAAAGTGTTTGCGAAGCGGGCTAGTATTTGTTTAAAACTGACATTTTGAAATTACAAACGACGAGAGTATTAAAAACACAGAACTAAGATATTTAGATTATCGAAGAAGAACACACAAAAATCTCATAGTGCTTTAAAATTCTTGGTAGAGGTGCCGATTACGAAACAATTATCCTTTTAAAAATATTAGCCCCGGTCCCTTGACCCTGGAGGTCTTTGAAAACATTACTTATCATCTATCTTGAAGGGCAGGAGTTCCTGTTCGGTTTCTATTGTGAGACGTGACACACGGACGGACGGACGGACAGACGGACGGACGGACGGACGGACGGACGGACAGACGGACGGACGGACGGACGGACGGACGGACGGACGACGGACGGACAGACGGACGGACGGACAGACGGACGGACGGATGGACGGAAAGAAAATAGATGATTCTCTACCCTAATATTATCATTATTTCAGTTGGTCTGTGTAACAATATCGCTGGGTATGCGTGAGTGTGCAGGGGCTCCATTGTTATATTGTATTCTAAATTCTTTCAAGCAAGATTTTGAAAAACAAGAATCAAGGTTAAGAGGATGCAGGACACGCGTTTTAGCCATATAAGTGTTCGCTCGGCTGACTGACACCACAGGTGTTTGGAATTTTGTACGGTTGTCACGAAAGGGGAAATATAGCTCTCTACAATAACATTTTTTTTTAAATTTGGTTCAACAATTTTTTTAAATAAATTGATTTTCACTATTTTTGATTGAGTAAAGAAAAAGTACAAATTGACAATAATTGTGATCATTTGTGGATAATTGAAACAAAATTTTGTAAATTTACGGCTGTAGGGATGTCCATATATGCTTTATTGACAACTTTGCAAAGTTGTATATACTTCGTATGATTCTTGGCCGTTATATTCGCTCGGCCAGGAAGATCCGACGTATATGACATTTTGCTAGGTTGTCAATAAAACATACATGGACAGACAGTCCTACAGATAAAACATACATGGACAGACAGTCCTACAGTCAAAGATTTTTTTTAATTGTCTTTGTCAGGCAAAATAAAAACGAATATAGTAAATTTTGAACTTTTTAACAAAATCATAAATTCAAGAAGACTAATTTATTTTTTATAAATTATTTTAAAACAAATTTTAGAAATGTGTTACTGCAGTGCCTTTATATTTCCACTTTCGTGACAATTGTTCAAAATTTCGAACACCTGTGGCGTCAGTCAGCCGAGCGAACAGCAATTTGCCTAAAACGCATGTCCTTTACGCTCTTAATTAACTGTGAAGAATACATCAGATTATTCCCAGGTTTCCTATAACATAATGTAGGGCTCTTGATTCCACAAAAGATCACTAGAAATTGTGTGTGAAACTTTAGTTTAGTGGCCTTATCTGGAACTGGCATTGGCTGAATGATTACAAACTACAAAAAATAAAATGATTAAAATAAAAGTATTGCGCGACGGTGACGATATTGATTAACTAGAATAAAGATTTCAGCTGTCATGAAGCGAGACACAACTAAGATATCCTGAACCGTGAATTACGTGGATGATTTTGGTAAACAAAATAAACTTACGCAATGCTTCAAGCGGGTTGCAAATTAATTAGGACTGTGTGGGTAGAGGTTTTGACAGTCGGGTAGGATTCGGTTTCCGGTACTGACCTGCGACGGGTTTTCGGGTACGGTTGGGTAGGAAAAAGACCGCCTTGATAATACTGCCAGTAAAAATGTATATTGAATTTTACTGGTGAAGTCTCGGAACATTATGATTTTCTCACAGTTCATTTACTATAGTCTACATTTATTGAATAGCATTTTGTATAAGCTAAAATTTGTCTGGACCGGCACCTCCACCATCCCCTAAAAAACATTTGACTTGACTTGACTTGACTTGACTTGACTTGATTTGATTTGATTTGATTTGATTTGATTTGATTTGATTTGATTTGATTTGATTTGATTTGATTTGATTTGATTTGATTTGATTTGATTTGATTTGATTTGATTTGATTTGATTTGATTTGATTTGATTTGATTTGATTTGATTTATTTGATTTGATTTGATTGGATATTGCTTAATGTGCTCATATTAATGCACTTTGGCTATTCGAGACGATGAGTGGTGATAGATGAGGATGAAGGAGGGGAAACTTGGTACCGGTACGTAGCCTACTCCTTTCGAAAAGTACCAAGGGGACCAACGGCTTAACGCCCCATCCGAAAGGACGGTGTATAACCTTGACAGTCATATAGGTTCCTTTACTAACCCGGACTTCTAATTCATTTACTATCGTTTACTCTTATTGAATAGCATGTTGTTGTAATATAAGCTAAAATTGTCTGGACCGGCACCTCCACCATCCCCTTTGAAACGTTGTTTTGTTACTTGAAAATTGAGTACTGTCTTTTGGACTAGCGGATCGGCCCCAAAATACCTGATCCGATCCGAAATTCGGGCATCCGCACACTACTTAAATAAATAAAGACATTCAGTTATTACTTGTTGTGTTATAGATAGATAATCGTCTTTATTGTTCTAGGCGGGACTAAGGCCAGATAGGCCTTTTCTTCCCTCCAACCTAGTCATATACTAAATATATTTTTACAGAATTGTTTCTGTATACAATTATTAGTCACAATTTACAAGAAAAATATTTAAAGATATTAAATTTACATTATTGTAGTCCATGCATATACATTTTACCCAAATATACTTTTATTCGTACTATAATTATTAAGTGAGTCGTCTACAGAAGTTAGAATCAAGCAATTGTTGTGAGTTAACATATTAAAAACTAGAGTTATTAAGCTATTGATCTGGAGGGGAAAAGAGGGGTAACTAATGGGGAAGCCTAAATGATTGACTTCCAGAAGGAAGTTGGGATGAGGGGGGCGTTTAACGGGGTAACGGCGAATAGCGATCTAGGTGACAGTGGGAGAGGGGAGGTTCGAGGTATGACCATGAGGTGTGCAGAAGAGGCGGTGCATGCTGGAGCTGTTATTGCTGACAGTTATAGAATCGAGGTGGGACGTGGCTGGCCCATATAGCTGGGATAGATGAGGGGTGTGCGTACGTAACATCCGGCAGATGAGAGGTATGAGAGGGGGGATTCCCTTGACAGGCAGGATCGAGGAAATGGGGAAATGAGTGGGGGAGAGGGATGGTGGTGGTAGGTCAGGGAGTGGCTTGCGAAGAAGTGTGCAGTATAGTTTGTTGCCGGTAGCGCAACCAGAGGAAGGAGACAAGAGTGAGAGGGTAGGTCGTCTAGGTAGGTACCCGAGGGAGAGAGAGGTGGTCAGTGCAGGGTAGAAAGGAGTGGGATGGTGACACGAGCGCAGCGCGCAGGCAGCAGGGCAACAGCGCGCAGCTGTGAGACCTGTTGAGCGGAGCTATAAACTGTTTGCAGCTCGGCTTCTACCGCCAGTGTTCTCCACACTCACGAAGAAGACGCACGCTCGAGCTTCCAGCACCAGCTTGCTCCTCCAGACTTCGAGAACTTAGATTCAAAAGGCTAGGGCTAGGGATATGTAGCTTCTAGACAAAGAACACGTTAGCTTCTCAAATAGAATTAAAATCAAATCTTTGGGGGCACAGTCCGTTTATTATATTTAAAAAAGTTTTTAAGTAAGGTAGCCAAGTCGGCAGCACTCACGATGAGTGCTGCCGGCAACAATGGGGCTAGTGGTAGCTCTAATGATGATAATGACAAAATATCGGGGGTAACCAAACTCATTGGGGCAGTTAATTGTTGGAAAACCAACAAGGCAATCGAGACCTGGGTTAGATTAGCAAAAGAACGAGTTAATCTTCTCACTCCAAATTCATCGTGGATAAAAAAGGTAAGAACGAAATTTTTTACATTTTGCTTCATTTTCAGGATGTGCGTCGAGTATGTATTTGTGTAGAAGAATAATCGTAGATTTGTTTACGGTGTTTTGTTGTGTGTGTTGTATATATGAGTTCATGTAATGATGTCATGAAACTAGCGGTAATTTTCAATAAAATGCGTAATTGACTAAGAAATACAAGATAATATTTTTATAAGTTATTTCGCCGTGTAAAGTATATAAGCTTATATGATTAAGAGAGTAATTAAAATTAAGAACGCGGTTAGTATTAAGAAATGCCCACGTATGAATATCTAGGGTACTGGGCATTATTATTACTAAATAAGTGCCACAAAAATGTTATAGTCTTAAATAAAACAATTGAAACGTCGCATAATATAAATGGATTATTTCCCCGACAGCATGTCAAGGAATAAATATTTAAATTTGTGTATACATATTTTGTTTGCAATCAAACGCGCAAATACAACGACGAGAAAATACGATTACGTCTATGGCTTTTACGTTTCTGAATCACGTTTATATAAATAGGTAAGACGGAAAAAAATCTCATAATGGTATACGTAACAAACGTCCCTTGAATAAAATTTCAAATATCGGTTCATATCGTCGGTACAAATACTCTTTTCGAACCAGTAGAAGAAAAATATACAGAATGCAAGTTATTACGAGAAAAAACATTTCGAAAAATTACATGTTTAGACAAAGTTTAGTGTAATAAATAGTACAAAATCAGCCATTGAGCCCTCCACTGATGGTGAGCGGAAGGAAATTGCCATATTCATCTTAAATCTACACGACTCAATTTTTTTAACGTTTCGCTCCTATCAGACGGACGGACATTATATGCACTATGTCCTTAAATTAGATGAATTCTTGATTCAAAAGCCCTAATTACTCCGGAAGAATAAACTAAACGCTCGCTTGTTCTATAGTTGTTAGTTAGCTACCAACATTTTAGTTTTACTACCTCGATGGGCTGTTAACTTGTTTGCAACGCGGAACTTGCCTCTGGAATTATATCGCAACCATCACACAATCAACAAGTGTCTATACGAATACTGGAAGACTGCACATATTCTCAGCTACAGAGATAGCAGTCCGAAATTAAATTCCATAATATGCTGAGAAGCCAAAATTGCATAAAAATCTACTTTCATGCCACGATAAATCGGACCCATACGAATGTTTATAACAATAATTATTGTTAATATTAATCTTAGGCGGAATACCTTTGATTGCGTCGAGTACAAAGAACTATACCATATTATATATTCTACTCGCTATCTGAGAAAAACATTCAATTTCTATCGTAAATCAGCAAGTTGAAAATTGTCTTAAAAATAATAACAAATAACGAGTATGTTCTGTTTTGTGAAGGATTCAATAACGTTCACCTATCTTGCATTTGTTTATTGAAATTGTAAGTAATATTATAAAGTTAGAAGCAATAATTAAAAACTTGAGTTCCCGTCGCTCTAGCCACTCTGTACACTCTTTAGAATGGTGGCTGGTCAATGCTAATGTTTTATTAATAAAATACGTTTAAAGACTGACGCCAACATAAAACGATAAAACCTGAGCGAAATTAACATTTTTGATGTATCTCAAAAACGCTACACATTTAAAAATTAACAATATGTATTTTGTGGTTTTGTTTGCCTCTCCTGCGTATAAAATATAAAAATATTATATACTCACGTCTAGTGGGGTTCAATCGTTTCGTCCGCCGGTACAACCCATTTGGAATTTGTCGTATTCCTACTAATAAAACAATAAGTGCGTCAGGAGATTAACAGATAATCCATTAACTCATAAAAAAACTAAATATGTGAGAAACATTTGGCAAAGCTTGACGTCGCGAAAAATGTTTGCAGTGCTAGATATCACCAAAAATTAAGTAAATTGTAAGATGATGTAAAAATTTGAAAGAGATATTTGAATCATCAGTAACAATCATTATTAAGAACATCATCGAGATACTAAAATAAATAAAAAACAAAAAATTAAAATTAAAAATTAAAAATTAAAAATTAAAAATTAAAAATTAAAAATTAAAAATTAAAATTTACAAATTAAAAATTAAAAATTACAAATTAAATTACAAATTACAAATTAAAAATTAAAAAATCAATACTTTGTCCATTATTTAAATTACGCGTCGTAAAAATATCATATCATTTCAAATAAATGTAAATTGTTTAATATATAAATGTGTAACATTTTCATAACAACGCGCATTCAAGGTTATCTGTTGTTTCAAAGAGTATCAAACCATTAATACGATTTAAGTAACTTTCGTCGTTTTCTTCGCTCATCGTAGTGATTCGTATACGTATATGATATAATATTCAGGTTGACAATATTGCTCGTTCACCAACGCAATTCATTTCACGAGTTAATTCCTCATTGTAAATGGTCGTATAATGTTCGTTCAATCACCGAGCTCGGATCGGATGGGATGGGATGGGATGGAGTGGCGGTAACCAACAATCAGAAACACAACCGCTAGCCATGCCCGGAACCACGTTCATATGATGTGGCTTCTAACTTTTCATGTAATTACCTCCATATCACGTCCTCTCGATAAAGCTGGATTAAGTTTACAACTCGAAATAATCTGTTTTCGATTTTAAAAATCGTACTACGTGATATTTGTTCGAAGAGCGGTACAGTATGATAATCCATGTGTAAACGTTTATACGATCTCTCGTGGCCTAGTTGATAGAAATCATGCGTTGGAAAACAAATTCATATTTAAAAAGAGACGAATGCAATAAAAAATATGTTCACATTAGCAAACACAGACGAATGCAATACAAATAAGTGTTCACGTTTTAATATCATAGACATGGGTTTGAACACGCTCCTAGCTTTACTCGATTTCTGGATAGGGGAATTACGATCTATACATTTATTATATTTCGACAGGTTAGTGAGGGAATTTACTTGTTTAATTTGTTCGGATGAATAAATACATCGTGGTAAAATTAAAACTGTTGTCATACGCAGCAATAGGTTCCCCCACGTCGTGGTCGTCTCCGTCTGTGTCATCATCCGTCCGTGTTGTCATTGTCGTCGCCGTCGGGGAGGTAGTCAAAGGGAAGGGGAAAGTTACCCGACGACGACCCAGAGCTCGCCATTAGTTTCAGGGAGTAAAACTCCCCTAATCACGGGCCAAACCACGAGAAAGTTGCGATTTGGAATTTGATAGCCCACCTTTGACAAGAAACAACGGATTTGAACATACGTTAATATTATATCGAGCGTTTCAATCTTTATGGCTTGACTCGTTGGATATTTGCATCGAGCAGTGAGCATAAAATATATTCATGGCTGATAGATAGATGTTAAGGATGCGAAATTAATGCTTTTTCCGGTGTCTCAAGACTTTTATCGCGGAATCGTGGCTAGAAGCTGCTTGAACCGGCGCCTCCACCAACCGTGATATTTAGTACGACATAACATACTGTATGCGCTGCCTTATTACAAACGCATGAGCGCGACTCTATTAACTACTCTAATTAACTTCATTGCATTACTTACAGAACGTCAAATAGGAATTGTGAGTTCTAGATGCTAATTCCTCGATTAGTTATTTTTGGAAACGATACAAAATTCACGATTTACTATTATCCACTAAAAATTAGTTAAACACCATTGTGTTACTTTTATTCTGGTAACAATACAATTGTATTGATTATAAATGTACCGATATGATATAGTTTCCCATTAGAAGTGCAACAAAACCATCCCATTCCGAGTTTTGATTGGAAAAAAATAAGCAATTAACGATTTGCCAAAGTTGATCATAATTTACGATCTAACATTTTTATATTATGCTCCTAAATATGTGGTATGAACCGTATGATCTAGATTATTATTACTGTGAGCCCGTATATGGGCGACGTCCTGCATACGATGTTGTATGTCCACCGTATGAGATACTTATATGGTTGATTTTCTTACCTACCCTACTACCGTATGATCGGCTGTGAGACTGCTACGAATTTTCCCGACCACTGGCACTGGAATAGTTCACATACATATTCAGTGCTCAAAATGTAATAAGTTATCTTGCATCAACTACTTCATTAATAGAATAACACCGACTACACATACAAAATAAGTAATGTGCACTAATAACCTTAGTGTTGTGTGCCCTTAAACACAAATAAGTAACTAACTACTAACTTACTAACTTACTAACTTAATTGAATAAAATTAATGATCGAGAAGCGGTATCCAATTAAAATTGATAAACGTAAAACAGCGCCCTAATCGTATGTGCCACCGCGGACGGCTACAAAAACCGAAAATACCTGAACACTAGTTCCAAATAATGAACCCGCTAGTAGTTAGCCAAAAAATAATTGAACGGCGTGCAAATGTTTTTAATTTTTTAATTTGATGCCTTGAAAAGTACCAAAAAACATGATTATCCATTTTTAACAAAACCGATTGTTTTTTTCAAAAAATTAAGGGCTACGTACAAGAAGCAGTTAATTCCACATTTTAAAAGTTTATTTTGTGCTTCGCGGATGTGAGCATAAACCAGTTATTTTGTAACACGAAGTTAAAACATGTCCAACACATCCTTTGCCATTTACCGTCATTAAATTGGATTTCTGTTTAGCCCAGTCGGGAATTACGATAATTGCAAATCAATCATATTTTGACTTTTAGGTGAGAGAATTTATTTGTTTATTGCGGACTCGTTAAATCAACACTTGCATCTTGGTAGTAATGAGAGACAACGGGTTCCGGCAGTTAAAACCTCCACATATAACTCGACTCTTTGGTTCTACGCGTCGAGCGGTGACCATTTTATAACAATAAGATATATTGACAATTGATAGATGTTTCCGATGATTGAAGACTTTTAATTTTATTAGTATTTTATTTTATTGTAGTAAATAATAATATTTTCTTTGTATTTACGTAAAACGAGGCTGGACCGGCACCTCCACCATACATATACTACTAAATGGTATATTACCCCCAAAAATTATTTTTAGCACATTATTTGGCATAATACTAAACTAAAATAATCCCTTCAAAGATAATCTAATTAAGTTGTGAAAAACACGTATGTTTTAAGCTTAATAATAGATAATGTAATTAAGTTGTGAAAAACACGTATGTTTTAAGCTTTTTCAGTTGGTGAAAAATGCGTTTTGACAAATTTCTCGCTTCGCGCAAATCGGCTTTGACCTGCTTTTTTATTGTTTCCCATATATACAAGAGCATTATACCAATCTACAATGGCTATTAAAAATTAAATCTTGAAACTGTGGACAAATATACACTTAAACACGCAAAAATATGAATCCCGATATTACACCTTTTCCCGGTAAACAGCGTATTTTGACTGATCACTTGCCCAAATTACAAAACCAAAACCAACTTATTGTATGTAAAAGATCGACAAGTACGTCTGACCACAATCGTCCAAGATCGTCGCAATGTTATTTATTATGGGAGATTTTCGCCGATGGGACCTAGCTCGAAAATTACTAAGTTTGACAGTTTTATACCGAATATATGGTTTTTCTTGGACGCCGCATAATTCATGTGTGTGATAGTCCGTCATCGAGCACCACTCATTGTCTCCAATAGCAATATTTGATTAATAGAGACGTTAAAGGAAGAAAATCAATTACCGTAAGAGCTGATTTATTACTACCGTGCACAAACAGGTGGTTGTTTTGGTTGCAATATAACTACTCTCTAAGATGTGGTATGACTTCCGTTGACCTACTTTTTAGGTCGATTTTGTAACCTACTACTACTACGAATTTTTCCGAATACGTGCATTTAAGTAATATACATAAATCCACCGCCCAAAATGTACGTTTAAACGCATAATACACTTATTAAATAAAATAAGTCATTTTGACGTAATATCCCGTGAAAATATGTTTTAAAACTATTGTATGTTTGTATTTTTTTATTAATTAAAATTAAATTTTGTATTAAATAAATGAAATTCATAAATTACAAATTTTAAAATAATTAAATTATAGTTCACATTTATAACAAAGTAATTTGCTTTTTAATGTTAAAGTAATAACTAATAACACTATTAATATCACACCCCTATTCCAACATGCGTCGGGTCTGGGGGTGACGACTCACAATTTTCTCGGGCTACGGCTTATCAGTGCTTGCTAGCCAGGCTCAGCACCTCATCTTCTTCGCTGTCTGTTAAGACCGGCATTTGCATTAGTTCTCTCCATTTCTTTCTGTCTTCCCAGGTGCATACACTAAGGTACGTTTATATAACCTTAAATATTGTCGTTTGCACCTTTATTCGATGAATAATAGAAAAATTGAGCGCCATTCGAAACAGGATTTAAAAAACTTTTGTGTCCCATTCTAGGGTATTGAAACAAAGCTTAGCGTTCCGTTGGTAAAAGAAAATTGTACGTGGAACCCACTGTGAATATGTAGAAGAGACCTTTTTTACGGTGGCATAGCATGTTCTTGACTATGTCAACAGTCCGACGCAAGATATTCTTTTTTCAAAACTAAATATAATATGGTGCAGAAGAATAGACCTTTCTTTCCTGAAGTTATCTGAGAATCAATAAAATTCTCTGCGTTCCACAAAGTGAAATGTCCGTCCGAATTGTTGGAGACCGTCTCTTAGATAAGATTTCTCCCTGGGCGCTACAAGCTGCAGGGTCTTTACGGAAACAAAGAGGAGATTGATATGAGTAGTCAAAGAATTCCAGGTACGTGAACTCCTAAGCGAATAGAAATATTATCGAGATGACTCAAGGTATTATATTCAATTGCAGTGAAATTATCTTATACTTTCCGTTTATATTGTCAATTAAAATCAAATAATTTTGACTTTGATTTAATTTAGATTATTTTTATTATTATTGATATCATTATTATTACTGGCTTCGCAGTACTGGTCTGCTCGGGAGAGAATGTCCAAATTGATAAACGTTCTTCGTAAACTTGCCATCACACATCAATATGTGTCATATCTTATATGTCTTATGTTTATTGTTCATATTTATTTAATCGGTTGTATGTAGAGGGGTGATGAGGATCCCCAAAGTGTGGCCCCAAAGAAAACTATGATTATACATTGACAATGTAACATTGTGCATCTTTGTAAGATATTTGTAAAGTGTGTTTAGACAGAAAGCGACATCCACACACCAATAAACACCATCTGATAGTAATACAGAAACGTTCACCACATACATACTACTAAATATATTCGGAATGCTAAACTAAAAGTATTTAATAATAATTTTTAATATTTTTGCAAATCAACAATTTTTTATATTTCAACGAATCTATTTTTAATAAAAACCGCAAACGAAACCGATATTAGAACGACATTCGTTCTTTTAATTTATTCGGCAGTGATAAATTATATTTTGGGAACAATGATTTGCTAGATCTTATCTAAGGATTAATATACGTAATTTTAAACTATAACAAATTACATTAGTTTCAATAAAATTAAGTAATTTCAGTCAGAGCTCGTGCCTCATGATTTAAATGACAATTATTTCGCGCCGTCAAACTGAAATGAATGATCAATTTGATCTTCGTTTTAAGCACGAATTAATATTATTTTCGTCTATTTCCGAATTTTGGCTTATATTCATAATCAATCAACCAAACTCAAACGATCTATGTCAGCTATAAAACATGTCTTAAAACTTTTTTTTTAAACTCTTAAACTTAACCTAGTTTGTCTGGTTGCCGGCCACTGGTGGAGCTCGCAACTTGAGTTAGGTGTCCTGTATCATTGCTGTGATCAGTTTTTTACTTATACAATTTCCAATAATTATTATATGTCTGATACGATTTTAATAGAGTCAAGATCTTTCGGACTAAATTGTTAGCAAGATTTAAACACAAGAATGAAGATTCGCGTTCGGCGGTTTCTTCCGCGAAAGTTTGATTACTTCCTGATTTGCTGTTCCTGATTTTTGGCAAATCTCATATTCGTTTGAGTGGGATCGTCTAATAAATCAGTATTTTTCTGTTCGTTTTTCTTTTTTGATGATTTTTTTTCTTTCTTTTTTTCTTTTCTTTTTCCCCCTTTTTTATATTTGGTTCATTACTTAATTGCATTTGATATCCTTTTTAAATTTGTTTAAAATTGTTGTGTTTTAATACATTGTTGATGTAATATTAGTATTTCAAATATTTACTTAACTGTAGTTCATTGTTGTGTATGTATCTGTGAAATTAGCGTTATTTAGTTGTCCTCCTTTGTAAATCAGTTTTTTAACTGAATATTAAAATAAAATAATTAAAAAAAATAACCAAATACTTATCCGAGAATAAATATTTTCTAAAATTTCCAAAACAATGAATGAGAGGGATAAAGTTAGTATAATTAGTTCAGACTGCTTCTCTTTGTGGTCTCTAATGATCGTGGGTTTGAACACCGCACAAAACAAGTTGTTGATTGTCGTTCAACTTATAATATCACCGCTCGTCGTCTCACGTGACACCACTGCATTAATAAACAGGTTGTGCTTCACACTCTACGCGACCCCTATTAATCTCACACAGCACTATACTTACAAGCAAAGTTGTTCGTAGCATTATATTCTGCAGAACTTTATTAAATACGTCGCCGCAGATTAATCATACTCGGATGTTTACCGACCATCCGCTTGATGTATTACGGAATAAATCCCCGTTCAGAAAATAAACGAGTTGTTTAAAATTATCAACCACTCGCGAATGGGGGAAGTGGAGGGGGAAATAGACTTTTTAATAATGATTTGACTTCCACATGCTCACACACTGAACATACCCTAGTATACTGACAGCAATTAGTTTTTCTGTTGTTGTAGCTTTGGTGATTATAATTATAATATTCTGATGTAAGAGGGTCACATTCAGGGAAAAGTGAGTGGGGGAAAATCACTCATCCCCCTACCCCTATCTAAAAAACGGTTATCAACACTTTTGAAAATCAGTTATGTGACTTGAGTGGGTAGACTCTTAATACCAATTTATGTTTCTTTCTTTTTGTCGCTTTCTCAAGAAAGCCCTTGTGTATAATTCAGAACATGAATGTTTATTTTACATATTTTTCTACGATCCAGTGTTTTTGTAAATAACATTTGTTTGTTACCGTCATTTTGTTTTGATTGGAGGTTTATTTTCCCCTCGAGTGGCTGCAGATATTATTTAAAAATATTCCTCATGAAGTATTTGTAGACGGTAAGCAGTTAGGTGTAATGCAAACCTGTGTAAACAATATTTGGCTCGATAGCATCGAGATCAATACCATCTTATTTTCCGGGAACGCAAAAAGGCCTTTGTTGACTTTAATCTTCTTTCGTATCGGAGCGTTTGAAAAAGAAAATACTTGCGAGCAAATGATGATTTCAAGAAACTCTATTGGTAGCTAGTTGTAAGAAGGTGGATTGAATTCTACGGGTCTCGAGTGGCGGATATCAAGAGGAGTCGTAGAACGATTCTTATTGCAGCAATGTGATTTCAGATAGAAGAGAGATTAAATCAAGCGGATAGTGGATCGAAGAGAGTGGAAAGAGAATGATAATACTAAGAGACATCGGGTTAGGCCAGAAGGTGGATGGGTGACCTTTCACTTCAGAAGTTCACTGTCTTTAATACCTGATTCTCAATTATTGTATAGTGACATTCTCACTCACAATCACACACATACTAAAACTCACTATCACCACACTAATATTCGCACTCACATTAAAACCGACAGAAACTCGAAATCTCCCTCACATTAACGCTCGCGCGCCGGGAGCGGAAGAAGAATATTCAATACTATTTGAAATACTTCTCTTGAATTGAAATCGCGATAGAAAAGTTCTCATCAGAAGTCATAAAATCATAGAAAAAACATTACGCACTCATCGAAAGGGATATCAAGGAAAATATTGACGGGAACCTTAAACTTAAACTAAACTATGCAATTGAACAACTTTAAAGTTTTAATATATTGTGATCAATTTTTAACATGCTTTCAAGTCACTATTTAGTCAAATCAAATCAAATCAATTTGGAAATTGTACATTTTTATAATGTAATCAAATTGTAAGTGTACTTTTAGGTATTTGAAATACAAACTCAAGCATACTAAACTGAGATAACACAATACAAATATGTCATTCTTTAGAAACTCATAGTAGCTAGGTAACAAATTGTAAATAATAATTACAATGAAGCAACATAGCAAATTTCCGCGAGCGTATCTGTAAAGTGATCATAGGAGTTGACAGAAATGTAATATTTCGCCTAACGGCATATACCACAAATGGTGATAAAAAACAACTTCCTTCTCTAGAAGAAAAAAATCTGGAGATAAATGCTGAACTACCTCTATCGGGGAATCAACTTCGTGCTCTAGAATAAGAATCTATAGGGATTATAGCTATACTATTATTATTATTATTATTATTATTATTATTATTATTATTATCATTATCATTATCATTATTATTATTATTATTATTATTATTTATTATTATTATTATTATTATTATTATTTTTATTAGGTCTTTCGCTTCACTTGCACTGCCCTTCAAGAAATATCTTTTACGGAAGAGAGGCTGAATAAAATTAATGATAGCGGTCTGCTAGTTAATAGGCCTTAGGGATGGACATCCCCGAGTCATTACTGTGAGGAAGGAAATGGTGAATGATATAACGTTTCGTAATTTAAAAATATATTTAAGAAATAAAAAAAACGTTTGTTTAACCGATTTCAAACCGATCACGAATATCCTGTACTGGGCCTTAAGACTATATTTATTTCGCTGCGCTTTTTTGTGGAATCATTGCATTGTTACATAAAAATAGCCGTGATGTATGATTAATTTATTTTAATTATTTGTTTTATTAATATAACAACATTATGTAGCAATACAAAAGGATTTTCAGGAGTATGCTTAATATTTTCCTCTGAAAAGGCATTTATTGTGTTCTGTACAAGTGCAATAACTGCCATACACTTGTGTTGCAACTACGTTCATCATAATCCGTGCATGGCACACTTAGACCAAGCACCCACTTAGAAAGCGGGGATGAAATTAGATGGTAAGAGCGCGGCTGATCTTGATTGCTATTGTTCAAGAAGGCATGGCGGTTACGAACCGCGTGCGAGAGTAGAAATGCAATGAGAGGGGGGAGGGGGGGGGGGGGGAGAGAGAAAACCAAGTGGTCTCGAGAACAATACTATCGATCATATGCGAAATAATTGTTGTTGAACGTCTTTGCGTTTCAATAATCGGAGAAAATTCAATTTGTATCTTAAATAATCCAAATTAAATACAAAATACAAGTCAGGACTAGAAATCAACTAATATCAGTTCATTATTTGTAGATGGTTTCAAATTAATTATTTTCAATAGACATATTCTACACGTGTGAAAATTAACTTTTTATTTTTCAACTTCAACAAAACTTTTTTTTTACATTTTCTTTTTTTTATTTTTTAAAGAAAATAATTTAACATTTCAATTGAATGTCATGTTTCTGGTTCCACCAGCTCCAAATTTTATTTGAATCTAGGGTTTTACGAATCCGATGTTAGTTTCGTTGAAACATTAGCGAAATTAATAGTTTCGTCTTATTTTTAAAAAAAGGACGATTAAAGAAGTGCACAAGGGCGATTTTAACTAAACATATCTTAGAATACGCTCACAGACTTGACAGATTGAGTGTAGAAATTTCGAAACTTCCCTAAAACTTTCATCGTAACCGAAGTAAATATTAATTGTCCATTAGAGTGAGAACAATACACAAAACGCGAAACGAACAATCATTGGACTTTTTACCGAGTACAATTTCAATCGCTTCGATTATCAGATCATCTCTTGACTGTGTTTATACAACAAGCTAGATAATCATTTTATTGTGAAAAACTTTTAAAACAATTCTATTATTATTCATTTTGTGCCCACTAAGGGTCAACAAGTGTTTACCCAGAGACTTAATTAACTTTACAAACCTAATGTATTGTTAAATTGCCCTCCTTTATATATCGGTTTTAATAACCTTATAGGATAGACGGGGTAAAGAAAGAAATAGGACACTTTTTGATTGCCTGCCATGAAAATAGAATCGATGACTTCTATAATCGAGCATAACATTTATACAAACCACCCCTAATTTAGTACTCCAGGAGCGAAAATTATCCTGAATTATTCTCGAACTGCTAAGTTGCAATCTTCAGTTAGTCACAACAGAATTTTGGAGCTCTTTATTTCTAACCAGTATCGATTAATAGACCCCGCTCCAGACTTGAGTGATATCAACACTTCAACAGCACAATTACTTTTCAAAATACAGAAAGCTCTGAATTGAGTTATTTGCTGTAATAAAGTAGGCGTGTATAGACATCTGATTTGAAGCTTTTCTGGTTGGGCTACTTTGTAAGATTTGAGCTATGAGACTGAGTGGTTATACTCTAAATACAATTTTTAAAATTTGTATTAATTATTTAATTAATTAATTAATTAATTTATTTATTTATTTATTTAAGCTTCTCCATGATACCAGATTACGAAATGATATCATAAACAGTAATTTGCGTATTTATACAAGCTTAATAATTCCATGGGCATCATCATCATCACCATTGCATAATCATTTCCTAAAGAGTAATATGATATTGAAAATATTGATGATATAGCTGAACAACATAGCTGAAACAAAAACAGATTACGCGTGTGGGTTAAAAATTCGAAAATATTTTTAGTTGTGAACGGTTGATAAGATCGGTATCATATTCCGCACAAACATTAATAAAGATCAATATTTGAGATCCAGTTCTCGTATTCCTGAATTAATTGATTGATTTGGAATTTAAAAATCGTTTAAACTCCTTAATTTACTAAATTTTTGGTCAATTTAGGAAATTTATTCGAAATGTAAAGATTTTTTGAACTCAAATTTTTATCCTGGTTATCAACGTTCAAATCAATGTAAACGCGTAGGTTAATTTGGTGAATCGAAGGGTAAACGGTTTGATGGGAATTTCCAGAATTGAAATCCTTGTTTTGGATTTCTCATTTTTTCACGTTTTGGACTTAGGTCTCGCAATGGATCTTCAAGGCTCATTTTTTTGCAACCAAGTGTGGATATCAATATAAAAGTACTTCATTAACATTAATGCAAAATTTGGTAATGATTTTGCCATCCGTTTAGGAGAAATCATCAACACATGTGTGCGCGCATTTGAGTTGGGCCAAGCATCTGTGCCCTCTCTTAATTGACCGTATTTGTAACGTTAATAAAAAACTACGCATAATTTCAATATTCTTTCCCGAATACAAGAAACAATAGAGTATTTTTGACGCCTTGCATAATAAACAAAACATTTTATTACAATGTAAATTAATGAACATAGCAATGAAATAATTATTGGTGAAACCTTAAGGGGCGAAATATTAAAAACGCAAATATGAAAAAATAATTTCGGTATAAAGTTTGAAGAGTTCACAGTGACATATTATTTTCCAAACCCTTTAGTGGAAAAAAACTTCGGGCAAAAATTCAGTCAGGTTTGCGGGTCTTGACAAGATTTGAAACCGGGACCTCCCGAATCAGAGTCGCGCGCTTAACGCTCGAGCCAACACTGTTGTATGTTGAAGGGCTGTCAACAAACAACCGCTTGGCACTCGGACTCGGACGTCCAGTTCGTTTTTTTTAGTCGTGACTCACGTACAGATGGACGGATGGACGGATAGGAGCGAGATGCATAGATGGGAGATTCACTCGGTAATATAAAATGCATTGTTATGAAGCACCCTGACGTCCTTTGACTGCAACTTACAATGAGAAATGTAATTTACGAAAGATAAAAGAAGAATAAAAAGTAATTTTCTTTACTGGCACTCCAAACGTTAATTTTCAATTAAATAGAAATAAGGAAAATGGTAAAACAATTAAAAATTCACAATTATCACTCGAACTAATCTTTCCACTGATAACAGCCAACTATTGTTTGCTTGATGCTCTATAAGCGCAGAATTATAAGCAAGAGAGAAAAATAATTAATTAATTATAAAACTCAAGTATTTAGACATTTGCACCAACTTCTCCTAAACCACGGAGATCACAATTGGAAACTTCCATCAAGTCTTAACACAAGCTTTTGTAAAGCAGGGCTTAAGCAGGTGGCATAGATAAATGCACAAAAATTGAATTCTATCTAGATACAAAACGACTTTATAGAAACTTGAAGTCTTCCTGTTATGCGCGTTAAAATACAAAACGTGTTAAAGTAGGAAACCTTTTTCACGTTCGGCCGGACTATCTACGTAAGTAATCAAACATTGCAAAAGGATCGTTTCCGATTAAATTCAATAATTCAAAAATAGTTTTAAATGTTCATTAAAAGTAGAACAAGCAAATTGATTTGTTAAATCTTATTGCAAAAAGCACCATAAATATAAACCAGCTACAAATAACGAAATAACTCCTCCGAGTCCAGACACTCTTATCACGGAGACGAGTTTACCCACTCAGCTTTCTACTTTTACCGGGTAAACGGTTGACAACATCGATATCATATTTCACAATAACATTAATAAAGGATCAATCTATGAGATCCAGTTCGTGTATTCCTAAATTACTTCATTGGTTTTGAATTTAAAAAATCGTGAAATCTCTGTAATGTACTTAATTTTGGTGAACTTCGGGAATTTACTAACTAAGTGTACAGATATTTTAACGCAAATTTTAGTACTGGATATCAACGTTTAAATCAATGTGAACGAGCAGGTTAATTTTGTTTTATCGTAAGATAAACGGTTTCATGGGAACATACCAAATTAAAATCTATGTTTTGAATTTCCTATTTTTCACGTTTTGAACTTATTCTTCTCAATGATTTTTAAGGCTAATTCTTGGCAACCAAATGTGGTGAATATCAATATAAAGTAACTCTATTAACATTCAGGCAAAATTTAGTAGAGATGCTATATCCAACCGTTCAGCAGCAATCGTCAACACATGAGAGCGAGAATTTGAGTTGGGCCAAGCTCAGTAACCCCTCTTAAAACAATCCGTTATATTTTTCTAATTGTGCTATCGTGTATACAAAGCACACCATCTCTCTATTTGCATAACATGTACAATCATCGCGCAGCTGAAAAGTTGAGGCACAAATCTCAATTTGAATGTAATATCTTTGTCATGGCTTTCATGATGCAAATGTGTGAAACCATAAAAAAGAGGTTAGAAATATTTTGTCAGTCGTCTGCAAACTTCAAGGTGTTTCTAGATTGAAGGGAAAAATCGATATTTCTATTCACCTGTCACGAAAAACTTTTATGGTAAAGTTAGTTCTGTAGGTCAAAAGGGCACAAACTTAATACACTCAAAGAAGTTTTGACCAAAGCGGCTCAACGTGCATTTTTTCCAGTGTACTCATATCTGGTGAAATATCATTTCGAAGTTATAATACAAGAATACATATGCTCGCAATCTCAAACTGAAAGATACGCGGAGTTTGATATTGTATGCGAGTTTCAGCTACTTTCTTAGAAGAATGTTATGCGATCCGTTGAACAGATCATACATATTTACGAGCACACAATTTAGAAAAGATAGTTAGAATAATCGATATATGATTAGAGTAAATGCAATAAGTCGATATGTATGTATGTGTAGAGTAAATGCAATAAGTCGATGTATGTATCCACCTTCGTCCGATGTCTCATGTCCACCAAAGTTGGCTGAAAAGTTGGCTACACGAAAAGGGACTTTTATACATTACATACTTTAAATATTTTTTTTCCGTACCCATTTCCAAACAAGTATTCAGATTGGGGGGAGTATCAACTCCATTTACTCAGGCTAATTTAGCTTTCTCAGCTGCCCGGTAAGCCAGACCTGACACAACATTCAGCCTCCTCTTCATCTGACAACTCTTCCATATCCAGCTGACTTTGTACCAAATCTCTCAATTTCTTCCAATCTTCCCATTATTTTCCCCAGTCTACCTCTACCAAAGACACGCTTATCTCTTCTATGCCTTGTTTAAATTTGGTCTATACTTTATGTATCATTACATATTATCAGCTTTAAGCTTCTAGTTCATAACTTTTTGGGTAAGACGTAACATTGGATTAAGTCAGTACAATAAAATAATTGGAAGATGGTTGTTGATAGCAAAATTAAATTTCGAGTTGCGCTGATTCTTATATTATAGTTGTACAAAATAAACATTTCTCAACCACCTTATACAGCAAGAGAAAATGTCTTTCCGTAACAACTTTCGTAAGAAGATTGTTTTCATCCGTCGGAAGAGAATTCCAGAAAGATATTATTTGTATTTGTATTGTCTGACAAAAATAAATTGTACACAAACGTTTTCACAGAAAAATAATATTTTTTGTTGTTGTTAGTTCTTAATGTTATCTGATAACGGTTTGCGTCAACAAAAACAGAATCACGGCTCGACATGTTTTTATTTCGCGCTTGACAATCTGTTTCATTTAGTTTTAGTAATGACTGATGCGACCTATATGTCCAAACTAATCAAATAATAATTTGAAAAACCTTTTTATTCAACCTTGGTGTGTTTTTATTTTTATTTTTTTAATATGCCTGGGTTATTACATCCTACATACATGACCAGAAACATGAATTAGAATTTGATTTATGTTAAATTGTATAAACCATTGAAATCACTATTAAGAACAGCTTCAACATTCTAAAAAGTTGTTGAATACATGACATAAATGTATTTAAATGTGTTGTTGGACAAACGAAATGTTACATAGATTGGTTGAAATATACAAGTAGGTTTTGAAGATCGTCAATCACAATCAATCAGATGCTCAGTACTAAAAAGTGAAAAAAACAAGCATTGAATACAACAAAAAAAGAAGATTAAAACTAGTGTAACGATATGCCATTTTATCTTTATTGAGGAAAGAAACTTCCTTACACCGAATTAAATATTTAATTTATGTGAGGAAAGTATCTAGAGGAAGCAGTCTAGAAGCGAAGTAGTCCATATACAAAAAGTAGATTTAACATACATTAAGATTAGCTATATCAAGAGTTAGTTTGATAAATGAACTCGTCGTGACTATTATTGAGAGGAGGAAAGAGAATTGTAGTATATGATGATACCAGATTGGTTACATAAGGAGTTAGTTGGAAGTGGAATGAGATTTGTACCAAATTAAGAGAACGTTTCGGTTAAGAGTTAGATTAACGAGGAAAAATATTTGAAGTAAATTAAGATAAAATATTGGTTACAATAAGAGTTAATTTGAGGAATAAGTAGATTTGCAGTAAATGAAGAGAAGTTACATTAGGAGCTTGTATGAACGATCAAGACTATTATTGAGAGGAAAAAAATGCCAAAGGAAGTAAACCAAGATATCTGGGACATACATTCAGGGAATTGAGTAAAAATAGCTCGAAATAAATTAATAGTCTGTCGGAGAATTCGAGAGAATAGGGAGTTGTCTCTACTCTCTAGACAATTCCTTGAATTGAAAACTCGAGCATTACAATTGCTGCAATAATAAAATGGTAATAGGACAGAAAATGCTACTAAAGTCTAGACTGACAAAAATGTAGACTGCATCAAGGACAGCCTTTTCTAGAGGAAGATGCTTATTTCAATACGCCCTGTAAAATGAATGCGGATGCGAATTAGATGAAAGACCTCGAGTTCGTCGAGAGTACCTTATCCAATTCCACACATGAGCGCGTCAAGTGAGTACACCATGAGGACTGATGATGTTTATGAACTAATTGCGACGAGAGAATTAAACTAGCTAAATTAACCTCGGACGCAGGTATGCTTCAATGCCGGGATGCACGGTAATTATAATTATGGATCGCCGCTCCCATGGGTCTAAGCTTAACTCAGTGCCGAGTTCCAGTCGTGATTTTACCTTAATTCGTTCCGACATCTAGAAATTAATCGAAGTGGAATCGGTTGCCTGTAAAGTCTCTGCTCAACTGAACTGAGTTAGCTTATAAAACAGTGTATTTCACTTCTAAAGCTGCGTTATTGAGACCAAAAACAGGACTTGGGTTTGATTCACATGTCGAGTTCAACGTTATATTTCACACAGTTGACCTAAGAGGAATTTTAGTGTGAGTACATATTTATCTCCCAATATTTTAATATACATAAATATGAATTAAATTAATGTTTGCTTTGGAAAAACGTATATAAAAAGTCAATAGCTCAGTCGGTACGAGATTATAATAAATATTTTCTCAAATAATCTATCTGCAACAAGCAAGTTGAACAATATTCTTAATGTCTTATTTTAGCTAGAATTAAGATAAATAATGGATATTCATATAAATTTTAAGTTTATAATGACAAGTATATAATTATATTGAAACGTCCGGATTAATTTAAGTAATCGAACACAGGTAAATAACCCGCAAAAATACTATTTCTCTATTATTTCGTATACTGTGAAGCATAAAGTTTGAAATAATAATAAACTTACAATAAAAACGATTTTTTTAAAGTTTAAAATGTTCTTTTTGCGAATGGTCCCTTCTTTCACGTATAGCCTGTTTTGTACGCTTGAATTGCGCACAAAGGTCAACCAAGACCAACATCAAAGAGATATTTCGTTTCAACAGTCACTAGCAGTTATAGCTAACTGCCAATCATAATCGTTTCTGATTTTACTTTGTGCTTATACTTAACTAAAGGAGTCCCTCAAAGGATGACCAGAAGCAAATATCAATATTAAATACCAATACAATCGTATATAGGTACACGTATATTAATTGTTGATCATTTTACTGTTGAATTGCACTTGACAGCTGAGCAAAAGACAACAACGAAAGCTTTATAGTTTTTCTTTGTGCAATTTAGTCGCTGTCAAGAACAGTTAGTCCTTAGGGGATAAACTGTCTAGAATATTTTTACATAGTGAATCACATTACAAGTAGACGACATAATGCAACTGTTTCTTTGCCCGTAGCTTACAAATAATCAATTTGTAATTATTTTATACCAAGCTTTTTCTGAATTGCAATCATTACTATACAGGACACCCCGAGGGTATTTTGAACCGAGCAGTTGGTAATATTGACGAGAATAAACTACACACAAAAGTACAAAGAAGATAAAATATAATACGCAAGTCTATAGATGTTGAATAGAAGTAACTCTGTAATTATTCCGCGTGGTTATTTGATTCGCTAGCTGCAAGGTTAATAGATAGAAGGATACATCTATAAATCTAACTTGGCATTGTTAGGTTGTGACACGCTACTATGTTGATAATTTTTGTTTTGTTTTTGTCGTGGTTCATAATTATGTTTTAGGTTTGTTAATTTTCTTGACAGCTTGATAATGACAAATGTTATTTTGTTGAAACGTTGTGGGCCGATTAACAATCAAATTATTACCCGGAATAATTTTCAACTTAATTATATTCAACATACACCCGCCCGCAAAAGTGTAGTCCTACAATACAACATATTATTTATAAATTGTTCATTACACTGACTGTGAGAGGATATTATACAATATTCAAACTTTTTGAATTTAAAAACTAGTTTCTACGATATTGATTCTATACGATAAGCAATATAGCGGCAGGTTGTTAACAATAATAACGAAACTAATCCTAAAACAAAAACATAAACAACAATAATACAAAAAATACCAAACGTTTTGCTTTATATTGGTATAGATGGTGTTTAAAACATTACATATGATTGTAAAAGAAATGCATTTTGGTTTCAATAGAATAATTTCTTGAATACAAGAAATATTTTAAAAGTTCAAGAACGAAATAAATTATTATATTTAAACAGCAGATAATAACACTAACTGCAACAAAAAGGAGAAGGGTAACGTTTAAAGGTCTTGTTCCAACGAAGTGTTATCGTTAGCCTTTTCGTTTAATAACGTACATACGTGGATATTGCATCAAGAATTTTTTTCAATCACGACACAAAATAGGTTTAAAAAATGTATTTTGAATCAGAAATAACATTTGTGATTACTTTAATGACAAATTTGAAACTATAACACAAATTGATCTTCATACACATTATGAGCTAAAATTAAATAACAAAACTATGAAAAGGTCTTCTGCGTCAATATACAATGTTAATTTCATTTTTGTCAAATAAATTAAATTCCTCATTTTAGATCCGTTGTTTCCAATTTCAGATTAATAAATAGATAAAATGAAATCTCAAGCTCACTTAAACGTTAAAAAAGATTTTTTAATAATTTTAAAAGATAACAGCCACAACTTCCACTCAATTGTCATTGTGCTACTCTTTCTTTGTCGCAATTAAATATAAAGTGCGGAATATTGAAACACTCATTAGAAGATTGTTATATTTGTCGGTTTCATCCATTAAATGGTTTCGTTAAAACGGCGTGGCCGAGTTTGCTTTGAAGTGGGGTAGTGAGGCGAGACAGAGTCAGACACTGTGAGATCAAACAATGGAAGACCACACGGTGATTTGTCAGCAACATCATGATACAAACTGGAGACTGCAAGAGTAACAGTATAAAACGTTTGTCTATGACTGGCAAGTGTGCTGATTTTAGTTGCGCAATCTATAGTTTAACATTAGTTATATTTTGTTAGGTAGGGAAGCTCCCCTATATGTTACACGTATCACTTTCATATCCACCGACAGTGTTGGCTAGAGCGTTAAGCGCTTTACTTAAATCCGGAATGTCCCGGGTTCGAATCCCGTCGAGACCGACAATCCTGACTGAAGTATTTTCCCGAGATTTTCCTCAGTCGTTTATTCGAATACAAGGGATTGAGCCCTCTTAAACAGCCCTCGGACACACTCTTTCCGCAATATACCTAGTTCACCTGAAGAGGGGCATATTGCACCCTACAACAAGTTTAATTCCCACGGTAAAAAGAATTATATGATTTTTTGTCCATCCAGAAATAAACGAAAATTACCTGCGATTCCCACAAGTTTGAAGTTGACATTACCCTTCAACAAGGATGGTACAGAATATTTTTCGTGGCCCTTTAAGTCAAAGGGGCGGGACTATGGTTTATGTTTTCATTTTATGTACTCGGCATCTTCGCTAAAAATTCTTCTCTGACATGTTGTTTTAACTTTCCTCCTTATTTTGGGTAGTTCCCGTATCTGTGCTTGTAAAATATAATAAACTGGATGTTAAGTCATCATAAAAACTTGTGCTTAATTAGATATTTAAGCCTCACTGCTCTCAGAGTGAACTTAATTAACCACAGCGGTTATAGCCACTATTGACTTGAGGTACTGCGATTTTAATGTAAGAACATATTCGAAGCTTCATTATTTTTCTTTGAGAGTTTGCTAATTAACATAACAAATACACCAACAGAGCTTGCGTATAAATGTTACCATTACCAGTTTAAGTCAAAGTATTTCAGTGTCAATATACCACAAATTAGAATAAACCAATAAAAATTATGAACATTTTCTTAAAACAATAAAATAAATAAACACAGTACTGTTGATATAAGCGTTGTAGAAAAGTAAGGAGGTATTTACACAAACATCAAGCTACTTTTTATGTTTTTCTTTCGTCGAGAAAATAATTCTTGTTCGAAGATAAACAACCGTGAAAATAAACCCTGAAACATTAAACTGGCAACAAAACCCGTGTATTCCGTATTTTCATGGAAATAACATTATGAGGAAGAAGTAAAATTGAACTAGAAGTTTACCTAACATGCGATCTTCGCAGCCTTAGGGGAATAAGCTTCTGGAGCTAAACAACAGACATCGGATCCCGTTTTGCTTCTTTGTATAACAATCCTTTGTAATTACTAGTCGTTAATGAAACATCTTTCCGCCGAATCAGCCCGTTAAATCTCGCCTGTTTTTCTCATCAAGAGTGTAATTAATCCATCGAACGGATATTTAGAAGTTTACTTGCGATTTCTATGGATAATTCTTTCGGGGTAGAAAGTAATTGGTTGTTTATGGAATGGGAAAGGGTTCGAGTAGAAATTGAACTTGCCACTCGTTTAGGCCAACTCGGCTGAATCGAATTGTTTGATTCGTTTCAATAGAAAAGCCAATACAAGTTTCGTCCAGAGGGTTAATTTACCCTAGCAAGTATTGTGATGGGAATAGGCTGGAAGAAAATGCCTTGAAGAAATGTTGTTCCTTCATGACGAAATGGTTTGTCAAATAACCGAGGTAGATTGGAAACGACACGATAGTAAGTATTTCTAACTTATTAATTATAAAGCTGGCACGTTCTGAACTTTAATCAGTCTTCCACTTTTAAGTTTATTATATTAGAATGGTATACTGGCACCAACGAAAGAATACAGATGCTTGGTAGTGGTGGGGGTAGTATGAATGCGCGGTAAAAGGAACGTCGTCTTTGTGTGTGAAGTGAAAGAGAAATATCTTTTACTTACACAAGCAAAAATTCTCAGTGCTAGATCACAGAGTTCCTCCGTATGCAAGATCCACACTGAGCTAGCGTGAATCGAGTTGACAAAGTTGTTATGTTGGGAAAACAATTGTCCGTTGGAACCACTATATTAAAAGTATCTAACACGTTGTAACTAGTCGGGAGCAGACGGAGAATATTTGCGGATCAGCAGACGGAGAATATTTGCGGATCAAGGGGCGTAGATGAAGAGGTCTGTTTGTATGGCACATCCCTCATGGAAACAGAAATGAAAACTTTTATAATTTAATTATTTAAACCTAGATTTTTGTAAGCAATTATAAAAAAGCAATAAAATTAATAAGTGTTGATTTTTTAGGTTATGACAATGTATTACAATAGCTGATTATAGGTAAATAAAGATTGACTTACTACTAACAATTCTGTTTTTAGTTTACAAATAACCCTTGGACATTACTTCCCTCCTCCCTCATCACCCTAATTATCCAGGTAATCCAGGTAAAACTGTGTAATGGTCTTTCCCACGGATTACTCGCGTTGAAATGGGTTGAAGCTCCTGTGCACGGATGTATTGGCAATAATGTCCGTGATAATGCCCCGAGAGAGTAAAGCTTCTGCTAAAGCTAACATCGACCCCCCCCCACCCCCACTCCACACTAACTTGTTGCGCGTGCGATCAATGAAGATACGGAGAGTGGAGTGTGGAGCTCACTTCAACTTTCCGGAGAGTTTCCGTCATGGTTGGACAAGTTCCTTCCGAAATTAACTTTTTCACGCTCGATTTCACTACTCGGAAAACACTCTTGTCAATAAAACTAATATTACTTTATACAATATAGACATGAAAAATCAAATAACACCTCAGGTATTTAACTCGGGTCTCCCGCTGAAGGACTACCGCCAATATTAAAACCACGTGAAATAACCTTATTTTAGTAATAACTCACATAACGCTACACAAAAACGAAAAAGTGGATTCTAGGTCCCATGTGGTTTAGTTAGAACTATATCTGGCATAAAAGGAGTCCACCCGACAAACAGGTACCGCAGGCGTTTAATCCGAGAGCGAGCAATTTTTTTAAATTTTCCGACTTGTGTGAATCCACTATTTTTACTTCGAACTCGAACTCTCATTGTTTTAAAATCGAACTTCGAACTTCACAAAAATTTCGAACACAACCGAACTCGAACTGAACCCAACTTAAAGGTATATCAAACCGTCATAATAGGTAAAATAGTGATAAGTCTGGACCGGCACCTCCATCAAGAAAGTATGTAACTTCTGGACCGGCACCTCCACCATCGATTTTTTTTGTTTTTAAATTTATACCTGTAAACTGATAACCAATTTTTTCACATGTCAAACAATATGTGACCACACACCACCACAAATTGGTAAAAAAAAAATCGAACTTCAAACTTTTTTTTCGAACGTTCGCACATCCCTACAATTTAAGAGTTCGGTTCATCACAAAATGTAAACCTAGTGTTTTATTATTTAAGGTTTAATTGCTGGAACAGAGTTTATCTGGAAGTAATTTTGCGGAAATTGTAATCGTATGCAAATGAACGAATAACAATTACGTAGATGGCGTTTACCATCTAAGACATAATTAAAAATTATTGGATGGACGTAAAAGTTCTATGAAGTTCAAAACAAATTTGTGCATCTTAAATAGAAGGAAACAGTGTTTAACCCAAGACGACGCAATCCACGCGAGAGTTGACATATCAGGCTTTACCACTTTTGAATTCACGCTTGCGTGTTGGTCGTACCCCTAAGCAATCCACGCAAGGCACTTTACTTTCTAATACCAGAATGATTGAGCTCAAAACGAAGTTCTATACATTCAATTCGTTTTTTTTATTTTTTTTAATAAGTTTCTTGAAAAGTTCGTAACAATGTGCGGTAGGGCCCTACGTGCTATAGTAAATAGGATATCTTTGAAGTTCTACCCTAGACACCTGTTTCGCTTCTCACATTATAATTCGCTTGCTACTAAATATGTCATACAGAGCGACCACATAACCAGAGGCAATTTAATGATTTTATAATTAACTTCTTGCTCAAATATTTGTTAATTTACACTGAGTGTTTGACAGTTTAAACAGAATAGCAATTGCATGAAAACTGCAATTTGTCAATTATCTCCAACTCAGGGGGTAAAGAAAGGATGCCTTAATGATTTCGTTGTACAATTTATAGACGACGTAACAAAAAAACAAAAATGGGAACACGATATAAATTTAAGCTTTCTACGTGGAGGTATAATTAAAGCATTAAACAAATATTCGAATTTCCTCTTGAAATGGGATATTATTTAATTTTGATTGCCGGTACAACACTTTTATTATTGAAACTTTAAGAATATTACTTCGTTAATCAAATTAAAATATTATAATAACGGTGTTATAGGTCCTATTATATAAATTTCTCTCATAACAAATTATAAATACATTTACTGTTATCTTCAGGAAGACATAGGCTAAACTCTAGAGCATCGTGGGACTGGTTATTTTTTATGACACCGCTATACACAGCATCACGATTTTGAAGAACAGCAATAATATTTAAAAAAGAAAACGAATGAGAAAAAAATAAAGAAAATGATTTACAAATACTCATTTAAATTAGTTTTTGTAGAATCGGCTGATATTTCGATTGCAAGGCAACAGAAGCGCACTGCTAGCTCAGTAATTACTTCATTTAAAAGAAATAATGATGTGAAATGCTATAAAACATTCGCTATACTTTACACAAGCAGACGATGAACTGTTAGAGAATCTATACGAACCGATTGTTAAGGCCGAGTCTAGCCAGAGGGAAACATGTGGGCTGTAATGTTGAGATTGAATTGAATAGAGGATAGAGAGCAATGACGACACTTACTTGATTGTTGGTGTCAAAGATGTTTGGTGTCAGCATCTGCAGATAGAAACAAAATGGAAACAAAGAGCCATGGCGAATGAAGAATCTGTCGTGAGTCGAACGTTCCGTATAGGAGAAGTTGTCAAGGGTATACATTGTACAACGTAGAAATATAGAAATACGTTAAACCGTTAACTATTATTAGTAAGTGTTTAATTACTTATGCATCAAAAAAATAAAATAAAACATGGTAGACGGTATAACACATTGTGAAAAACGGTATTCACAAATATTTTTTTGGATGAGCGAAGCGAAGACTCAAATTTCACTTACCTCGAGAAAACAGCTCCAGTGTTTTTGTTTGTTTTTTTTTTGTTTTTTTTTGTCGATTTGTTCGCTCTCTACAGGGAAAATGGCATGCGATTTTGATGAAAATTGGAGACAAGTTTTTGGGTACAATCGAAGAAATATTTTTCATGAATATCGTACTTTTCCGATTTTTATTGCGATATAATTATGATGTGATTATAAAATGTAATTATGATTATGATGTAGTTTCGTTTGGAATAAAAAGTTGAAAAAGTTATCCAGAATTCATAGGAATAAAGGTTTTAATATAAGCTTTTTACAGATGTATAATTAACAAGTAACTATGGAAACTTGACAATAATCGCCTACAATGCGTACGAAAAGCAAGTCTTTGGGCCTCGAGATATTTACCTTTTTATTGTTAATTGGTATTACCATAGTAACTAATACTACTTTAAACAAAGTATCCTCATTTAACAAAATTAATTTTGCAATAGAACTTGGAACGATAATGAGATCCCACGCATACAAAAAACTTGTTAGACAGAAATAGTCAACCAAAAAAGCTCATCCATCAACGCGACAGAAAAAAAGCGGCCTAGTTTTCTACAATATATAATGTTGAACACTGCACTTTGTAGGCGCAGGTCCTGTTGTGATAACAAACCAAAAATAAATGTCTGCGAAAACGTAAAATCATAGAACTATACACTAAGGATCTCAGAACTGATCGAATTACTGGTGAGCAAAAAAAAAAAAATAGAGAAATTATGAGAATGAAGAATGCAGCTTGCGTTCATGATGTGTTTTTGGTTTAGCAACACAGTATAGCCGCGCTCGAGAATAGCCCATAGAATGTGCCCACTAATAACTAGGGTGCTTACAAACTTCATTGATAACAACGTCAAGAGTAGCCAGTCGTCTAGATTATCCTCATTTCACACATCAATTTGTGAACGAAACTCCAAAACTAAACCATCCAAATCCCAATCTATTACAAACCCTTCCGATAAAATCACTAATACCTCATCGAGGTATATTGTTTTCTTGCCTCTATAGGATTACTCAACTTTTCTTGGGATTTCCCGCTTGCCTCCACTCGTATTGGTTTCAGTTCGGAAAGGTCAAAGGTCATATATCCCTGCCAGAATCCTTACTCTCCACTTCTCAATGGTTGTACAATATCGATCTCTAGATTTGTTCGTCCTTATACATCCTGGCGGTTGCATTGAGATATAGACACATACGAACACCAAGCCAGCTGGGATATCGTGCTATACAAACGAGGATAATTAGCAATTACCGTACTCGTAGACAATAGACTCCTGACATTCGTGGACAACCATGCCAATTATAGGTTTATATATCGTAATACGTTGACGAGGAAAATTATTTTTACAAAACGTGTTAATAGGCAATCCGACAATAGGCATGCATAAATGCTTTCGTACGTAGAAAATATAATACAAATATCAATTTTTATTTTTTTTATTTTTATGTATTTATCGAGGAAAGTGAAAAAGTGATGGTTTAATATAATATATTGCAATTTTTTTTTAAATACAGTTTTTTTCTATGAGGAAATACATTAATATAATATTTTAAAGTACACTTTGTATTTAAAACCGATACAATGCATCATTTCAATAGACATTTCAAGTTATATCGAAATTCCAAAGAAAAAAACAAAGAATGCTACAAAATGAAGAGGATAACTAAATTAATAAGTTACATACTACGATTTATATTACTTACGAGACCGATTGATTCACGGTTCATCCCAACGTCTAATTATGAAAATAATATTAATAAAAATTGTTATCATAACGATTGTTTAAACATGGTGTTTGCGCAGCTTTATTAATTATAACTTTTCCATATTATACCTAATGAAGTTCAACTAAATGAAGCAGTGACATATGTGGGATACATTTGAAACGAGAAAAATTATCACACAAATTGTGGCAATATTAATTAACAAATAAGTTATTGATAAATAATGTATAGAATATAATTTTAAAATGTTGCTATATTGTTTATTTGTATCGATGATTATTAAAAAAAGGAAATCAAGTCAAGCGCTAAATCTTATATTAACACGTCAATTAAATTAACTGTCCTAAAGAACGTAATCAGTAAACAACGCTTCAACCCACTTAGATAACTTTGTCTGCAGAGTGCCTTATAGAAAACTAATTTACACTAATTGTTGGATTATCACCAAAAGTACTTCGCGACAAAACTAAGTTATAACCAGCCAAAACCTGTGCCTATATTATTTTGAGATAGTTCGGTTACCAAAGTTTTATCAACTTGCATTCTGAACTTGCAGGTCAATTATAATTAAAAACATTTTTCTATGTCATACATCGAAATTTAAGTCGTTTATAATAATCAGATTAACGATATTAATAATCAGGTTAAAACAATGGTAAATATTTACGTAATAAAAATTAAGGTTTTGTCATATTAGGCGTAACGTTTGTCGTTTAGTCAAAACCCAAACGATTGCGCCATGTTTCGTCTAGCACCCTGTTGAAAAACAAATTATATTAGGTAGGTAACCTAATAGTAGGCCTACGAGATTCTTAGAATTTTGTCGTAAACAAATTAGGTTTCCCAGAACTCGTGTAATTGTAGACTGGTACCACAGGTTGATTTTAGATGAAGAGACAATCAGAAAAATGGACACAAACGCTTGGGTTAGGTTATTAAAAAAAAAAAAGTGGAATACAGTTAAAAAATACTGAAACATAAAAAGTGAGTAATAGCAGGAGAGGAAGTTGCAAATATGCTTAGCGTTAAAAATAAAAGCACTGCCTGAGCCCTGAACGACGTAAGCGAATAAACTATAGTTTATAATGTTCAAAATATTGCAGTGGCATCTCTCTTCAAGCTAATGTAGTTTAATGTATGCTTGTATCGGATTAGCAGATAGAATCAAAATGGAAGTTTTGATTGGCCTTTATCACACGTTACGAATGAGCCACTACTGTCGGTGATTCAATATTTATGTATTTATTCATTTACTTATTTTCAATTAATCCTCTTGAATTCAAGCTTACAGCACTTACAGTAAGACGAGCATAATGTTACTAGAGCTTCCTAGTACTAACATTTAACAACGAGGTTACGTGGAAACAGTATTGGTAATAGTTCCGAGACCCCAGTGTTGAAGCCTTATGATAACCACAGCGCTCCCCCCCCCCCCCAACCAGATCACAACCTGTTGCTACCCCATGTATTCCACAACGGATATTTGTGATTTTGCGTGCTGTCATTTTCTCGTGTTTTTCCGTGTGTAATAGACTAGGGAAACGCCAAAGTCGTTGTTAAACGAGTGAGTGAGCACCATGTGTATAGTACCCGGTATCATTCCCCATACTGGGCTAGATCCAGCCTTGGATATATGGGAGGAAATGGGATGTTCCCGGGTACTCAACACTTGGCTCACTCACTCGTTTAACAACGACTTTGGCGTTTCCCTAGTTATTTAAATTGAACATTCAAAATGCGAATCGTGTTCGAAACGTATTAGCGTGAAACATTAACAAATTTCCAAGATAAAACAAAATCACCTGATTTTTATTTCCCATTTAACACCCCTCAAAAATAATATGTGGGTGTAAAATATAAAAAAAAGAGTTCATACGAACGGGTATCGAACACCAACCCTACGTGCGGTAGGCTAAATGCTTACCAGTAGGCCATGCCATGCCACGCAGCTTTCGTCCGCTAGCTGCTACTAAACAAATGCTATCGATATTTTTAAAATCACATTTTTATTTATTGTAGGCTTAAATCGCAATGGATCTCGCTGATTTTGTTAACAGTTCTCAATAAGCTCGTACCGGATGTCTGTTTAAAATTTCAGCGCAATCTGTTCAGCGGTTCTGGCTGATTTTCGACGTACAGACAGACAGACAGAATCACAGAATGAGGGCCGTTTGAGTTGAATGGAGACACTCGGTCGCTCCGCTCCCTCGTTAAATTAATTTACAGGTGTCAGTAATTAATTACAAAACTTCACCCATCTACTTTAGCGGACAGCGATTACTTACGTAGCAAGTTGGCGATGCCTAATGGAAAACATAAACAACAATCTTCAGAAGTTAAAGTTTGTACTGAAAATAATCTTGTGAAATTAAGTGACAGGTGTAAGTTTACTGACTTGGTATTTCTCCTTAAAATCGTAAACAACGAAACAGATACCAATCTCATAGAATATGTTAATTATCACGTGCCCTCCAGATCGACTAGAAAAAACTGTACATTTTACATACCGAGGAGTCGCATTGACATCCATAAATATTCATGTATAAATCGTATCCAAGACTCGTTCAACACACTCAGTAACCACACAGACATCGACATACACACACCCCCATGAACAATTACAAGTCACTGATCAGCCTTGCACTATCTAGTGCAAGTAACGTAAACATGTAACATCATCACACACGCACACCGAAACACACTCACCACACGCATACATACATACATACATACATACATACATACATACATACATCATACATACTACAAATACATACATACATACATACATACATACATACATACATACATCAACATACCATACTACATCAACACTACATACATACATACATACATACATACATTACATACATACATACATACACATACATACTACATACATACATAACATACAACATACATACATAACATACATACATACATACATACATACATACATACATACATTACATACATCATACATACATACATACATACATACTACTACATACATACATACATACATAGACACACTCACGCATAAAATGTTACATTTATTTAGAATATAGTTCTAGTTCTTAGTTTAGTTTTAGTTGAACCAATCTATTATATTGCACTCGTGAGACAAGAGTCCTGTTGTCAATGTATAATAAATAATAATATAATTTCTTTCACTAATTCTGCATCTTGATTTGATTCTAGGAGTTCACTGTCGCCAACGAACAGCATGCTGTCCAACCGAAAGCCAATGTAATCCCTCACTTCGTGGTGCCCGAGCTGCCAGTGAGGTCGACGTTCCGGTCCTTGTCGCCGAGATTCGGTAACCAGTCGCGGAACTACCAGAGCCAGGGCGCTCTCCCACGCACAGCGAAGGCAACGCCAGCCGCAACTCATACCCAGCACGAGAGAGGACGCGCCTCGCAGGTAAGATCACCAGCATGAGAGAGGAGCTGCCTGGCAGGTAAGATCAACAAGCAATTAATAAAATAATGTTAAGTCCGGACGAAAAAATCGTGTGTCCATCCACGTATATCCACGTATCCACGTATCCACGTATCCACATAGCCACGCATCCACTCCTCCACGTATCCACGTATCCACGTAAATACGTTTATCCAGCAACGCACGATTCCGCGGTGCGCACACTACTAGAAAAAAAGTCTTTCAATTATCTTCAATTTTGAACTAGTAGTAATTTTTAAAACCGGTTTTTCGCTTCATAAATGTTTTTTTACGACGACGAAAATAATGATTTGCGTTTTCAGCAGCAGGCAATTTAAAGATGTTTATTTTTCGTTTTCTATTTACAACCCTTGGTGAATTAGCTGATAAATAGAAAATTTGTTTATAAATTATCCAGAACACAAATTGAATCAAACAGGTTGGTTGGGTAAAAGCGCGCTCGCCGAAACCTCTTAGCAACCGCGTGCGCACACTACTAGAAAAAAAGTCTTTCAATTATCTTCAATTTTGAACTAGTAGTAATTTTTAAAACCGGTTTTTCGCTTCATAAATGTTTTTTTACGACGACGAAAATAATGATTTGCGTTTTCAGCAGCAGGCAATTTTGAAGATGTTATTTTTCGTTTTCTATTTACAAACACTAGATGAATTAGCTGATAAATAGAAAATTTGTTTATAAATTATCCAGAACACAAATTGAATCAAACAGGTTGGTTGGGTAAAAGCGCGCTCGCCGAAACCTCTTAGCAAAACAGTTACCTAGGAATGCAGCTCACGCGTTATACAGAGAAATCTCATTCGGGTGGTCATAGAAGTATGATCACATCAGCTGCTATTGAATCTGATAAAATAGCCCTTTTTCAATTTTTCTACTTTTCTTTCCCTTTTTTCCATTTTTTCAATTTGGTGTATTAATAAATTTCACGTTGTAGTGTTGATATCCAAATTCAATAAATTTTTTCAAACTTTTTGTACTACTATTATTGTCTTATTGTTCTTGTTATATAACTATTTCAAACTTTATGTGCGAAGTAGACGAACAGTTTTTAAACTGGAAATTTCCCATACCCGGCACCTCCACCAAGAATATGTGTTTTTAGGTCAACAATCTACTGATGTTGTAACTTCGCTCCCTACTTTGAGTACTCCAGTAACCGTGCTTGTAGTGATAATATATTGTGACAATAACATGTTTCTTCTTCTTCTTCTTTTTTTTCTTAGTGTTAGTATATTATTATTATTATTATTATTATTATTATTATTTGTTTCTGAAGTTGTACATTACATGACAAAGATCTACAATTCTGAGGCCCCAGTCACAAAGTGTCTACCTAACTATATGTGCTATGTACTAGCTATTCTATAAGTAGTAGACTAGACTTATACAGGTAAAGTGTATACACGAAATTAGCACCTGAATTGTTGTATTTCCGTCAAAACACATTCAGAGATAGCTTGCCGCCCTTCGGCAGACGTAATAGCTGGAAGGTATGATAGTTTAGGGCGAAATTTCATAATTATTAATTATCATATGATATCAAGATTTCAGCTCAAAATTTATAATTAAAATTATATTCACCCCTTAAACCGAAATTATATTTCATACAAGCTAATTAGTTATGAATTTACTGAGTAAAATATAAAAAATGGGTTTTCCATGACCCGGGAAATATTGTCAAATTTGCTCATTTTCAAGCCAGGCCCATCGGTAAAAATCTCCCCTAAGAAATAACATTGCGACGCGAGTGACCCTGGAGGATTTTGGTCAAAAATGTGTTGTACATTTTTGGCGATCTCGTGTATCCTTTCTGTATACGTTCACTACGTCTTGTTTTTGTTATTTGGACAGATGATTTAGTAAAAATCCGCTCATTACCAAAACGGGGTGTAATTTTGGAACGCGCATTTTTGCATGTCTTGTTTGTTGTGTTTTTGCAGTGTATATATTATTGGTGCTCACTTTCTAGACAGAATAACCTAAGGAATAAATTTATATTGGTACTGAGCTCTAGCATTGGCCTATATCGGAAACAAAAAATAAGAGGTCTAAGTAGGTTTAAAAATTCATCACAATGCCAAAATTTAACAAATTTCTGGATCAAAAAAGTTAAATTCGTGTTCAATCGGGTTAAATTATCATTTTTAAATTTAACATTTCAATATTGTATTATGCTTAAAGTACACGCTATAAAATATATCGGGGGTAAAATCTGCCACAATAAACGTGTGTAGACCCTAGATTGTAAATTGTTCATCCAGTTTGATATTTGCACTACAGAAAAAATGTTTTCCGTTTTTTGGCTGAAATTATAATCCATAAATTTAAGGGTTATTTCATAGGGATGAAATCCAGCATTCGTCATATGACTTAGAAAAGGGATTAAACAATTGCTTGTGATAGGTAGCTGATAGCGGATTTCGATTGGTTGTGCATGTAACGCATGACCTACCATTATCACTTTGTCCATGTGGTAAAGCTGCGAATACATCCCTCGGCTTATATGCTTCCGGGGGTAATAATTGTTAGTAATGAGCTAATTCCCGACGATTGATGATTAAATTGCACGTAAGCCATTGCTCGGCGTAATATGAGGTCGCTACTGGTAATTGGCTTCATTGCAACCGTACTAGGCTAATTGCCTATCAAGCATGTTGCATTGCGTTGCGAACTTTGCAGAGCAACCTCTACCTAAAACGACCATCACTACAATTCACAGTTGTTATAAAAATAAATTCTTTCTCTACACCTGCGTGTTGAAAGTTTAACTTTATCTTAAAAGTTTACTTTATTTTAAAAGTTAGCATGGTTAGGCCTATGTTATCGCGTGTGTCCTCTCCTGGAAATGACCCTATATGTATATCCCCCTATTTGCCAAGTTTGGTGCTTTAATCAAAAAGTGCACAATTAGTCTGACATTTGGGGCTTTTCACGTCACTAAAATGTATTTTAGTCTTGAGTAATACGCTAAATCTTAATTTGGCAAGCGCCTTTAAACGGCTAAATAAATAATGCATTTATCAAAAATTACACTTTAAAAAAACTATAACACTACAATTTTGTTTTAAAGTGGGTTAATACACCCCTTAAATGCTATTTGTGAAGTCAATTACTGTAGCCTTTCATTTCTGATTCCATAACATGAGAACGTTTCAGGTATTTGTTATAATGGTCTTCCAAGAAAACAGGAAGTAATGTGTATTTTCCAGAATTGTGTTTTGTATACATTTTGTAGGTTAATCACTACTTTCCATTTACAAGAAATTGTTTCTATAAATGTTTTAAAACTGATCGAAAATCTCATATTTACTAACGTTAGTGCCGTATTCTTCACATGATGCATTTGTTCATCTATGTAATGGGTAGATTAGCCTAGTGAGCGCTTCATAACCGGTTATGTTTTCTCAAAGAAAAAACAAAAATAAAAAGCACAAAGCAAAACAAAAACGTGCGTCATTAGTAAAAGTGCTTAGATGTTGCATATTGGAAAAAGTAACAAGGCCAGCTTAGTAGTAGTAGATGAGTTAAATGCTAAAACGTTGCTTGAAAGGTGAAATACAAACATTGTGACTGGATGGTCACAATGGATGGTGAATTGTCTTGATCATTCCTATTCCCGATGCAGAGCGTCCAGGGTTCGATTCCCGCTCTATGCTGGGGTTTACTTACTTTTCTATTTACCCTGAATAAATGCAATAAACATTGATACCACGCATATATAGCATATGTTAAAAGTATATTTGGTTCAGTTGTGCCTCGAAGCACATATTTAATACAAATGTATCGCACTTTAAATCAGTCGTAACTAAATGAGTAGTCAATAACATATACTGGTTAATATTTTTAAAAAAATAATTGAATAGTATAAATCAGGAAACAGGTGATGTCCGATGCAAAACTATTGTGTTACCGGTATCTCTCGGATGTCGGTCAAATCGATCATTAACTTCAATCACAATTAAAATAATTGAAATCAAACGTGCGTCCGATGTTCAACGAGCAAAAACAATACAGTCCTTTGATAGTCATGTTCTACCAGTGGTAATTAATTTACCTTAGCTAAAGCTAAACAATGAAATGTTAGTAAAACAAGGCATAATTACTTCGCCTTTTAATTAAACTTCAGTTGCATTCTGCATCCTTGCTGAGATGAAACAAATTGAGCTTGGCTGCAAACCAGTGACCAGTCATCAACAATCAATATCGAGTTTCTAACATAATTAAACGCTACCTTTTAATCAACAGTACGTACTCGACGCGAGCTCAGGTCAAAAAGCAATTATTTTAATTAGCGACAGTTTCACATTGCGCTCGAATGTGTTTCAATTATAGAATGCAATAATCACGCAGTGGGTCAATCTAAAAGTGTTGTTAGAGGTTAAGCATATGTTATGGGAAAACAGTGGCGCAAATATTTAGTGGCAGAGTAAAAATGATAATAAATATTGATCAATTGATTAAGTCAGTGGTATAACTACGATAAAAGTGCTATACCTGCAAATGATATTTTAAATACGTGTCCAGGCGGTTGTGCCTTCAGATAGCAGCATAACTAGTAGTGAAAGCATTTTCGTACCAAACATTTTCCATTAATTTTCTCCGTGCATTTTTTTGCCGTTACGGTGATAGAATGTGTACCAGCATCAGGAAAAAAAAGTTTAATGTTACAAAGATACGTATTTTCAAAAAAGCTCACTGCATAATTAGTCTTTTTTACCTTTGAAATCAGACTTTTTTTAACTTTTTCATAAAAACTTGGCCGAATAGAGACTTCTGGGTTGTGTATATAATATAATTATTATGTGTATGATATAATTTTAAAATCACCCAACCAAATTGCAAACTTTTCGCAGAAAATTGCGAGTAGAATTTCTTGAAAATAGTTTCGTATTCGTATCGTATTCGTCAACCAAATCATAAATAATAACATTTGGCTTTAGCTTCACAAAATACTAAAACGTGTTCTTACACCGTATCATTCGGTTTTATACATGTTTTGCGCAACGTGTTTGGTCTCTGGAATAGTTTTCAACAAACCCGGTAGAGAGTATTCAATCAATTTATCGTCATAGTGCCCATTAGGAATTAAATAGTATTATTTAAAAGCAGAAAAAGTATTTTAAAGAATGGAGATAAAATAATTTTTAAAACGATTATCAAATTAACCTGTTCACAAAAGTTAAGTATTCGTTGAATGTCTAATCATATTTTGAATTAAACCTTAGAAAAAGTAATGAATATATTACAATTTTAAGAGGTTATTATGTATAGGTTGGTCGTTACTTAAAAATGCTTATTAGAATTTTTTTATGCTTTGATTTATTAATTTGTTCTAAACCGACTTTGAAGTTTTGTTGCTGACGGGGGTTCTAAGAGTGATTAATATTTATTCTAATGCGTAACCATTCCAAAAAGCACGAATAGTTTTTTTTAAAATATAATTTGTCCCGTAAACTTGTTTATCTAAAAAGATTTAAACCAGACAGCTACTTTCTAAATTACACGTTTTCTGAAGTTGTTAAAAACTTTTCAAGATTTAAAACTACAATAAATAAGGAACGTAAAGTAAGTTTTAACGATGCAAAACAACATATCGCTTACTTAAAGAACGTTTTACTATTTAGAACTATAAATCGAGAACGTTAATAAAATGTTTACGATTATAAAGTGTAAATCGTTTACTTAAAGAAACGTTTTACTGTTTTAAACTTGAAATCGAGACTTAAAGAAACATTTAACGTTCCTAAACAAACTATGAATTGAGTACTTAAAGAAACCTTTCACGATTTATCACTATAAATGAGTGAGGTTAAGAAACTTTTCAATGGTTAACACTTTCAAAGTTTAATACTAGAAAATGTAGTAAGTGAAGTAAGTATGATTAAACACAATAAATCGACTACCTAAAAAAAAGCTATGTTTAAACTTTTGAAATTGCATTTGAAATTCACGGCACTTTGCGAATGTAGTTTATGCGCTGTGCAATACTGAACAAACACTTCTATAAAATGCTTGTGATATATCTCACTAATGCTAATCGTCTGAACGCGTCGTTGTCGTTGTTAGTTCAACAACGCGGCCGGCCTCGCGTTATGATAAGAGCTATGACGATATACGAAGTGAAGCTAATGGGAACGGAAATAGCTTCCCTATAAGGCTTAGCGCAACATCAGGTCACAGGGTGAAGAAGTGGACGTTTTATTCTAGGCACAATGAGGGTAAGGGGAGTTGAAGGAAGCGCATACCAGAGGTCGAGTGGATATTTTGAAAGAATATAAGATTATTAAGTTAATTCTTTTTTTATTATAAATTATTTTATTCTAATGAAATGAGTTGATCTGATAAAAAATTCAGAAGGCACTTTTTAATGCCCCTCCCCCCACCCCCCTAAAAAATTTAAATGTTAAAAAAGATATTTTAAAACAATCAGCATCACCATTGCAATAAATCATATATTAATGTATATTTTCTATTTTGATTTATAGTACTTTTTTAAATGTGTTATCTAATAACATTAATTTATTTACCAAGGCGTTAATACAGCTATAACTATTTTTCTTTAACGTCTATCCGTGGTATATCCTATCGGTAGTTTTTTAAACAAATGTATATTGACAAAGACGCTTTTCCTTTCAAAAAGGATTATGCTACTGAATATTTGGAATCGAGTAAGCGGATTAGATTATCAAGGGTTATTCGTACCCGGCACCTCCACCAAAAATATTACTTCTACTTCTCCTTCGACGAACTGATGATTAAGTGCTTTATTTTTTTACCCAAGCTTCTTTTAATAATAATAATAATAATAATAATAATAATAATAATAATAATAATAATAATAATAATAATAATAAATAAATCTTTTTTATGTTATGTTATTTGTTTATTTTTAATTATGGAAATTTTATAATTTTAGTAATTGTTATGTAGGCTTTAGACATGGTTGGGTGTGTAATGCAATTGAACTTGAAAAAGTAATGAGATCCCACACAATAACAAAAACTTGTATAAATACAGCCAAACTTTACACACTCAAAAGAAATGGGATCTAAAAAAAGGGCCAAGCTCATCTACCCTTCAACATTTGCGCATTTTTAATTCATAAAAATACAGTGTCATTTTTTTTTTTTTTTTTTTTATATATACAAATTTATTTATTGTCATAGAACATAGAACATACATGACTCATACAACATGGCAAAATTGTACAAATAAATAATTAATGTTACATAGGCCTACAGAAATAAATCTAACAAGAATATAATCAAAAAACCCACAAAGCCTGAAAAAGGCTTAACTGTGGGGTAAAGACAATTTATAAATTATTTAAGATGGTGACAATACAGAGAACGGAACATATAACCAAAATAAACATGAAAAACATGTATTTTTAAATACTATGGTTGCATGACATATTCAGTTAATTTGTGAAATCCAAAAAATTACAGAAAAAGAACAAAGAGCTTAGAAAAATAAATTAATTAATCGGAAAACATTGTCAAAAGGTGTCAGAAAGAAGATAAGATTTTAGTTCAGTTTTAATTTTTGAAATGTTAGACAAGGTTTTCAGTGAGGAGGGCATCAAGTTGAACGTAGAAGGAACCGAGTAAGAAAGTGAACGTTGGCCATATTTGTTGTTAAAATTGGGAATTTTGAATGCCCCCGCCACTTTAAGCCTTGTATCCTTGCATGAGCCTAACGGAATCTTTAATCTGATTTAAATATAAGTGTTAAAATCTATATATAAACAATGAAGATATTGGCAGCACATTACAAAAAGAAAATATTTGTTTGCAGGAGAGTTCAGAATGGTTTTAAAGTCACACATTACCATTTTAACATTTTTATTTGTAAATCTTCAACCCTTTGAATGTGACACCGCGAAGCATTGCCCCAAGCTAAAATGCCATACAAAATCAAAGATTCGGCTATGGATTGATACACGGTTCTTAATAAGGAAAAAGGTAATACATGTTTTAGAATATAAAGCCGAGAGGAGCAAGAGCGTAGTCTGTTACATAATTTATCAATATGATATTTCCACGAAAAGTGCCTATCTACAGTTAATCCCAGGTACTCATAAGTATTTACACATTCAATTTTCCCACTACATTCACAATCGGTCAATTCAGCCATAGTATGAATGCAGTTGAAATCGTGATAAATAATATTAATTGGAAAATCTTTTTCGTGGTTGTGGGGTGTGCATATATGTACAATTTTGGTTTTAGAAGAGTTAATTACTAGTTCTTTATCGTGATTCCAACGTAAAAGACTGTTAAAGTCAGACTGTAGCATAGCATGCGCAACACAAATATTAAAATGCACCGCGAGTAAAACAGTATCGTCAGCATAAGAAAATATAAAGCAATATATAAGACATTTTGACATAAAGTTAACATATATAAAAATAACGTAGGTCCCAATATAGACCCCTGGGGGACTCCAGAATCACAATGTTTTTCTTCACTAACGTGGCCATTTACATGCACTTCCATGAATCTATCAGTAAGATAGTTTATTATATTGTTTAGATATTGTTTAAGATAGTTTTAATAATAATAATAATAATAATAATAATAATAATAATAATAATAATAATAATAATAATAATACTTTAAATAAAATGGTGTTAATAGTGTTGCGAATCGAAGCTAACCTCAAGATGTAATGCTCGTCCATAAGGCTACTTCATCGACCCCATGTTTGTTCTAGGGGTGTTCGCAAACAAACTTAACAACACGATAGATTATATCCTTCAGTCGTTACTTAGAATGCACGGTAATCGTGTTATTGACCGTTGGTTGGTGCCACACCCGCAAGGGAAACAACAATTCAACAAGCCAGAGAATTATCTTCGTCAAACATACTTAAGTCATGGTTTGTTTGAACCTTTCTAGGTTATACATATCCACGACTACTTTATAGGGTAGACATATGTATAGGAAAAAATTAAAGTCAATTTACCTTTGAACACCTTGCTTACCTTGTTATTTTTTATAACACCAGGACTTATTTTAAACTTTATTCTCAGCAAGCGGCTATGATCGTTTTCTATCGGGGAACACTTTGGTGATCCTCGTCACCCCTCTAAAAATACTTTTAAAAATTAATAGAAAAATAAGGCATTTAAGATAAGAAATAATATATAAGTATAAGGGCAAGTTTACAACGTCATTAGATGACGTGCAACATGACTACTTTTTTTTGGTAGACCGAGTAAGTGTAGGCAAATTAAAGGTAATTTACCTGTGAACACCTTACTCAAATTTAAATTAACTTAATTTTCCTACAAATTACTCGTTCTACCCGAAAAAGTAGTCATGTGCAATTGAGGTAATTTATCGCAAGTCATTGTATTTTTTGGTTCTTTCTAGGCACATAATTATTTTATTTTGGAGATTTTGAAAACCTTTGTATTTATTGCAGTTTACTCAAAGTTTCACTCAGAGTTTTTATGGGAAAACGGACAATCATGTTACAAATCGAAGTAATCATGCACTAATCAACCAGTAACGTAAAAATTTATTTAAAAAATCAAGATATTAATCGAAATCGATTTGAATATTAAATATTATTTGAATGCTGATTTACTTGAATACATTATTTGGATATCATCCAACACATGTGTTTGTACGCAGTATAGACTAATACTTGGAAGAAGTCATCAACAATTAAACATTGTTTAACAAAGTTATTGACGAGAAGGGAATTTTACAGTGTTAATCAAGACGGCAGTGTCATTTTTATTTCAGAAACTACAGGCCGGTAACATAAGTGTCAATTAAAATTGTGGCAAACAAGAAAAATCGTGAATAAATGTAAAAATATTCACTTACGTTTGTGGAATTTACAGATGGGAATCAATCAACCGTATATAGATACAAAATCATCAGGAACGAATACACATTCCCTATTAGACAAAGAGTGGGAACACACACTCCCAATAGAGATGAACTAGACTCAGAGTAAAAAACAGTTCCAATTGATGGAACTAGGACATCAAATCAACGGTATTACGCTACGGCTGACCTTTCCCATATTACGATGGACGTCCGCTTTTGTCACTACACATTCAATAGAATCCAGAGCACTAAGCACCTATCTCTGAAAAGCAAGCTTTAATTTATTGAACAATTAGTTACATTGAACGGTTTAAAACTAGTTATTCATGCAATTTTACTTTGTGTTTCGAATGGAACATTACAGGTGCAATGTGCATCCATGTTAACTCGCCTTTGTTCTTATATTAACGTTTGATGGAGTTTCTAAATCATGTGATGTGTTCTCTATTATACACGATTCCAATAGTAAGCTGTTAGACTATTGTGGAAAACCCTAGAATGCAATACTATAGAGTCCCGCTGCAACCATCGAGCTTATAAATTAGGTTCGAAATATGGGATTACTTTTAACAAAGCGGGATTTAATATTGACAATGACGTTATTTTCTATCATTATACTTTGGAACCGGTATTAGCGAAAGGTGTAATAATCATTTAAATACTCTTTCATCCACATGTTTAACAAAGGTCACAAAGCGCCAGCTGTCTGAACACATACTCCGTAACTGTTCGTCAGTTTTCTAGGGCAGGCCCACAGTCAGTTGAGATCATGAACCAAACTAATAACAGGGTATTCATTTGCTTAACTCAAAAAATATATTTCATTCAGGCTAACTAGTAACGAATTTAGCATATAACAGAAAAATTATTGAGGCCACCATGACCTCCCAAAAAATTGTCAAACATGACAATTTTCGAGCTAGGTCCCATCGGCAAAAATCTCCCATAAGAAAAAAACATAGGGACGATCTTTATGCCCCGTGACCTTGGAGGATTTTGATCCAAAAAATTTCTGGCCATTATTGACGTACTTTACAGTCTTTTCTGTAAATTCTCTAAATTTTGTTTTGTAATTTGGGCTAGTAGTTCGGTCAAAATAATGCTTATTACCAAGACGGGGTGTGATTTTGGAATGCATATTTTTGCGTGTTTGAGGGCATATTTGGGCACAGTTTCAAGACACGATGTTATAAAGGGACAATTTAGATTGGTACTATGCTCTAGTATCTATATGGACCAAAAAATAAGCAGGTTAAAGCCGATTTAAGAAATTTTCCAAAACACCAATTTTAACCAAATTTCTGGATCAACAAAATATAAAAATTCGTGTTAGATCACAGTTACAAAATAAATTGTTTTAAACTGTAATTTTAGTGTAGTATTGTGCTATAGGTTACGTGGTAAAAAATATTTTTTTGGGGTAATAGTCACTTTAATACATAAATATATTAACATATTTCGAAAGCGTTTTAAGACATATTAAAAAAATGTTTTTGAGGAGAAAAGCTACGTCCTACACGCAACACTTATCTGCCCGTCCGTCTGTGCGTGTGTATGAATGTGATCTCCAACCGACACATTCATGTTTTGTTAATTGACTTTGAACGAAGACTGTTAGCTCCAAGGAAGGCGGTGATGCCAATAGATACGAGGGGAAAATTAAGAAAACAAAAATCACAAACTAGCTTACCTTGGCTTCGAGACAGTTGATTGTGGAGACGGCGAACTTAGGTGTTGATGAATGTGATGAAGAGGGGAAAAATGATAGGCTAGTCTAGTGAGATGAGAGATAGAAGAGGAATAGACAATGATGAAAGTAATACATATGATGATGCAATACCATACGTAAATGCACACAAAAATCAATTAAATAACACTTTGTAGAAATTCACTGTGAACTGTGTACTGTGTGTGTTAAGAAAATGTCACAGAGTGACCACCAAGAAAACTTTTAAGCTGCACTCGAGGCAACTGTAAAATAGCACAAAATACGCTTCCTCGAACAGGCAGCCGTACGGACGTCTGTACTCTATGAGAGTTCGAAGCAATTGGCAACGAACAAAGACCTGTCTAGGCCAGGTTTAAATCAGAGATAAAATACCTAGAAGGGTAAGGGGGGGGGGGAAACTAAATACTACGTGAAACAAGAGTGGGCTAAAACTGGCGCGAACAAAGACGATACACAATGTGTTTGATGATTTTTTACCAAATAAAAGCACAAACAAACGAACTACAATAACTAGAAGCTATTTTGGGTACTCCCGTAACCGTGCTGCACATTTCATAAGTCATTCAATAACAAAACATATTCATCAATAAAATATTAGAGAACATTACAACTACACCCTATCTTGATACCCAATATCACAATATTGTCCGTAAGTCCGTATGTTTTTTCTCACACAAAAAAGAACACGACATCATTGACATGCGTTTTTTCTGTTGCCCTTTAACAAGGATGATAGAGAATGTTTTGGTGAGCCGGGGGGTCAGGAGCGCGGGGTTATTACATCACTCAAACTTGACTTAGAAGGTCCCGGCACCTCCACCAACAACGTGACTTGAAACAAACAGACAAACACAAACACACAACAGACAAACAGACAAACAGAGCATATTTTTATGTTACTCTCTTCATACTCGGCACCTACACGAACCGTGAGATTTGAACGCTGAAAAGAACCATTTTATTTGCTGGGTATTTCATTTCGACATTCTGCTGATTGAGAAGTTCTTTTAACATTTCGTACTGTCGCTTTGAAAGTAGGACTATGTATATTGGATGAGTGAAGCGAATACTTAAATTTCACTTACCCCGAGAAAAATAGCTCGGGTGTTTTTTTGTCTTGTTTTGTTTGCTTTTTTTCCTGTTTGTTCGCTCTCTACCGGGCAAACGGCATATATGCGATCTTGCTAAAAATTGGTGGGGACCTTCGAAATCTCTGAACTTAGATCTGCCAAGTTGTTAGTGCTATCGAAGTAATATTTCTCATGAATATCGTACTTTAAAAAAAAATCCGATTTTAATGCGATATTTTAGTGATATGGCCGGTTCTGACCAAACGGGTGGGGCTACAACGTTCATATTTTACACGTACATTAAAGTCATAGTGATGTGTTTCATTTGAAAGATGAAGTTGAAAAAGTTAGCCAGAATTCATAGAAATAAAGGTTTAAATATAAGCCTTGTACAGGTTTATAATTAACAAGCTGGACAATAATCACCTACAATGCGTACAAAGCAAGTCCTTAGGCCTCGAGATATTTTACATTCTATTGTTAAGCTGAGCTTGGCCCAACTCAAATGCGCGCACTCAGTTCTGATCAGATGGCAATATTATTACCAAATCTTGCATTCATGTTAATGAAATACTTTTATATTGATATGCGCACTTGGTTGCGAGACATAAGTCCAAAACGTGAAAAAATGGGAAATCCAAAACATGGATTTCAATTCTGGAAATTCCCATCAAACCATTTTATCTTACGATAAAACCTAATTAACCTGCGTGTTCACATTGATTTAAACGTTGATATCCAGTATGCATATTTGCGTAAAAAAAATCCATACATCTTGGAATAAATTTTCGAAGTTGACCAAAATTTAGTAAATTACGGAGATTCCACGATTTTTTAATTCAAAATCAATGAATTAATTTAGGAATACGAGAACAGGATGTCATAGATTGATTCTCTATTAATGTTTTTGTGCAATATAATACCGATGTTGCCAATTGTTTAGCCGGAAAATCCAGAAAGCAGAGTGCTTTAACTCGTCTCCGCGCCAGCCACAGCGACTCCCTTTAGTTGGTATTAACATTGCAATAAATACTACTTTATAAAAATTATCCTAATTTAACAAAAATCAATTTTGCAATGGAACTTGAAAAAGTAATGAGATCCCACGCATATAAAAAACTAAGTAATCATAGAACAGAAATAATAAACCAAAAAAGCTCATCCATCAACGCTACTAGAAAAAGCGTTCGCGAAGCGACCAAGTTAAAAAATAACGCTAATGTGTAGTGGAATAGAAGAAGACAGTCGTCTACTTGTCCATATGGCATAGAAAGAATTTAGAGAAAAAAAACACATAGAAAGAAACAAATAGTCTTACATGCACCGATCCCTTTGTCTCCAAAGAAAAGATTACAAACAAGGAGAGCTATAGAGAGAGTTAGTTTTACTCGTTACGCCGCCTACACTAGCTACACTGAGTGCCGGGGCAGTGCAAGCAAGCGATCAACGTTATTGGAAGAATGGAAAAGTCTGGGCAAAGCTAAAAAGAGTTCGACAAATAATAAAAGAACGAAGAAAAGAGTCGTTTTCTTATGTCAGTCTCAGCGAAGTGTATCACGAGTCTGCTGGGGTAAAGTTCAGACTCCCCTCTTGGAAATGTTACTTCTCAACAGCGTATGGTTGGCTAGATAATTTTGTTTTCTGACTTATAGTGTTTCTTCTGTAGTTTTACATGCCAACTACCGCGTGTCGATAAAAAAAATATTGCTTTATCCTGTGGCGATGCATATTTTCGCAAACAGGGTTACACTTACTGACGAGCACGTGCATATGAACTGTAAATATGATTTTAAAAGTTCTTCCAATCTTATCGCTTTAAGACCGTGTGAACTGAGCTTTCGAAAATGTGTATAAAATAGTCATTATTCATAAACATCATAAATAATTGTTTCTTGAGAGAACAATACTATTGTGAATTTATTTGTTGGTTTACGCATACTCTAATTTCATTAAATTTAAATTTATATCTTATTTTTGAATTATTATTATTGTATCTTAGTATTCTTAAGAGTTGGATGGATGAAATGACCTGACAGTCATTAATCCCGCCAAATAAATCCGATAATCAATCAATCCATTGCTATTTTTAATGCAATATTTTTGGAGAAACTTAGCGATTAGAATTGGTCTAAAAAGTTGCATAAGTGTGAGTTTGAGTCTACAGACTCGTATTAGAAATATATTTTGGTGGTCTCAGAAAATCCTAAATAATGTTCTAACTCCATCTACTGTTTTAATCATTTTTTTTCATAACCTATTTTTATGAAAACTGCCTTTACGTATGAGTCCTTTGTATATTAGGGCTTATTGTACTTTTGACATTATTCTATTCATCCATGTAGGCATCATAGTTAACAAACAAATATTTCCTTTGTGACGCTAAAATAAAAAACTTGTTAGAGAAAAAATCCGGATCCCCATTGTTTGATTGCAAACATTTTTTAATATATATCGAAAATGCAAACATTTTTTAATATATAGCGAAAAATTCATCACATGAGCATAATTTAAATTTAATTAAAACACACTCAATGAATGTGTTCGTTGCAAAATGTCTAATAAATGTTGACTTCAACATGAAATGTACTACTAATAACGACAGAATTTTCAATAACTACATAGAATATGGAGTATATGACAAAGAAGTAGAAGTAATAGAAAATATCATTTAACTGTGTTAAACGCAGATATTAAGCGAGGCTCTACACAATATCACGAGTTCTTTAAAAAAGTATTGTTAAAATGAGTAATATTGCAAAACATTATTGAAAAGCATTGTCATTGATACGACGCAAAAGACAATGTAATTTCGAAATTGAAAAATATCGTCGTAGAATTAATAGAAAGAAGTATGTAGTATAATCATGCTACAATAGATGTAGACCCTAACAGACCAATAACGGAACGCGATGATACGAATATTATTTCTTATGGAAATAGATTTATATAAAATATAATATTTTATAAAGCGAGTACATTTGTTTTCTTGCTACGAGTGATACATTAGAACATTAATACACCTGCGAATATGGGCAAAAAATACTCTTAAAAATCCACGTTGTCGCACCAATTTAGTGTTCTTAAACTCTTAATTAAGAGAGCGAAGTTCTCCTACATGCCTAGCTTTCTTGTCCGTCCGTCTATATGTGCGCTACTTCCCAAGATTAAAATAGAACAAACCTCCGATTGGCATGCATGTTTTTTGTTGCCATGCCTTTAAATAAGGTTGATACAGAATGTTTTGGTGACCGTGGGGACCCATTGGACATACTTGCACTTTTTATTTATTTATTTATTTATTTATTTATTTATTTATTTATTTATTTATTTATTTATTTATTTATTTATTATTTAATTAATTATTTATTTATTTATTTATTTATTTACTTACTTACTTACCTATTTCTTTCTTTCTTTCTTTCTTTCTTTCTTTCTTTCTTTCTTAATTTATTTAAAATTATTTCCTTACAGATTCATGTGGAAGCTCTCAAGGCTTCCGAATATATGTCAGTTATTAAAAGCTTGGTTAAGAATATGTTAAATTAAATCTGTGGTACGTGTTAGCCTCACAAAAAAGGGGAATATTTTAACCCCGCACCCCCAGCAAAAGGAGATCAACGCTACGAAGTATTGTTTGTGTAACTTTCTTCAACAGTCTGTTAATTAAGTATACGTTTGATCCTTTATTGTGATCTCCCGACCCCTTCTCGTTTAATAAACTCGTTAAACACAATTATTTCAGAAACTCGTATTTTCAACAGTGTAGAAATAAGTCAGATGTGATTTAAATCGCACCGTATAAAGTGGATAAACCTTCAGACTAAGCCTAGACAAAGCCTCTGTGAAAACATCCCCTAAGTGAGTGAGCTGGCTGTTTTGTAAGTAACGTTAAACCGCGTACAAATGGTTTCTTATCCTCTGAACGTAGTTTACTCCTCTAATCGGATCTTTATCAATTGGATCTTCTCCCTCTGAAGACATTTCCACGTTCACCGAGTAAGCTACTCTCCACTTTTTATCTCCCTGCTCACAATCCTTGTGATAAAAGTACACTTCATATTTGATACAAGTACTCTCTAGGGAACATGAATTGTTTTCTACTACAATGAACGCACTTTCTATATTAGGCCTCTTAATAACGAATGGTTTTGTACGTCAACAAGATTTTACTTGAAAAGATAGCAATATAAATCAAAAACACATATTGTTGATCATGGTAATAGCAAATTAGCACACAGGCTCATTCAAGTTGATTGATTGGATATTTCTTAACGTCTCATATTTATGCAACTTGGCTAATCGAGACGAAGGGAGGGACGTAAGGGATGACGCGGGGGGACAAGGGGTGGACAGGCCTGTGCTGGTCAGAACCAGCCACAAGCGTATGGGGAGGGCAGGGGTTCGCCCACGTCGTGGTCGTCTCCGTCTGTGTCATCATCCGTCCGTGTTGTCACTGTCGTCGCCGTCGGGGAGGTAGTCAAAGGGAAGGGGAAAGTTCCCCGACGACGACCCAGAGCTCGCCATTAGTTTCAGGGAGAAAAACTCCCCTAATCACGGGCCAAACCACGAGAAGGTTGCGAGTTGGAATTTGATGGCCCTCTCATTCAAGTAACGATGATATCAATACAATGCCTATGCCCCTACCATACAGCATAGCATATACTAAAAATCATTTAAAATATTCCGATGAAAAATGTTTTGTTTTTAGGCTACCGTGGCCCTTATAAGGAAAAACAACTTTTTATATATCGTTCGATGTACGATTCTTTTTGTCAGAAGGTACAAATAAGAGTTTTGTACCCGAAGACGAAAAAAGTCGTGTATTGAATAATATTTTTAAAAATCGTTTTTTATCATAAGAAGGTGGAAGGAAAGTGTAGAAGCAATATAAAAAAAATCGTCGCTCTAAATTAAAGTGTAACATCTAGCCAGTTTTCCCACTTTTGTCCCAAAATTAGGATATAATGGCTGACAGGGACGTAACGTCCCGTCCAAAATATTGCAAAAATGTTTACTTGTTAAATTCAAGACCCTCACTCATTAATATCTTACTTTGATTTTAAAATATCGTTTAGAGGGCGATACAATAGCCTTAGGCCTAAATGAAGCCGTTACGTACAAATGACTTTTACATGTGTGAAGATCAAAATTCCTTATTCTACAATAAATGTTCGTGAATGTTCCACCAAAATAAGTTCCGCGAATGTGAAAATCGGCACTGCACGTGATATCTCAATTCAGATGATCCTGTCGAAAAATACACCTCCACTAACAAACCTTGCCCTTATCTTTTTACCAGGAAACTCTGAGCCACAACATTAGCTGTACTACGACACAAATAACCACTTAAGCTTTTATAAGGTGTTGACAAAATCACCATCCATAATAAAAGAGGCATACATCACGACGCTATATCACCCAAATATTCCATATGTGGGACATGAGTTTTGGCTAGATGTCAAGGAAGCGTACATATAGGGATCTACATTAACACTTTTCTAGATTTTTTAAAAATAATTTTTAAAAATGTTATTGATTTTCAGGCTTTTGGATTTTCTTAAAAGTCTCTAAAAAATTCTGACAAATCTGCTTTAACCTGTTTATTTTTTGTTCCACATAGATACTAGAGCATCGTACCAATCTAGAATGGCACTTTATAACATCGTGCTTTGAAACTGTGTTCAAAATATACACTCACGACTCAAACTCAAAATACGCATTCCGATATCACATCCTTTCTTGGTAATCATCATATTTTGACCGAACCACTTGCCCAAATTACAAAATCAAGATAAAGAGGATTTGCAGAAAAGGCTGACGAGTACGTCAATAATGACCAATATTTTTTTGAACCAAAATCCTCTAAGGTCACGGAGCATAAATATCGTCCAAATGTTATTTCTTATGGAAGATGTTTGCCATTGTCACCTAAGCTCAAAAATTTACCAAGTTTGACCATTTTTACGGGTCGTGGTAAACCCAATAATTTTGCTGTAACCATGTTTCTCCATGAACTTCCTCTTTAAGTAATGTTGGAGGTGACGGTCACATGAATTTTAAACTTCCTAATCCCCCCCCCCCCCCCCCCCCCACCGTTCACAAAATACATTCCGTATCTTCCTCGTTGAAAGGCAATGTCAACATCGTACATCATGTTCGGTTTTATCATGATACGTGATGGTCGGACTGAAAATGGTGCTTATAATTATCACGTACTGTAGCTTAAACATCTGTATAAACCGTCTCCAAAGCGGATGCCGGTGTCTAAGCTCAATTACTCGACGGTACCATGAGGAAACAAACGTGCTGCTCGCTGCACGTGTCGGCCTCCAGGGAATCCCCTGATCGTGAGCGAGGGATCCCCGACTAGATTAGAACCGCTAAGAGAACTTGAATTACTTCCGATAGTTCTAGAACGAGCCCGCGGGACACCATACCGACGAGAGGATTGAGGTTGTCAAAATATACCGACTTAATAAAGAAAAGTAATTTGTTTTTGTATAGTGGTTGGATGATAATAATATATAGTTACAGCTGTTGCAATGCAGTTGTAAAAACATTGGAATAATTAGGCTAAGAAATTATCTAAAACTTGTATAACTATAAAGGAAAATTCAAACAAGTTGTTTTGGCGTTCAGTCAGTTTTAAATGCGGATATGTTGGCTTCGGTGTTTCTCTCTAAACGTGTACTTGAAAATTTGTGATCTTCTGAAATACCTTGAATGTTCTGTACTCTTTCGAATGCAATACAATCTTAACGCGGATGTAACATCCATTTAACATTGAGTACATTTTTTGTCACTTACCTGTGTTTATTTATAATGAAAAATGTAATGGTGACCTTAAAATATAAGGGCCATTCTCAAGGTATATAAACTGTGTGTGCTTTGTGTCAACATTTTTCATCGCCAACTTTATTCTAAGTTTTGATTGTGTGTGCTCACACTCTTTCTATTTTATTTTCTCAATATTAAAATAACGCTCAAAATTACAGCAATAACCTAGATGTAGAATGGTCTACAGACAAATTCCGTCAATCCGCATGTCATTCGGAGGGAATGTTCGGTTTTAATCGTGACACGTGACACACATCCTATAGGAGACCTATAGGATCGTGACGTCCTATAGGGGAGCTTTATTCCCTTCTATAAATCCCCAAACGATTTTAACAAATGTCACTCTTAAGAAAGCAGCACGAACACGGTACATACATATTTTGTTTAAATCTGCATACGAAAACAAAGAATGCAAATAAATTCTGTTCATTTTAAAGTCCTTGAAAACACCAGAAATATTGTACTTGGTGCGGTAAACGAACGTGAACATATGTAGCCCTAATTATTTTCATATTGACAGAAGGTTGCGTTTGTTTTACAGTTCTTCCCAGTCAGCAGTGCACAAACTAAGTTCCATTCTATCTGAGATTTGAATTGCTTCAGGTCTGAATGTTATACGCATACCTATTAGGAACCCTTGAAACTTTGTGAAAACTGGAATGTTACTCGAAAAGTTAAAATTAGAAGCTCGTTTCTACTTAAAATTCCCTAATTAATTATTATGATTGCTTTACGTTCTACACTCACAGAATAACAAACACTTCATAATTTGTGTTTTGAAATAAGCCATAACGTATAAAATAAATCTTTCTACTTTCATGATGTTTTGTAAACGTCAAAAGATATAAGACATATTAATTAAGAGTCGATATCTTTCTAGCTTTATTGAACTGAGCCTACTCAATTAACAATGAAACAACTAAACGAACCTTATATTGTCGCTGATGATTAATTTTTTTGCGTTATTGGAGTGCTGTTACAATCTCACCCCACCCCCAAACTTCGTTTCCGTTAAAGTGTATTATTGCACCCTTGGCCGAAAGATAAGGCCTAACATATCTTAATTAACAAACAAAGACAAATATCAATCAATGATCTTAATGTCTCTCTTGTCTTTCTCTACTTTAACAAATGATCGAAATACTTCCGATTCATAACACAATAATGTGCGTATTTTTTCTACAGGCTCTACCAAAATGAACTTGGAAATGGCCGGACATTTAGCTTGTATCCTTAATCTGCAATTCTCCATATAGAGTCCGACCCTATATTTTGAATAGTAATTAAGTAGGTGAACCTCCAATATACATCATTTCTATGTTATTAAAATTATTATTTAAATATTAGTACTTATTTTGAATATTATGGGGGGGGAAAGGAGATGTATACTTCTGTTAAAAACTATTAATCGATTTTTTATTTTTGAAAAAGTGTGACTTCATAATAAGTTTTTAATGAAATACAAATTTTGATATAGGATTTCTTGTTTGGTTTGTTCATATTTATACCGTAGTTTTGGTGTTTTGTAATTGTCAGTAATGAGTGAGTGTGTATTCGATATATGTACGTCATTTAAATAATAAATAAATACTTATATATATATATATATATATATATTTTTTTTGTACATACTTTGCAATACACATTTTTTATAAGATAAATATTTTCCCACTAAGCTGCAAAACAGCTTATTAGTGGGGCGCATAGAACAAATATTGAGAGCGTACCGGTCACTTACATGTTTGCACAAACCAACACCTAATACAGATTAAAAAATGCAAAAAATAAAATAAACACAGATTGTTAATAGACATTTCGTTTAAAATAACAAAGAATTATAATAATAATTATACAAAAATAAATCAATCAAATCAAATAAAAAACAGCGGAATTTCCAATGAATCAATGTTAATTATTCAGAAACACACACAAAAAACAAACAAAAACAATTTAGCCAAAAATTGGTAAACACCTTTATGTATTCAACAAATAATCTTTCGAATTCCGTTTGATCTCACTGAAGTATGAACACATGGTTAAAAAGATAGGCAATTCATTAAATAACTTCGGTACTAAATACTCTAATCTCCGTTGGCCATATTTGTTACTTAACGAAGGTACATTAAATTGAACAGTGTGAAAACTACGAGTGACTTTATTTTTTAGTATTATATCTATAAATTCATTTTTAAACTAGTATGTTACAATAATTTTATATTTAAATAGTTTTTCTACAGGAAGCACATTGCATAAAATATACGTTTCACGAGTAGAAAGGTAATCATGACGTGGTAGGGAAATTAAGCGGACTAATTTATTTTGTAAGGTCGATATTTTACTCAAATGATAATCGGCAGCATTACCCCAAGAAAGTAAACCATAAGAAATAACAGACTCGGCTAGAGCCACGTAAACACTACGTAACAAACGAAAAGGCAAACAGTTTTTGAGATAATACATTTGACTGAGGCATGACCTTAGTTTTTTACATATTGAATCTATTAATAATAATAATAATAATAATAATAATAATAATAATAATAATAATAATAATAATAATAATAATAAAAATAATAATAATAATAATAATAATAATAATAATAATAATAATAATAATAATAAAAATAATAATAATGATTTTTGTGGGAAACCTGTTCTAGGGTATAATGTAGCAGCAGGTGTCTAACTAGGTTTATTGAAGTTAATACAGTTGTGAAGGGATGCGTGAGGGCTGTTCAAGAGGACTCAATCCCAGCATTCGCCTGAGGAAAACCTCGGTAAAAACTTTCAGTCAGGATTGCCGGTCTAGAGGGATTTGAAGCCGGAACCTCCCGAATCAGAGTCGCGCGCTTAGCGCTCGAGTCAACACTCAAGTCTATTCACGATGGAAATAATACGCTATTCTCCTATCCACTTTAAAACTCTCAGTTACTCGTTAGTCTTCATTAGGGATTTCCATCTATAAAAGCACATCCGCTTTAACGAGATGTAAAGTTCTTCAGCAGACCTAGTTCCTGAAATATTTACTTAGTTTGTCAGCAATGTGCTCTTTACTCGGAGTTAAGATTGCGTATACCTAAGACATGGTAGAATGCATATCATTTAATATGAACAAACTAACATACGGTAATCATTTTTCTTCCGCGTTACGTACGAATTCTACGGCGTCATAGTCAAACTAAATAATAAGAAATGTTTTTCACAAATAATGCTAATTCAAACAGTTTGTTGGATGAGCGAAGACTTCAATTTCACTGACCCCCCCAAAAAAATTAGCTCGTTTTTTTTTGTATTTATGTCTGGTTGTTCGCGCTCTACCGGGCAAACGGCATATGCGATCTTGATGAAAATTTGAAGAGACCTTCGAAATCTCTGAACTTAGACTTGCCACATTTTTGGGGACAATCGATAAAATATTTATTATGATTATCGTACTTTTAAGACTTTTTTTTCGATTTTTGATTAGATATTTTCGTGATATTCGCAAATGGCTACTCCGATCTTGATGAAACTTTATGAGAACGTTTAAAATCACTGAAATTATATGTTATGATTTTAGAGACATTTGAAGAAATATTTCTCATAGAAATCGTACTTTTACGATTTTTTCTCGGTTTTTAATACGATATTTTCGTCATATTTGGGCCGATTTGACCAAACGGGTGGGGCTACAACGTTAATATTTTACATTGACATAAAGATTATAGTGATGAAGTGCCCTTTGAAAGAAAAATTTGAAAAATTTGGGCAAAATTCATAGAAGTTATGGTTTTAATATAAGCCTTTTACATGTGTATAATTAATAAGTAATATCAAGTTACTATAGAAAAAGTAATGTGACCCCACTTAAAAACGATAATCATTGGACGGAAATAATAAAAAAAACTAATCCATCAACGCAAATAGAAAAAGCGTTCGCGAAGCGGCCTAGTTACAGGTAATACAATTATTCGGGAGGTCGCCGGTTTAATACCGATCTGAGCTAATAGCATTGAGTATAGAACGTACCCAATGGTAAAAGTGACTAACCGTTTCCCATGCATATTCTTACTCGAGAACGAACGAATGCTGCGTTACAATCCTGTAAAAAGTTCTTTGTTATTCACTTCCAACAATCCTCTAAGTCTATATATTATATTTGTTATTTACTTGAAGAACGGAAAGATTCTCCTGTGCATGTAACCCTTCTACAAGTATTTAAGAGACACAACTTTGACTTTAAATTTAAATCGGAATAAAAGGAAACGTTCACTTTATTAACATGATATAAAAGGTAAAAAAGCAATCACGAGAAAGGGAGTACTGAATATTGTTAGCAAAGCTACTATAAGAAATAGAATATTGATCAATAAAAACATTTTGGGAAATGCTCATCTCTTTTGGTGCAGGTGCCGGGTTCAAAACTTTCAAAACTAAATTAATGTGAATGGGGCTATGCCCTTTTGCAACCTATAACGCATCAATGTTTTAAACAATAAATAAAAAAAATAAAAAAGCGATCATCATTTCGATGAAGGTTTGCTTCATTCTTTATTATCTTTGTTGAAAGACAATGTCATGGAAAAAACCGTATGTCAATCTTGGTTCATTTTTGGTTTTATCGTGAGACGTGACTCACACACACACACAGGCATACGTACGAAAAAGTGATGTTGTAGGGAAGATTTTGTGCTCAGAAAATCTGTACAACCAATATTTTAAAATTACCAAATTTTGCAAAAGAAATCAGCATGTCTTAAGGCACATGCGTTAATCCGCATAAGAAATGATTTCACTACATGCCGACATTTGTAAATTGTTGCGTAAGTATTTCTACCCTCTAGAAAACTTGTTCGTATTGGATTGAAACAGGGAAAAAGTATATCAAATCAAAAAACATGTACGTACAAAAACGCCAAAGAGCAAGTTGTAAAAAATGTGATGTAGAACATTGTTGAAAGAAAAATGAAGTGGTTTGAAAATGTCAAAAGAATTGAGGTAAAAACCAGTTACCAGAGGCATGATGAAAGCTTGAAGTGACAGTCATGTCAGCAGATGAGCAAGGTAGGTGATCAGAATCCAACAACAATGGAGCGAGAGACTAGACTTGGCAACATGGCTTGAGTTATAGCCGTGATTAATCAGCACACACCATGTAACTGATCCCATAGAAAACTGCAACCTTGTGAGGTAATAGATTTGTTATTGAAGTGTGACTGATGTGCCTTCAGTTTGTCAACCATTTTTATAATGAGACGTATTTGCTTGCTGGTTATAACCACACAGTGAAATCTGGTCATGACGTTTTGGTTAAAGCCAAATTGTATAATAACTTACTTTTAGTCTAATTCCTTTTGAATTGAAAACCGATATCGAAAATGGACTTACGTAATTCCTTGTTAAACAGATTTAAAAACAACAGAAAACTTGTATACTCAAATCTAGAAAAATAATACAAAACGGTGGATGAAATTGATTAAGGTAAGTTTGGACTGTCCCTTGGTAAAAATTGTCTACTTTAGAAGTGTATACATATCTTGACTTCCACCCAAAGTTTTATCAGCAGGTGCTTACTGTTTGCAGTAAACTAGACGGCTTTGCTAACGCTTTCCCCAGTCGCGTTGATGGATGAGCTATTATGGTTGATTATCGGCCCAAATATCACGAAAATGTCGTATTAAAAATCGGGAAAAAATCGTAAAAGTACGTTTCCTATGAGAAATATTTCTTCAAATGCCTCTAAAATCCTAACATATATAACTTTAGTTATTTTAAACGTTCCCATATTTTTTTTTATCAAGATCGGAGTAGCCGTTTGCCCGGTCGTGGGCCAAATATCACGAAAATATCTCATTGAAAATCGAAAAAAATCGTAAAAGTACGATAATCATAATAAATATTTGATTGATTGTACCCAAAAAAGTGACATGTCATCTTAATTCAGAGATTTCGAAGGTCCCATCAAATTTTCATAAAGATCGCATATGCCGTTTGCCCGGTAGAGCGCGAACAAACGGACAAAAATACAAACAAGAAAAAAAGAAGAAAAAACGAGTTAATTATTTGGGAGATTCAGTGAAATTGAAGTCTTCGCTCCGCTCATCCAAATATATTTGCTAAGTAAAATAAGTAAACGGCGCCCTCTCAATACCTCATTTAAAACAAAATCATTTTTGTATGGACATATAATACGATGTCTGAATAGCACGCGTCTTTTTTATTGAGAATTATCTTCAACAATGATGATTCCGAATGTTTTAGGTGACCTTTGTGTTGTGGCTATCCCCTAGTAGATTTTAAATTAATGTGCTCGCGACATCTTCACCATTAATGAATCATAGAACAAGCTAGCGATGAACATTAATTTTTCATCCCCCTTCATACCCGGCGCATCCACCAAAAACTACAATTGATTGTGATAAGACGTATTATTGTTATTTTTTAATTCATTATCTTCTATCTGTTGAATAAATAGTTCGCTCCCTTGCATACCGTGCTTGTTAATAAGTATAAATAGAATGTCATCTGGTTATCCCGTCTGGGCCCACGGAAGAATATTCGTGGTAGATCTGCCTATCGTAAGAGGATAACTTAAAATCCGCCGATATATTATGATCGAAGTTACCGTGTGCGATACTAAACACAAATGATAAAACCAGAGGGCGTATTTACAAAGTTATCGCTGTCGTTCGACAGTTAGGGTGACATGTTGTAGCAAGCAACGAGCTGCCACATCGAGATTGTATTATATACAAATAAACATTAATTATTCTACGTTCATCTGCTGAATATAGGCAGAAGGCGTTAAAAGTGTAAAAAAAAAATGCGTTACTTGCCAACCAAAAAGCTTTTATTAATTATTTATTCTTGTTTCTTTGCACGTTTCTTCTCAATCCGCCGCATAGTCCCTGGGAGTTGGCATAACGACGGCCGAATTGCATGCGAGAGATAGCCGGTTAAGCCCTGGCTTGGTCAAACTTTTCTTTTCTCTTACTTACCCCAACATTATTATTTACGTCTTATCTATAATGGATTCAATTTTTATAACGTTGTCCGTCGAATATTGTCGCACGGGTAAATTTCATTAAAAAATGCGATGGTTGTATAGAAACCAACTTGGAACCGGCACCTCCACCAAATTCTAGAATCAGCTTAATACCATATACTAGAATCCAAATATGTTTTGCTGGAGCAGAAAAAAGATAAGAATCAACCACAATATTCATCTTCCTCAATTTTTAATAAAAAATATAATCATCTCAATTCCCCCGTGTATTAATGTAAGCCGTTACTTATTATATGATTCAGACTCGAATCTGAACTTACATGGATTCTTACTCCCCAAGGTATTTGGAATTAATTTGCTACCATGTTCGTTTGTTTTTTGTCATTGGAGCGAGGGGAGACGAGGATAATTACAAAGAAGCCTTAGCATAAGGATAGAGCTTTGTTTCGATGTAAAAAAACGAGATACTTTTCCTTGCCCAAAAGGGTTTTTTTAAATTAGATTTTTTTATCCATGGTGAAAAAAAGCAAAAGTGTATCATTTATTTACATTGCACGAAGAATTGTATAATATGAAAAAATATGTAGAAACCATATATCCATACATCCTTTCATATTGGACGCTCTTTTGTCTTCGTGATTATTCGCATATGCAGACAAAGTTTAGTGATTCAACTGTACTTTTTCGGTAGACTACGTTAAGGTTGACTTTATCCGAAAATGTTTAGTTTAGTAATTACTAAAAGTTGATGAATGTGAAAATGAATCATTTGTAATAACCTGATTTAAAGGATGATCACAATAATTAATATTTCCTTCCAGAATCGTAAATTGGACATCCGGTCCAAGCTAAGTGTTATTCTTCTCCCTAGCTACCATCAATTCTCGAACAAAACGAACTTATTGTAGTTGCGAAAGAGGCCGAGTTCGGGTTGCGCGCGCCACTGTCGATTGACGTCACGCTCCCTTCCACACGCGTGTTTACGTAATATAAGCCATCTCTCCGTGGTTAGAATCACGACCATATAGGTAGATTTTCAACATCCGAACGTTCCTTCCCAATTTGATCGATGTCGCAATTTTTCAAAAAACATTTCTCAAACGCGATTTTTTTTTATCTCTTGTTTAAAAGTAAAGTGTATACAGTCCAATGTTGTTTATTCACATGCAAAGTTTGGTGGAGTTTGACAAGGTATTTACCAAGATGAAAGGTTTGTTGCGAAAATCATTAATACTTTGTAACGCCACCCTCATTGGCGCTTAAGCTCGCGTACACGTTTTATTTATGTAGTAGAAAAACTTTTGAAATTTTTTTCTTTGTAGGCATCCTCTCATTCTCGAGTTTGGTTAAGTTAGGTTTTTAGTGTAAATATTAGATGCTCTCTTCATAAATTTATTCCGTTACAAATACACACGTCCCTTTTAATACAAGAGTATGCCTTTTTGTGTTTTAATGTGATCTAGGAACTAAACATATTGCATTTCGAAGTTATATGTCAATATATAAAATAAATTTACTTCAATCCATTTATTAAACAATTTTTTTTGTTGGATCAATTCCTAAGATTATTACTGATTAAATATTCATTTAATACGACCGTTCAGCACATTAAGTGAAAATCATTAATATAAATGTATAACATAGACAAAACTCACGCATTGGTGATAACGGTCAATACACAACACTCAACAATATTATTACCTGTGGTATTCTGAACATATCATAATAATCCAGTGAACAAATTTTGATTTAAAATCAAGTAGAAGTAAAAATTAGTTGGCATCATCTAGGAACACAAATTTGTCAACAAAAGAAACAGAAGTTAATTTAGTATCACATTTAGATAATGAATTACATTGAGCAACCGTACTGGCATTCGTACTCTTATCAAATCTAATTTTTTGCCTTTGTTTATACTAATTGAACATTAAACGTCTTGGCGCAACACTTATAATAAATGCAGTTGTAGAATAATATATTCCCGAGTTTGAAAACTGAAACGTGTTTTAAATCTCAAATAACTTTAGAATGTATTTTAAGCTGATTTACAAAGAAGAAGAAAACATAAATAATAAGTTCATAAATTCGTGAAAAATTCAGTTAAGCAAATTTTGAATACAAATGTGATCAATTAATTAAAATATATCAAATAGAAATTAGGGGGGGGGGAAGGAAAAGGGGAAAAAACAGGAATACATCAAAAAATAAAAACGAAATGAAAACACTAATTTAGTAAAAGGTCCCACTACGAATTACGCGGTTTGAAAAAGTCAGGAATAATCAAACTTTCGCGAAATACCGAATACAACAAAAATTGTGTGAATATTTTATATCTTTAAATAAGTGTTTATTAGACATAAAACTGCTCTTTATCAATATTTATTGGTGATATTTCGACTTCTATTCAAAAGTCTTTTTTAAACTGTTTAATAAATCACGTATAATATTTTTCAGATTCAGTTTGAAAAAGACTTTTGAATAGCAGTCAAAATATCACCAATAAATATTGATAGAGAGCAGTGTTATGTCCAATTAACACTTATTTAAAGAATAAATAGATCCTTTACTCTAATATGTTATATCCATATATAGAAATAGAACGTGGCCTATTCGCTATGTTGCCCTGGACAAAGAACAACATATTATTAATATAAAATGAAGTGTGCAAACAGTTCCACAAATAAATGTGCAGCGTTCCCCTCATTAAATGAGAGTTTCAAACCGTGACCTTGGTTCAGCGTAATGATATACTCGTATATTATAATGACCGAGACCTGGATCTGGTTTTCATCCTACTTGATCCTCACAATCTGAATGGCAGTACTTGAAAACTAGACGCTTCCTCACTAAAACTTACTCTACAAACTGTAAGCAACGGTAAAAAAGAATATATGGTTATACATGACTATAAGAATTTGATACCATACAAAAAATTTTGTTTCAATTTTATGGAGATTTGTTAGCAACAAAATTTATGCAATACAATTTGATGTATACAATGGTAAAAGAGATTTCAAGCTTAGATTTGAAATTCTTCAAGTCATACTGGTTAAAGATAACTGACAGTGCTGTTTCATGAGTAGCTTGTGATATTTTGATCGGGAGGTAACTGGGTCGATTCCCTCCACCGACAATCCTGACTGAAAGTATTCCGGGGTTTACTTTAATCGTCAATGCAAATGCAAGGGATTGAGTCCACTTCAACAGCCCTCGGACATTCCCTTTATAAATTTATAAATTTCTTGTTAAATAAACAAGGTTTTAATCACATTTTCTGCTAAACTAAACGAATGCTAGAGAAAACGTAGTACTACAGAGTGTTTGACACCCACAGAAAGTGGGTAAATTAAAGCAATTTATGATTAAAACTTAAAGCATTTGACCGGGAGATATATTTAATAAAAACTCCCCACAAACAATAACCAAAGTAATAAAATAAAAACCTAAACCAAACAGTTCATAAAAATAAGTTACTCAGTTACTAACACCACTTAGTTTGGTACTTTTCGTGTTGTGTTTTTAATATTATATTCAACCCGGGTCTCCCGCATTTCAGGTGATATCGGTATGTAATTAAATATTGTAATTAAATCAACAGTATTGTTGAAACTGAAGCATTATTTAACTTGAAGGAGATACAAAAACTTGAAGTAAAAGAGCGCTAATGGCGTATTTATTGTATTATATATTCACATCTCGCATATTTATGGCTACAACCTATTTTAGAACCGTAGTTTTCGACTTGGTATTTTTTAAAGAAAAGGATAGATAATTGCAATTAACAATGAAAATAGAGACCATAATAGAACAATGGTCAAAATATATAAAATCAAGCACGGGTATGAGAGTCCTAAAAATAGGGAGATTAACATTTTTGGTGGAGGTGCCGGGTAAACACATTTTTTAGTACCTTTTTGAAAAGTAATGTCTACATTACGCATCCCAATCTGAGGAATTTCCAGGTTTTTATCGTAAAATGTGACACAAGCAAAGATAGAGGAAGGACTGAATAAATATATTAGCGTTTCTCTCCCTTACTATATTTTACTGGTGAGAGTATTTAGGGGAGAAAAAAAAACATTAAATGTACGTCTGCAAAATGTTAACGAAGTCGAAAAAGAAACAGGCGACACTATTGACGTGATTGCGATTTGAGTTGAGTTAAAGATAGCTGGAAGAGATAGTATTTTGTCACAAATGAGGACACACTTGAAGGAGAAAGGATAAGATGAGAGCAGAAGAATTTAATGAAGACGGCGAACTCAAGTTTTTCGAATGAAAAGAATATAAACGAAGATAGAACATAAAATAAAAGTCAAGATCACAATATTTTACAAAACATGGTAAGGGATGTTTATGGTTTCGTTTGCGAACGGGAAAGAAAATTCGCTATGATATTGACGTGTTCACATAGACATATCGGACGTATTTACTTATTTCACTTAGTTTGATTTTTTAGAGGATAATAACAAAATCCAACATTACTATAAAAATAAAAAGAAAGAGAAATGTTTTTTTTTATAAATTTGGTTTGAGTTCGGAATGTAAGTGTCACAACTGAAACATTGACATCGTTTATTGACAGTAAACCTCTTTTGATCTTAAGTTCCTTTAACCGGTTATTTGAACATTTGTAATTTCCGTGCAAAAATTTATATTGCGATATTGCAATTTTCTATGAAAATCGATAATGACAAAATATGTGTGTTTTTTCCCACAGGTAGTTACAATATTATAGTGGATACAAATTTGGCCCCAATAAGTAATAAACAAACTGGTAGACTTAGCTTTAACCAGAATAACTAACAATGTGATACAAGACTGTCAGGTTGGTTTATAAGGGCGCGCCAACCGTTAGGTAATTATGCGCTACTCTTGTCTAGGAGATGTGGAGAGGACCGAACCGTGCTGAACATATCCAGCCACAGGCAAAGGGAACGGGAGTTTTCACGTCGACGTCCAGAGCTCGCCTCTAGTTTCGGGGGAAAATTATTACCTCCTATGTACTAACTGATGTTTGAGAGATAGTTAACTTTGTATTTTTCTCGACTTTCTGTTGGGAAGAAGCATTTAAATTAATAAGTGCAGTCAAAAGCAAGTATTTAGATGTCAGAAACGAGATACACGTTTTGTGCAATCAGTCACCACTCATGAGAAATACATTTTCTAGTTTAGAAGTTAAACTAAATTAATTCCCATTCATTCAACTTCTTTATGATTACATATTTATACTTATTTAAGAACGCGTTTAGGCCTCTTGTACATTATAATACTACACGAATGTACAATTTTTAAAAACTTTCAGAAACTTCTCACAATTTATAATCACGATTAAGCGTGAGGCGTATGACTTATCTCCATGTATTATTACATTCGAAAAAATTGTAAACGTGCGATTTTGTCGATAAAGGTCTTCATCATAACATATCGAAATTCAAATGTTTCAAAGGTCCCCAGAAAATGTTGTCAAGTTTGGAGAAGCCCTTGGTTCTGTAGAGAGCGAACAATATAAGACAAACTATTCATATTGTACTTAAATCGAAATTATGTGTAATATTATTATTTACTACAATTCAGAAATTATAAACGTCCGCCCCAACCAGGAATCGAACCACGGATCTCCCGCATTCCAGACAGGCGTCTTAACCACTAGACCATCAGGACGGGTACATTTTGATCTCTGAATAATTGTAGTTGCATTATACATCTGAATGGATGGAACAATACTGCAACGAATATCTGCTGCCTTTGAACTGACCACCAAACATTAATTATAATGTCATTACCTCTACGCAGGTATGAGCGAGGGTTTATTTCTCGATTTTTTTTTCCTCCGATAACGGACTTTTTTAATTTCTGAATTTTAGTAAATAATAACAATTACACCTACGGAAGTGTTTCCCGACTAAAGAAATCGAGATATGTGTAATATCATTCGATTGTATGCCAAAATGTGTCAGTAATAAATTCGCAAATTTAGAAGTTTCCCGAAATTTCCATCTAGTTCGAAGTACAAAGCGAATTGTCCGGTAGAAAGCGAACAAACAGACAAGAAACAAACAACACAAATACCGGAGCTTTTTCCAGAGGAATCAAACTTGAGTCTTCGTAACGCTCATCCAATTAATTAGGATACTCCTTAAATAAATTTATATGAGAAAGAACTTTGAAAGTAACAACCAAGTCTGGGTATCAAGTAAAATTATTAAAGCTCCCCAGGTTTTGTAACTCGCTAGTCAATGCTTGAAAGTATTAAGAATTACCACCCTATTGAATTTTGGGCAGTTTTCCCTTTTCTGGTAACCTCCCATTATTACTTACCAACATAAATAAACGAAAATAAATATTGACATAGTTAATGCAAACAGCGAAAGGAACGCAAATAATTAAAAATTACAAAAAATACCCACGGTTGTATAAGATTTGTACCACAATACCTTGGACATGCAGATGTTATTTAAACTAGGCCGCTTAGCTAACGCTTTTTCCAGTCACGTTGATGGATGAGCTCTTATGGTTTATTATCGGCCCAAATATCATGAAAATATCGTATTAAAAATGTATGTATGTATGTATGTATGTTCTTTATTTCATTTAGTTCAGCAGAACTAGTATACATTACACTGATTCGGGGGAAAAATCATAAAAGTACGATTTCTATAAGAAAAATTTCTTCAAATGTCTCTAAAATCATAAGATATATACGTTCAGTGATTTTAAACGTTCCCATTAAGTTTCATCGAAATCGAAGTTGCCGTTTGCCAGGTCGTGGGCCAAATATCACGAAAATATATAATTTTTTTTTTTTAAATCGTAAAAGTACGATAATTATAAGAAATATTTGATCGATTGTACCAAAAAACGTAGCAAGTCTAAGTTCAGAGATTTCAAAGGTCCCGTCAAATTTTCATCAAGATCGCATATGCCGTTTGCCCAGGAGAGCGCGAACAAACAGACAAAAAAACGAACTAATTTTTTGCGGTAGTCAGCGAAATTGAAGTCTTCGCTTCGCTCATCCAATTTGTAAAGAAGTGTCTGAACGCTAGTTATATTCCACGTGAGTACCTCTATCGTTTAAACACGTTACCTTGTAGTTGTTTTTAAAAAATTTTAATTAATTATTCTTTTTGATTATGTACTGGTTGTTAGACGATGTCAGACGCCAAGTTCGAACGTTCTCCTGTGACTGCTTAGACAAGAGACTATCTTATCATTCATGCATCTTCTAATGAGGGGATTAAGCCCTAAAAGGTGTATGTATATAGCTAGCAATAATGCACTCAGTTTAGTTCCCTCCCACATACAGTACCATCGTCTACAATGCACTCTGGCCAAACATTAAGTTTACACACCTTTCGAAAACAACAACAAAATAAACTTCGCGGAATTTACCAAAATCGGATTGTTTTAAGTTTAAGAAATGTGCAAATTTGCTCCTAAAGATTATCATAAGTAGACTAGAAGTTTAAAACAAATTGGTGAACACATACTTTTGAAACGAGACAATATGCAATTTTTAAACATAAAAAGGGGGGGGGGGTTCCCGTGCATATGAAAATTTGTTTAATTATCTATTATCTAAGGAGTATAAAGGTGGTTACAAAACTGGACAAGATTAGAAGCGACATTATAAGAAAGGAATTAGGTCTGGAGAAATTAAGGTTTAAATTAGGACGGGAACGTTTAAGATGGTTTGGGCATGTGAAGAGGATGGAAATGGATAGGATCTCAAGACGAGACTTTGAAGCAGAGGATGAAGTTAAAAGAAAAGTAGGAAGACCGAGAGAAAGATGGGGAAGATTGATCGAAGGAGACGTAGTAGAGCGAGGTGAATCGTGGAACCTAGTGATGGAATTGAAGCTGTGGGAGGACAGGAAAGAGTGGGGAAAATTGGTGGAGAAGCAGATGCAGGATGAAGATGACGATGAAGATGTTGATGATGAAGAAACGCTGAGCCAGGCAATCTCGGCAAATAATTGTTTCGTGCCCTAGATATCGGTGTGAAGAACACCACTCAACCTGACATTGTTGGAATTGAGTTTTGATTATTATTATATCTATTATAACGTTTATAGTAGCTTTATTACATAAAATTTGATTTGAAAATAATCAGTTCACAATAGGAGCCCCCCATTCCCCTCATACACACACATTTAGGGAATTGGGGAGAAGAAAAAGTAGATACAACATAATACTATATTTGCAAAAATCTTCTTGAAGAAAATTGCAACAAAACCACTCGGTAGATTGAGTCGGTAATTTTACGGTTATTTACCTGACCAGTAAATTTATCGATTCACATCACTATAGAGAAAAATAAATTTTGGGGGTTGGTGGAGGTGCCAGCCCAGGATTTACATACGCTATTGGTGGAGGTGCCGGTCCTAACAATTTGCCAAGTATAATAATGTCTGTACATCTGTAAATGCCTCTCGCAAAATGTAGATACTATGACAATAAACCATTTATTATTATAACTATTATTATTATTATAATACTATACTCAAAATAATACTTAACTTAAATAAAATCAACATAATTAATATACATACTAACCAAGATATTATTTTAACACGATTAATTTGGAAATGACAAAATAAAGTTAACTTATCTTCGCCCTTTTTTAGAAGTATTATTGGACATGCCCAAGTCAAAAATGGCTTCAAGTACTACTTATTCTTCGTGTTATTATGCAAATAATAGGGTAGGCTACGTATAAGTATCACCATGTAATCAAATTATTTGTAATAATTAAAGAAAACTAATGGGAATCGTGCTCCAATTGTAAATAAATAATTTGACGCAACAAACTGATTCTGTGTACGTGACATTTGCAGACTCATCACATTTACACAACTACACGTTACCGCATTAAGTAAGTAAGTAATATAATCTTCTTGCTTTCCAATTAATTTCTTTGTTATGACAGACAGCATATAGTTATTCTGTTAGCGTTGCTAAAATATGCTCAAAATGACACGGCTTAAGTTCTACAATAGCGTGATTGGAGGCGGTGAGAATATTCCCAACAAAATTTCATTTAGGAGCTCTTTCATTAAATGTGATTTTATCATCTATAAAGCAAATTTATGATGGGTATTGTCTTTTTAAAGTGTAAAATAATGATGATGTGAGCTAACGGTATCGTTATATACAGTTTTTACTCTAGTTTGCTACAGATATTTCAAATTCTTCGTTTTGACTTTAGATATTTTCAACGTTTTATAAAAAGTCATACTAAAACAAAAACAGCAGAAAGAGAACCTGATGTCAGAGAAGTTTCAAGGTAGAACTGACACTCATTATTGCACTACTGTACCTCCTATTTCCTTGTCAGATAATCAAATGTTTATGTATCTTCTTATAAAGTAAACATTTTGTTATTGTTTTATAGCTCTTAAGGTATAATTATCCACACCAATAAAGATAGAAATAAACTAAAAACAGGAGAAAATAAAAGCAGGATACGTCTGCTCCTTTGTAAACAACTTAATAGCGTCACAAAAAGGCTGAGAGATAGATATAGTATACTGAGATAGATAGTAAAATAAACTCTCCGCGATCTCTAAATAGCGATTTTTGTTATTTCTTATCAAAAATATAAATATCCTGTCCATTCAACTACGTGTTGAGTATTCATAACTAATATAATGTAACAAAGAACGAGCCTGTAGTGTCTGTGAACTACGCCCACGCATCTAAGAAACAGGTGTGCCTGGGAGTTGGATTGAGTATCTTCGTGTCTGTTCTAAATACAGCTCGATGAACTTGAGGTTGGCACAAAACCCACAGAGGAATAGGAGCTAGCCCACACGGCATCTAGAACGCACTCGAAACACAAACAACCATCCCCTTTGTATAATTAATTAGCATTCATCCGAGTATCTATATCAAGGTAAGGCATACATACGCATTAGTGAACGCACGAATCGAAATTCAATCTATCGACTACAAGCTTAGTTAATAAAATATCAAGTGAAAAGTTTTAGAAAATGTTTGGAGGAGCTAGATAAAGAATAAAATTTATGATGTCACGTTGTATAGTATTTTTGATATAGTAATTAATTGATAATTAAAAAAATTGTTAAGTTAAATTAAGTTTAAAATGTTAAGGATATTTGGAAAAGGTAGACAAAGAATAAAATTATGATGTTAACGTTTTGATATTATTGTAATTAATTGTAAAGTTAAGATAAAAATGTTAAGTAGCCTACTTGCCACCATGTATACTACATATTTGCAAGGTATGAAATAAATCAAAAATCAAAAATCAATCACAACGAACTTAATCGATTCCGAATCTTTCTAAGTTATGGTGTCGAAAAATTAAACCAAATTTGTAAGCGCAAACACATTTTTAACTCTGAAAAACTCGTAGCCCACGCCAGGCGTAACGAGTAACGAGTAACTAAAAACAACCTAAGTTTTTTAACGTTTTTAACATGTAAATCGGACGTTGTGTTCGTTTTTATCGCGACATGACACACTTACAGACGGACGGACAGAAAGGTAATGCTAATATGGGAGCTTCCTTTCACTAAAAATCGAACACATGATGTACGTTAAGAGTGTTCAGAAAAAAGTAATTCATTTTTTTAAAACATACGTAGACTTTGCTTAGACGTCGTGCTTCGTTCCAGGCACAACGCGGCGCTTCACCGCAGATTCGCACGTTTGCTCCTGACGGCCGATCAACTAGCACCACCGCCCTCCACCGTAACTACGGAGCATGTTCAGAAGGAGGGACGTACACCAGTCCTCTCCACCGCAATTACGGAGCAATACCGAAGGAAAGACCTCGATCCATCAGCCCACTCCACCGTAACTACGGCTCGGCAACATTAGAAGCGGGACCTTCCTCCAGTTCCCTGAACCGCAACTACGGGCAAGGATCTGCAGAAGCTTGCCTCTCCATTGGTCGTTCCACCTCTCCATTCTCCTTGTACCGAACTGGCTCCCTTGAAACTCGCTGCTCATCCCCAACCAACGTAGGCTCCTGTGGTGACCTCCGCACGCCATTCCCCACACAATCATTGCAAAGCTCCAGTGCGGAGCACTATTTTTCATCTTCATACTTAAATTACCCACCGATGTCACCTACAAGTGCTGCATACGGCAGGAGTCTTTCTCCTTCATTGATTCCATGTTCATCAAGATCGTTAATGAATGAACCAGGCGGACCTCTACCCTCACCGTTGGGCGGTATTCAACCGGACTTGTACACACGCCCCGATGGTCCAATCTTCTTACGCAATGGAGAGGGAGTGATTACTCTGGGTCGTCTACGCATGCGATTGACGTATGACTTTAATAAATCGGACCTTGATGTTCATCTAATTGAAGGTAAGCATGTCTAAAAAGAACAAACTTTTATTTAATAACAATTTAAAATTTAAGAAATATCAATACAACCCTTAAGTTGATAGTTGTAATTAAAAGTGAGAAATTGCAGTACTAGGATCGCAAATAATCAATCGATATTTAACGATTATAGAATATTCTTGTTGTTTGTCGTTCCACGACCAGCAGCGTGTGTGTAGAAAATAAAGAGTCGTGTAGACGCGAGAGAAAAGCAGCGGGTAGGAATGAGAGTCATTAAATAAATTATTATAAATAAGTCACTGCAACGATTGACACAAAAACAGATAACTAGAGGCTTACAAAAACAAAATATGTCCGAACCGCACCATAAACACAATGACAGACCGAAGCAGATTGACAATAATACATACAAATTTACAAATCAGGAAAGAGATAAGATTATGTATGAGAATGTTGAGGAGGTGAATAATGTAAGATGAGGAATTCCTCCAGATAAACAGGAATAAAGACGATACTGCATTCAAATTATTCTCGATCCGTTGCATGGTACATAAATAAAATGAGGTAAAACTGTTAGTATAGTATGTTGTAGAAAAGTAAATGGATAAGAGGGTGCATCACATACGTTTTAGGCAAATTGCTGTTCGCTCGGCTGACTGACTCCACAGGTGTTTGAAATTTTGAACATATCTCACGATAGTGGAAATATAGGTCTCTAGTAACACATTTCTAAAATTTGTTTTGAAATAATTTATAAAAAACAAATTAATTGTCACGAATTTCGATTTTGTTAAAAAGTCAAAAATTGATTATATTCGTGATTTTTTTCCGGCTTATCAAGACAAGATTTTGAAAATCTATTACTGTAGGAACGTCTATGTATGCTTTTTAACTTTGCACAATTTTATATACGTAGGATGCTTCTTGGCCGAGCGAACTGCTATTTGCTAACTGCCAAATGGGTCCATAACGATAATTCCCCTTGAAGGGAGATGACTAAGACAACTTCTGTTGTTACTTTCAGCCGAAGATCTAACCCGTACCAACCAAGGAGGCTTCAACGACCCATACATACGGATATCTTTAGACCCACCAGTCGACAAGCGGCGCCGTCAAACTACAATTCACCGAAATGAGTCCAACCCGTTTTTCGACCATCATTTCCGGTTTCCGGTGGCACACGAACACCTGGTTGATAAGACGCTTGTGCTACAGGTGAGTTATGTATAACTTTATGAGTTCTTAGTGAGTTCTGTAGATCCTAGAGTTATGTGAATTGTGTTAACATTTGTTGAGTATTAAGTATTTTTTAGTTACAAGCGAGTTTTGTAGACCTACATGATATCTAGGTGAGTTATGTACACATTTATTGAGTTCTCGGTAAGTTTTGTAAGCATTTATGAGTTCCACACGACTTTTGTTTTGTGTTTTGACACATACTGGTTCTAAGTACAGTTATAAATTATCAGCACTTTGAAAGTCAATGATTACGATTTGTAGGACTATACACTAAAAAAAAAAAGTGGTTACAAATTTTCATTGGCTAATCAGCCATCTTCTTCCGGTTTAATGACGGTTGAAGCATGACAACCGAATGAGATTTGAAACAAGCAAACAAACACTACCAACTGAGAAAAAAAATTGCATCCAAGGCGAAAATAATCTGTGGTTGTTTTGTAGCTATTGCCAAAAAAACAATCCAAGAAACATAGTAGAAAAATTACGGCTGCTTGGTAACAAAACTTTCCAAATAGTAGAATCAACGCTAGGGGTTCTAATTACATTTTTAGTTACATACATACATCAATGCAGCCTCTACGTCTACGTTTATGTGGATTAGCTAGATGAGTTGTTTCCACTTAAGAGCGTTCACCACCCCTTTTTTAGGCAATTTTCTGTTTGCTTGGCTGAATGACATCACAGTAGTTAGAAATTTTGAACATATCTCAAGAAAGTGGAAATAAAGGTTTCTATAGTAACACATTCCTAAAATTTGTTTTGAAATAATTTATAAAGAATAAATTAGATTTCACGAATTTCAATTTTGTTAAAAAGTCAAAAATTCACTATATTCGTGAATTTTTTCTGGCTGATCAAGACATAATTTTGAAAATCTATGACTGTAAGAACGTCCATGTATGCTTTATTGACAAGTTTGCACAATTGTATATACATAGGATGCTTCTTGGCCGAGCAAACCGCTATTTACTAACTGCCAAAAGGGTGGTGAACCCTCACACACACATGTTCTGCAAATCTAGAGGAGCATACTATTTGCTGCAAAACATTATTCTTATGTTTCTTCATCTTAAGCTTAAGTGCATGTTATCTTGGTCTTCCGATTTGTTTCATATAGTATTTAAACTGTGAAAGTTGCCAATGTACAACGACAAAGCTATATTCTTACTTCTTTGCTAAGGATCAATTCAAAATTACTATTGCAAGAGCTGTAATTCAAATTTTCTTTGCTTAGACTTCTTCAAAACATAATCCAAATTTGCCTCATAGGGTAAAATAAAGTAGTAGTTTAAAATTGATGAAACAATGTGCATTATAAAATAAAACTGTGTGCTGAGTTTGTATTCAGTAAAGCAAACTGGGTGGTAGTAATTGAAAACTAAATTAAAACATATCAAACAGGTTTTTTTCTTAACTTGAACGTGTTTCAATTTCCATGGAATACAGTCACTAACATCTATATAACTCTGCTCGATTGGACAAATTTTAAGGTTTGCTGTTTTACTCGATTTATGAAGTACAAATATTTTAGACAAGATTTTAATAAATAAATAATAACGAAAGGAAACGACATTCTACCTTGAAAATAATTATCAATTACAAAACTTTAAACGAATTCATATACATGAACGCTGGCTGACTGAATAATAAACATGTGCTTCTATTTATTTTTGCACTAAAACTAAAGTAAAAATAAAACTGGACGTGTCAAAAACACTCAACGTACTACATAAACTATTCATTTTTTTCTATAAATGCACGTGCACTTGTGTTATAGGCTTGACATTGTTTGAATATCATCACTCTTTCCCCCTCCAATGCACACTTTCGTTACCAGCTGTCTCTATACTATACCAATAAGATATTATTAAAGCAACGTTTTTATTTTGTGGACAGGTTTTTGATTATGACGTTACATCGATGCACGACGCCATCGGTGAAGTCCGGATGGATATGTGCAAGTTTGATGTTACAACGTCTATCGAAGTATGGGCTGATATCAGCAAAGCTAAGAAGGTAACTGACATTACTTATTTGAATAGTAAAGAAGGTAGAACTAGCATTACTAATCTGCAAAGTTAAAAGAGTGTAACTACCATTACTTATTTCCAAAGTTAAAGAAGGTATAATTAGCATTACTTATCTGCAACGTTAAAGAAGGTATAACTAGCTAATGCTAGTTAGCTAATTTATCTGCAAATTAAAGACGGTTCTTAATAAGTATGTTTAGAATGAATGCTTATGCATTCATGAACACATTATAATTAGAATAATTTTTGTGGGAAGCCTGTCCAGGGTGCAATTCATGCCCCTCTTCAGAGATCTAACTATAGGTATGTCGAGGATAGGATTGTGAAGGGATGTCCGAGGACTGTTTAAGAGGACTCAATCCCTTGCATTCGTGTTAAAGACTGAGGAAAACCTTGGAAAATACCTTTAGTCAGGATTTTCGGTCTCGTCGGGATTTGAACCCGGAACCTCCCGAATCAAAGTCGTGCGCTTTTCATTAAATCAATAGCTGTGGTGAAACATTTAACTTGAAATTATAATGGTTAGAGATGTACAAATAAGAAATAACACATACATAACCTTCTTCTTATCACATAGCACTTCATGTATCAATAAGTATAATATTTCAAGATTTGTTCTATAATTTATTACGTCTTGCATAACATTTTAAATTAAACCGTAGCTAGAAGCGTCATTGGTCCTGACCTTGGAGGGTCACCACGACTATCTACTACGGACCCGACTAGTGTATGTTCGGCGGTACGGCGCGGTAGGCGGCTAATGGCGTTGGGACTCTAACCCCATTACATACTCAATGCTTAAACTATTATATTTGTGTTCCAGCCTCCTGAAGAGATACAAGAGGTACTGGTATCTTTAAGCTACTTGCACAGGTCTGAGCGTCTCTCGGTAGTGATATTCAGGGCTAGAAATCTGTTTTTGCCCAAGGCCAAGAAAAGCATTGGTAAGTAATGGTAATTGGTCTTAATTGCCAGCATCTCACTGTAGCAAAAGATCTTACCTCAGTTGTATTGAATTGATGGACGTAGAATAAAATTAGTAACAGTAATGATGAATAGCATTCGATTTCCATATAAGGTAACATTTCGCAATCGAAAATATACCTTATCACAATTCAGCATCGCGAACGGCAACGTTACATTATAGAGACGGGGAGTTTAACACACACGACAAACGTAACGAATAACGATGAAATTATTTCTTATTTGCTAAAAGATCAAGTACAGATTTAGGATTGTACAGCTGTTCCCGAGCTTCTGAATTCTGTCGGTTTATGTGTGGTTTGTAGTATGTATAATGTAGATACACACGTAATTGACCTAAGAGGGATAAAAGTGAGGGGAAATACAATCTAGACGGTTTCGTCCTATTAACAAAAAAATTCATTATTAATATATCATGGAAAACCTGCCTAGGAATTCGTAGATGCGAATCTTCATCAAACTAAGTAGTTTCAAAAGAAAAAAGTAATTAAGACAGTAATGTGCAAGCATACTCAATGGTGCAAGTGCTGATTATAAGAGGATTGAAAATAACCTCGAAAAAACTTTCGTTTTGGATTGCAGCTGTGCATATTATACATATTTATGGTCAAAACCTCCACTTATGAGGTCAGCAGACTGATGAATGTCACAAGAGTATCGCGCATTACGCTTGAGTTACATGCATGCGTCTGTGGGTTTTTATTCAAATCAAGAATGCTAGTTTGTTAGAAGCTTTCTCAGTTATACATATGCATGACTTCTTTTTCGGGTAGACCGAGGAAGTGTAGGCAAATCAAAGATAATTTATCTTTCACCACCAACGTTTCGTGGCCGCTGTTGTTGTGTTGTTGTTTGTTTATTGATGTTTACCTTTTATCTTGTGTAGTTTAATGTATATTGTACAACTACAATTTCACAATAAAATCCTCCATTTTGACGACCAATAAAAGATTCAGCAGATGTAATGTCAGCCTGTGTAAATGTTTTTTCTCACACGCATTTATGATTTCAGATCCTTTCGCCAAGGTGTACTTGATCGTCAAGGGCAAGCGAGTAAAGAAAAAGAAGACTTCTATTCGGAAGAATACATGCAATCCACTATGGAACGAGCATGTGACCTACAGAATACCGCATCCTCTCCTGCCAGCAACCATCGTAGAGGTAAGCATTGCCATTCTATTTTGTGTAGTACCCTATCAATGATTTTAAACTAGGGAAACGCCAAAGTCGTTTTTAAACGAGTGAGTGAGCCATGTGTTTAGTACATATGAAAATTTTAACAAATGCTATCGATATTTAAAAAAAACATTTTTATTTATAGTAGGTTTAAATCGCAATGGATCTACCTGATTTTGTTAACAGTTCTCAGTAAACTCGTACCGGATGTCTGTTTAAAATTTCAGCGCAATCTGTTCAGCGATTCGGCTGATTGTCGACGTACGGAGACACACACACACAGAATCACAGAATAAGCGCCGTTTGAGTTTAATGGAGAAACTCAGTCGCTTCGCTCCCTCGTTTAATCATTAGAAGAAAGTCATCGACCATAGCCCTCAAACTTAATCAACGTGTGTGTGTATTGTTCTAAGAAGTAAATTAAAATAAATTATCACATTAATTAACAGCAGGTAGAGTGAAGAGTCACATTCAATTGGATCTTCACCCTCAAAAATAAAATTTTGTATTTTGTAAAGGCTAATAAAACCACACACACTGAAATATTGCATAGTTTTAGTAAGAGACTCAGGTAGTCTCCTACATCCTTCCTCTGGTATAGTCACAGCCCGACTAATTACGTTTGAAATTTACAGAGAAAATTACAAGTTCACCATGACGCAAGAAACAGACTGTCAAACGTGATCAATTTTGAGCACGGTCCGATCGTCAACAATTGCACAAAAAACTAACCGCGGCGTTTTTCTGTGTCATCCTTGTTGAAATGGCAATATGGCATGATAGGGAAGTATTTAAGAGGGATGGGGGTGGGGGTGGGAAATAATTAATTACAGAACGACAACAGGTTACTGAAGCAAACAATATTAATGTTTATGAACTATTTTATATCATTTAAAATTAAAAAAATTAGGTTAAACTTCCCACAGAATGATTTTGCTTTCATGTGTATTTGTTACTGAAGCTTTTGTATTTGTTTTGTATTGATAGGTAGAAATACGTGAAAATAGTGTTTTGTGAATATATGCTACAAAGCGCTATTTTTTCACTTTATTCTTTAGTTTTCCGGTCTTATTTTATTTAATTTTTCATAGTATCTATAATTTGTTTTTACACCTTTTTATTCAGTTGATATTAATTCAACCTTGATGACCAAATTTCAAATTAAAAATTTGAAAAAAAAGTTCATACCCAAGGTTTTGAAGGTGGCCAAAAAATAGATGCTACAAACCGCTATAAAATGACATTTGAAAATGCTATATACACGTACCTCTAGTGACAGGTTAAATAAATAAATAAGTTGAAAATGAAAAAACAATTGGTATGTTTGTCTGTTCTAATAATGCGTGTTTGTCTGTTCAGATATGTGTGATGGACCAGGCAAGTGACTTCATTGGCAGGAACCCTCTGATCGGTTGCTGCGTGATTGGAGCTGAAGATGAGTGCATACACACATATCAATGGGATGAAATTCATATAAGTCCCCGGATAGCTACAAGCATGTGGCACACTTTGCGGTACCGTACCAAGCTCACATTAACATTTATCCACTCGAAACGAGTATGTAACCTAACTGATTTCTTTAGATTTATAATAACTTATTGTTATTTACTTTTTAATGTAACCACAGTCAACATTGTAATTATTACATTAGAATGTAATTAAATGTCAAACATATTGACTGTAGGACGCGCTTTGCGCTGTAGGCGCAATACAAATTGAGTTTTTCCATGATGTTTTAATAACGTTTATTTAAATTAACAACACTCAAGAATACACAAAACAATGACTTTCTCAAGAGGAGTACCTTACTTCTTCCAGGACTTCCTTCAGGAATTCTGTAATACCTCGTTCAACAATAGATGACCTAACTCATTCAATTCCTAAGACTTCGACCATTTATTAAAGAAACTAAAACATTTATAAAACAACTTTAGGCCTAGTTGGTTAACTTTTTTGTATTTGTTCTGTTCATTTTATATGCTGGATCCAAGTGATCACCTGACAATAATTTGTGATCAGCAGCTAATATGATGGTTTTATCTCTGTGTGCCTATCTATATGTTGTGAATGAGCGAAAGTCACACTTTAAGATCAATTAGAGATTTTCATACATAATGGTATTGATAATAGGTATAAGCTTAACTGCACTCTTTCTAGGAGACTAAAAACGATAAGGGGAAAGCGAGATATTTTAAGAAATGTATTAACATAAATCAGCTTAATCGAACAGTCATACCAAAACCGGTGGTTAATTTTGATATAAATAGATTTAATTGAAGCGTTATACCAGAACCAGTGGTTAATTTTGATATAAAAGACTTAATCGAACAGTCATACCAGAACCAGTGGTTAATTTAGATATAAAACGGCTTAATCGAATTGTCATACCAAAACCAGTGGTTGAATTTTTATTATATCTTGTTGTTTCAGACCGACACGTCAAGCACTAGAGCCACCTGATTCCCAAGACACAAAGCATGGGTCTACTTCAACTGCCACTCTAACAATGTCGACGTCAACGTCGACATGTAAAACAACTACGACCAACTCGACTTCAACGAAGCCTTCAACCAAGACTTCCGACCAACCCTAACCATGCACGCATGTGAAGCACCGAGCACAACATCAGCATTAATCTACAAGCTTCAACTTCAAACGACGAATCACGAAGTTATATTCACATCAACAACATCAATTACCATATACATTTGCAAAGTCATTGTCTTTAGGATGAATGCGTTGTTTAAACAATAACTTACAATTCAAATGCCATCACATAACTTAGTGTTTAATGGATACTATCTTTTACCCACTTCTTGAAAGTAGCATTGTAAACTTTTCAAAAGAATTATCTTAAAAGAACAAAATAACTGTCCGATATCGGAGTGAATATCATACTAGATTTATGCTCTCATTCAGTTATGTGGGCTTGTTTTTGCCACTTGACGTCCTCTGCTGGCTTGGTGAAGTAATCAACAGTCAGTCTCACATATTCACATCGAGGTGGAAGAAAACTAGAGCCTAACTAGGCCTAAATGTTCATGCCAAAGTTTTTCATTGCAATGTGTTAGTGTAAATAAGATTCAACTAAATAATATAATATTATTAATTTATAAATAAATAAATATATATATATATATATTAATTATATAGTATATATATAATATCCCTAATTCATAAGGTATTACTTAAGTAAAATCCTAAACTTTTTATTGATTGCGTCAATTACATTACACTGCTAAATTAAGATTGTAAATTTTTTTAGATTAAAAGAAATACGGATTAAGTTTATTGTTTGAAAAGGCTTATTCAATTATATTGCATCAAGGGCATATTCAGTATTGCGGAGCGCGCATGTTTACCGTTCAACCATCTTGCTCTTGCAAACGCTTCTCTCAACTATTGGGGCAAGGCACAATTATATTAAAATCAGATCGATACTAGTCAAGTGTAATATAACATATTTTATAGCAGTGAGTGTGAATATCGTTTCAAAATAACTAACAACCCAGCTAAAAGGGATAATGAATGTGTATAATAACATTCGAATATGAAGTTTTTGTCTCTGATACAAAGTTCATATTTTGTATTATCTGAGAAAGGAAAATTTCTACATTCGAAGTTATTAGAAAAGCGTTTTCCCTTATAGCTAGTTTGTAGACGTATTTTTAAGCAATATGCAATAGCTTTCAACACAAAATGTATTATGTTGGATTTGACTAGTATCGTCCAACGATATTAACAGTATAGTTAAATGTAATGTAAAAGTCCCACACCGACCCTCAAAAAAAGAGGGAAATGTATTGCACTTTTATTCCAAATAGGCCTACGCGAGTCTATAATTCAATCAGCCATTTTTATAAGTTTCAAAGAAAAAACATTCGTTGGATGATACCACATTCATTGGAATACACGGTTTTCTTTTTAATGACAATTATGTATGCAGCACATATCATTTTAAACTTTGGATCTAGGTGTGAACTAGTTATGCATGATAGGTGAACTCAGCCTTAATAAAATGAACACATCTATTTTAACAAAGATTTTAATTTGGTTTGGGACATAAACTCTTGTTAATTTGTTTGCTTCATGATTCACATAGAGGGGTAGAAAAATGGGTTTTAATAATTCCGTATCAAGTTTATTTTTACAAACTGTTACTAGGAAATTTTCGCAGTTTTTCAATTGCTTGACACCATAAATTATTTACCCATGCATGTAAGTTTAAATTGTTTTATTTTTAAATAGTTTTTGCGTTTATAGATTAGGATAACCACTAGTTTACTTATGTATTACTAATTTTATGATATCAAAAACAAATTCCTACCTACTTTTGGGATTAGTTACAATGTTGAGAATCATTTCCCGTTTATACGATGATCAAGGACTTTTTATGAAATATTTTAGGTTCAGTATAATATTCATAACATGCATGGTAAAGAATATATAATTTGTTAAAATGTTAGGGGACTCAGTGAAACTATTGTTGATTTGGTGTCAAGAAAAGGTAGCAATTTTTAGGAAAGTTAATTGTGCACAATTTTAAATTGGCACGATCATTGTTTGTGCTATAAACATAGAAAAATCAAATCAAATTTTCAGTCCCAAATCAAATACTATTCAAATGATTTCGTAAGCCTAAAAGTACAATATGACAAAAAATCATTAGGGTTGCACAACCAAAAAGCCGAGCAACATTGTTGAACCAAATCAGATCCGTAATGATAACATTCAAATACATTTTTTTCATGAAACAATTTTGTTCTAAATTTTTTTTAATTGACATATTATACTGGACTATGTTGCTACATCATGTATATATATTATGTTTTGAACTAAACATTTGCATAGTTTCATGAATAATACTTTTACAATTTAAAATTGAGAGCGTGTAAAATATACAGTTAAGTATAACATTTCCATTGCCCTAATGTATTTTAAAGTAACAGTTGAGGTGCATTATGTAACAGATGATTTTTTAGACTATTCAGTTATTAAACCAATTTACAAAAGAAGACAACAACAACCACTACTACAACTACTACTACTACTACTACTACTACTACTACTACTACTGCTACTACTACTACTACTACTACTACTATTACTACTACTATACTACTACTACTACTACTACTACTACTACTACTACTACTACTACTACTACTACTACTACTACTACTACTACTACTACTACTACTACTACTACGACTACTACTTTTTGTAATATTAAGTCGCGTGATTGTTTAATTACTTCTATTTTAATTGCGAGTAGAGGATATCAATTCAGTTGATGTTTAGTGTTCATTCAAACGTACTATTAATTAATACGAGAATATTGCACATATAATAAAGAGCCAGAGTAGTTTTCTATCGAACCACGGATAAACATGCATAACAGATGACATGACGTCATTTAACATCAACCGCACGATAAAGCAAACTAAGAAAGGTGAATTCCATCCAGTAGAGGAGAATTGAAATATTCTATAAAGAGCCGTGGCCAGAAATGGGGCATTCCTGATTAATCTCACTATGCGCTTCTTTCAAAATACTTCTGTTTCAAAATGTGTTCTCACATAACACGTGATATCTGAACGTATCTCGCTTGTCTATGTGGGTGTGTTATCTAAGATCTAAATATATGTATGCTAAATAAATATTATTATACACTAATAATATTATCGTTAAAATTTAAGAGAAACATCATATTATGCCCATGTATTTGTGAAAGTTAGCAGAGTTGAGTAGTATCGTATTTTTCACAAAATAACGTTCACTATTTTCACTGGATGCTGGTTGTTTTCTTACCTAGGGCATAAGTTATTTATTATGACTAACCTAAGATATACTATGTGCATATTATAGATATTATAAATATATAAGATTGGCTCAGTGTGTCAGAAGAAACTGTATAAAATTTAACGTTTTCAGAATTGTTTGTGGTGCGGTGTAATGTGATGTGGTGGTTTTAGTGAAGAAACATTAATTGTAATGCGGAATAGTGTGGTGGTTTTAGTGAAGAAACATTAATTGTAATGCGGAATAGTGTGGTGGTTTTAGTAAAGAAACATTAAATTGTGATGTGGAATAGTGTGGTGGTTTTAGTGAAGAAACATTGTGAAATAATTCGTTCTGAAAAAAGTATTACAATACATTCTTAGAATATGAATAATTTCAGCAAAGTTAAGAAGATAGTAACACTATTCAAATTTATACTTGTGATACATTGATGGGATGAGAAACAAATAGCTGTGACTGAAATGGAATGTCAATTATAAGCTAGCTAGTCCAAATCATACTTGGAGGAGAAGATTAAGAAACATTATTCTACTTAACATATTGATACTTTTGTCGCAGGTAATCGTCTATATATGATATATTTGTTATTTGTTTTGTTTCGTTTTTAATTTTGTACATAACAATGAAATTTAAGTAACATTAATGGGGGATTGTTTCACGTATGTAGTGCGGACCTGCCACTTGTATATACAAGTAGCTATTTCCTGTGGAGCGGCTACGGGCCACGGTCTGCACGGAAATACGTCTTCTAAATTGATGTTCATACACACTCCTGTATTTAAAAACACCATACTCGTAGAATAGAGCTAGGGGATAATTATCAGGAGCACTTAAGGGGCTGTCTCTCATCAGCGTCCTTTATCATTGCACTAGGTTTTAGTTTGTTTATACACATTTGTGTACGGATACAGATTTCTTCGAAAACTTTTCGATTTGAAATAATTCTTTGTATACATTTGTGTATAAACTGTAGATATGTATACTATGCGTGTGTTTGTAGGAATGAATGTGATATTTTAGTCACGTATGGTTGTGGATCCATGTCTTGATAGATGTCCCCTAAGGCTATGTTAGTCACATAGTCCGAAATCCAGAACATGATATAAATTTTTAGGTTGTCAATAGTCGATAACCACAATTAATCTACTAAACATGTCTTCATTGGCTACTTAATTCAAATACAGTACTTCGTTTAATCACCGCACAGATGTTTAGTGCATTTTCGTGTATTACCTAACTTATACGAGATTATAAAATAGCCTATACAAAAACAATGTACACCACTGCTCGAACTATCAGCAAAATCGTGTAGTTGATATGAAGTTGATATCAGTAAAATGTTAGTGATATCACAAAACTTTACCGACATTACCATCTCACTCGTCCGAAATATACAGAAAAGTGAACGATATGGCATCATCACCAAAAATACTAAAAAGCACTTTCATTAGCATTAAATTCTTACCCCCGTCTGGGTCCGGGGGGGTCCAGAAGCGTCTGGATCCAGGTGTAGAATAGGCCCAGAGCTTACCTCTGCTGCTCATCGTACAAGGCGAGAAAAAGAGGAGGGCGTCGTCGGGGAGGTAGTCAAATGAAAAGTTTTGACCACCTCCCCGACGACGACAACAACAATGACAACCTCGACGATGACACAGACGAAGACGACCACGACCAACCCCTGCCCTTCACGTGCCCCTTAAGGCTATTGTTTTTGTACCGTTTGACAAAAAAATTCGTACACCAACTGTTATTTTCAGAAAACTATTTTAGCTATAGTCAAGTTATAGCTAAAGGTGTTTAGAAACTATTTCCAGAAAACCGATTCTCAAAATTTAATTTTGAACTAGTCTTGTTTATTTCACTTTCGTCCAAAAATCTAAATATAATTTCCAAAAGCGAGGTTATGTCCCGCCCAAAAAAATTCACAATTTTTTTCTGTTATTTAAAGGCCTTCTTTCATTCAGCAAACTTTTCAGACATGTTTCTTCGACTTCCAAATTATCGGCCAGATGTGGTACAATAGCCTTAACCACCAAACTGAACCCTGCCTGTCCCCGGCCTGATTTCGTCACAGGCCACAGGCCCCTCTCCCACCCCGAGCCCAGCCAAGCCCCAGCCCCTTGCCCCTTGCTTTCCCCTTACCAACGCCTGGTTCTGACTATACAAGACCTAACCTCCCCATGTTTCCGCGCATCTCCCCTTACGCCCCTCTCTTTTCATAAAAATAATAACCATCGGAACTTATAGATATCAGTAAAATTTTGATTATACCATTAAACATTTTTACCGATATCACAATCTTACTGGTCCAAAATATATAATTAAACTTCATGATACAGTTAATATACTTGCCGATATCATCACAAATATTTGCAGTTGTGATTGTGACTCAAAATAAATACCAACGGCGAGGAACTATTCCTTATGTGAGCCAAAGTCAAGTGCAATGCAAACAATATTATCTTGTCCACCAGGACAAAATCACACGACTACGAATTAAACACCGGATTGTAACAAGACACATTTCAATCACTCAGTACCAACAAATTTTACTCAAACATCAACATCTTGTTCACACAAGTTACCAAAAAACATGTTTGCATCAGAATGTTTGTATAGAACAGCTACAATATTGATGTATGATTTTCCAAGTAGGAAAAATAATTGTGTATATATAGGCCTACACAGTCTAGGCATTAGTTAAAAATTAAAGGATTAATTTGTGTTAATTTTACATCCAAATGATAGCGAGTAATTCTAAACTTTGTTCATAGACAGCTGATTCTAATTCACCGTTTAACAGTCGGTTCAGCTCATATAATATCCACTCACACGGCATATAACCATTTTAATCGAAAACCACAAGATTCAATGTTAAGTTTGTTTTGACGGGGAATTTCTTTGCAGACGTAGGATTAATATATTCGATTTCTTAAAATTGGAATGTATTTGCCATAACTGTGTTTGTTTACTCATTATTCTGCACATACGACTGGAGCGTTAGAAAATAATATTCGATTGAAAGTACGAGGATTGTCTTACATACAGAATAGGTGTTTCAAACCTTTTTGGTTTTGTTTTGCCATCACTTTTACTGCAAATATGACTATTACATTTTATTATTATTTTTACTTTAGTACGTATTGTAATTTTTATTACTATCATAACTATTTCACACATTCGACCCGATACAATGGTAGAAAATTGTAACTTTGACACAACAGAACACGTTAGTAACTGTTTTTCTTCAATTATTATTATTATTATTATTTTTATTATTATTATTATTATTATTATTATTATTATTATTATTATTATTATTATTATTATTATTATTATTATTATTATTATTATTATTATTATTAATATTATTGTTATTATAATAATTATCCTCAATTGTTAGTTCTAGTTGTAAATTTACTTATTATATATGTAAAAAAAAATTTAAAATAACTATCCAAGAAACTATGTTAATTTGATTGTAGTTTTTATTTTTTATTTATTTTATTATTGGTGTAGATGTTGATGTTCTTCTGATTGATACTTGCATGGTACTGATAAGGACAGAATGTGTTTACTATACTTCTTATCTGCCTGATTCAAGACATTAATTTATTTAGACATAATAAGTTGGCTATAAATCAAATTAATCCTTGCCGTATGAAATATATTCACGTAATCTATTATAATAATTATTCATGATAATACAAAATATGCATAACATAAAATTACTCACATACGTACATAGAATGTAGAATATGGCTGGTAGCGAGCTTAGGACTACTCTAAAAATTAGAAACTGTAGATACAGATTATAAATTAATGTTTTAATAATATATCGGTGTAATGGAACAAAAATATATAATATAAAACAATATAATATTGACTTATATGTGTCTTGAGATAATAGTGAATTTTTAAACGATGTCACAGAGTTTAAAATTAACTGAGCCCAATCAATAAAACATGTGATAGTTCGTGTTAAAAATTACAGTAAACTAAAATTCACAGAGTTACATTATTTTTATAGTGACAATAGTATTACTCCCCAATGGTTCATCTAATTTATTAATATCTTAGCATGTTAGAACCATATTGATTATAAGTCATTAAACCGGATCGAACATTATAATTATTTACACGTTTCTATTACGATTCGATTTATTCTATTTAGAAATAACTTGATTTTTACGATAAAGAAAGATGCATACATATTTAATATCATAATGCCCAATCCATGATTTTCTTTTCTATTTTGTCGATAAAATTATTTAAGTTATTTAGAAGTATAACTCAATTTCTACGTAGTTGTGTTGAATCATTTTAATTAAACATGTGCCACGATCGTATTACTTTGCAACACAATGTAATTTTATTTTTCAATTACGAACATTTTATTGATTCAATTGCTCAAACCCTACCGTTGTTATGATTCGGTTTAGAAGAACTTATCGTATGTTGTGCCGGTAACAGTGTTAAATATTCTTTAGGTTTGACATTTTTCTTGTGTTTTGTATATTTTATTGATTGCTTGCTTCAAACCTCCAAATCGCTGACATGTTTCACGTATCTTGAAACAAATTTCCAGTCAATTTGAATATTTTAATCGCAAAATTCAGATAACGCATTTTAGTATACAGAATAAGTTATTTTTTTAATTTTGATTTTATATATTTATAAATAGCATTACTAAAGAGTGTGTGTTAAAGTGAGGCAGGTTGGGATTTTTCGAAAATATACAGCCGAGATCAACGATGGTTACATGGTTGGAGTGAAAGTCATCGTGGATTTCTACTTATTATTCATCGTTAAACTATAAGTTGCGTCGGACGCGAATTGCTAAAAAAATAAGATGTATTTTATTGATTTACTAAAATTCACAAAAATTCCCTTATAATTCACGTTATTCGACTGTATTATTTTTTATTTTAAATCTATCTGATTTTGCCATGAGTTGACTATTACTTGTTGGTACCGCGTTTCGCGTTTCGCGAAATCATGTCTGATACTGGCGCAACATACGTTAATGGGGTATTACACTGGGATCGCCGCCAACTGGCTACAGTTTTTGGTTACAATCAGAAGTGAGCAGGACGAATGTGCGCATGCTCAGTACCATAAAAATCCAGTCTGGGATTGCAGTCAGCAGTTTAGAAGATTGTCTATCTTGTCAATATTGTAGCCGACTGCCAACCAAAACTGCAATTTGCTCTAAGTGACCGAAATGGACTGGCTGCAGTCCCAGTGTAATACAAATAGTAATAGGCTACAAAGTTGATATCATTTAGATCAACTAGAAACAAACGGCAGTGTTTGATCATACCCCCTCCCCTCCCCCTTATAGTCATCTACTACACACGTATCTTAAGACATGTATAATGTATATTATATTGTGATTGTCCCTGAGGAATATCTCAGCGCCCGTCTTTAACTGCACAATGATAATGATCGTTGCTCTGTGCCCCTATACCTTACGTATATATTATGTGTCTATCATTATTCAAAGTAGTAACTAAATGTTATAAATGTTATTATATGTAGTAGTTGTTATAGACTCTAGTTTAATGTTCTTCATATGGTAAATTATAAATGTATACTTAATATTATAATAATGATAAACTCATAGCTTTATATTATTGCGACCATTGAGATCAAGTTGAGACATTTAGACGTCAAGTTTCTATTGGTAAATAGATCCTTCGAGTGACGAAATTTGTTGGTGCTGACATGATGTTGTGTACCATTCATGTTATTTAGAAAGTTGTCAATGATCATAAAAATAAGTAAATTGTTATTTTTGGCGTATATACATGCATAAAGCATTCTATGGCTTACAAGACAGGGTTGAAAATATAAGATAAGACCAATGAAAAGACGCTTATGTAGCCGTTATTACTACTTCAAGAAACTATTGTCAACACTCAGAATTAAGAGCATAGTTATCACTATATTGATGTATTAAAATATATAAAATTAAATATTGTGTTTGTCTGAAATTACATATTATACAAGTATAAGAAATAGATTTTACAGGTAACCAAATATTTAACTATATATCATTTTAAAATCAATTATGACAGTACTCATTGAAATGTATCAAGATAGTGAGTAAACCTATTTAACAGTTTGAATCTAGATTAAATCTGTTCACCAAAAACCTTTGCATTCGATTCTGACCTGCAATATGCGCAATACAAATTGTGAACGAACATTGAAACGCAGGCTCAGAAAATCCATGCAAACTTCAAGCTTGGACACTACATTTTAACCAAATTGTTGATGAACTATTTTCAAATGTATCAACTGATTAATTGTAGATGAATTACGATGTCAAATTAAACTTATGCAAGACGACATATGATTTTCTTAAAACAGTTTAAGAAATGATTATGTTTTCTGATTCCACATGGCTTTTAACAGTTACCAAGGTATTATGTACATCTAACTTTACCAATGAGAATAATGTCAAACTTAAAAACGTTATCACTCCTTGCTGTACAGATTGTGCATATATCGTGTGCCAAAAATCATATTGTATTATATTATCTCAGTCGTCCACATACGACGTGCAAAGTGATCGCTCATTTTACAGACTGGCTTGTTGAAAGTATTACAAAACTTTTCTTGTAGAGAAGACTGATTAAAGCTTGGCATATTGATGCCAAGCTCGGGAGGGTTTAGCACTTTGGCTACTTTGCAGAAGGCAGATGGCACTTTGTACATAATATGACACATCATCAAGAGCTGTTGAGTTCTCTAGGCGTCGTTTTGACTAAAATGTAGTAACAATGAGTATGATTAGAAAACGTTTTGAATTTATTGTGAGAACTGGTGAGAGAGAACCAGACTTGTGTTTGACTGTCCAGTCTGGCATTCAAACTCGTCTCCGAACTTTGGAGAAATTACTACACCACTTCAAAGAGGCATCCAAGAGGTGCCTGCTGTGAAGTGGAACTCTTGGCTGGTATAGAGATTACGTTCAGCCGGGGGATTATATTTTAGGCTTCACTGACAAGTTAGAAGAAAACATCTTTCCATCAGTACGCGTGTGTACTATTCGTTGATGATGCATGTTGGCCATTCATTGTCAGTTCTTTCCATGTATTTCTAATGACAACTGCTTCAACGTTAACAACACAAACCTGATCGGGTGACCCACACATGATGGGGGCGTGGTGGACTGTTGCATAGTCACAAGTGAATGCATTCGTCGAAAACCACAGAACACCATGTGGATTAATTGTTTAATTGTGAATGTATAATCATACTATTGATGTTAAAATACATAAACTATATTAATGGGTTTATATATTTGTGTATTCAAGGTGAATTTTATGTAGTTATCATTGTCAAATTATACATGGGTAATAGTTTTCCCAATAAGTAACATATTGTGTTGATTAGTTTAGAGAAAAAATATTATAAACTAAATAAGTTAAATGGTTCTCGAATGGCCTGTTAAATGCACAAGGAATCCCGTAAAGTGATCATTTGAAAGATAAATGCATGTGAAAGAGGTTAAGCTAAAGGTTGTGATGATGGTAATGTGCTGTGCATCATTGGGTGATCTTTGATAGTAGTTAATATCGAGTGCTAAGGCCGTGAGAACAATGTTGACAATGGTGACTTATTGTTCACTCTAAAGCTTGTTATCTTACGGAGGCTGAGATTGAGCTTAGTGACCGTCCTATCATGTAAGGCTGATTATCATGTATTAGGCCTGATGTTAAGTCTATGAATGGTATACGAACTCTTAATAAGTGTCGAGTTGCACGTTCTGTTGGAGAGCTTAAAAGTGTAAAATAGCATTCTCACCTCTTAAGATATTTTATTCAGCATATAAAAACCTTAACAAAGATATCATAATTAAGAGTATTCAAGAGACATTCAATGGAACTTATTTCCCTATTTCACATAACAATGATACATGTTTGTATTAACGTTGTAGCATTCATCAATCTCAGTTAAAGACTCTTTCTCTTAGCGACTGTCTCACATGTAAACAAAAATAACAAACATCTACCAGAAAAAAGCTTTTTTGTTCTGGAAGACGTTTTTTGTTTTAGATTTCACTTTGGGGGTTGGAAAGATTGATCTATGTTACAACATAAACGCATTTGCCATAAACCATATGAGAACAGGGAAAATCTGAAGAACACATGCCAGGCTCCAGAATATTTTTGAATGACTTGTGAATACGCTTAAAAAAGAAATGAATATGATTGTGAATTAAAGATGCAGATGTGGCACTTTAGAAGACCACATGCTAGCATGGCGAAGACCACTGATTTAGCAGTGAGGCAGCTGCAATTGACTTGCACCTCTGCCTGCTTAAATGTAAAGTCGGTTCAAAGGAGCGCTTCTGAGTGGCTTGTGTGGAGCGGGCATACAGGATGTGTATATGTAATAGACAACTTTCATATAAAACGTAAGACAATAGTCATCAAAATTGTGCAATGATGTTCAGAGGGCTTTTGTGTTATGAGATCTTGTGAGGTACCATACTGTCTATGTTTTGTGATGAAATGCTATTGTATTGTGATTGAATATTGTGAGATGAGGTAAATCTTTGGGGGTTGATGAATCGATTTATTATAATTCAAAACTGTGCTTTGTAGGAAATTAGACTTAGTACTCGTACGTCGTAAACAATCCTACAATTTTTGTATGTGTTTTCTACGTAAAAGCTTTCTTAAGTTGACATTGAAGTTGAAGAGACAGTTGATTGGTTGATTCATTCATTCATCACAAACAGAGTTAATTTATAACCAGGCACTACCAAGGTTCTAAAATAGGATCTATTCAATTAATGTTATTTGACGAATCTCACAAATAAGGTTATTGCGTTTTATTTGCCCTTTTTTCAGTGAAAATATAACATTTTAATTATTTTTTTAAATTGAAAAATCTTGGCTATCTAAATGATAATGTAAACAACAATTTTAATTTCTCACAATTGTAGGACAATCAATCTTAAAACGTCGTACGGTACGGTAATAGAAATTAATGTTTTATTAGGATAGCACAACCTATAAATGCATGCAACCCAAACTAATGTATCCAACATGACAGAATACACATCAGTTTGCTGAATCAATGTGAAAATAATTAGTATCAAATAGCTTAATTCCCTAAAATATACAGTGTTATCATATATGTCGTAAAAAAGTAGAAAATTACTAGTAAATAGCATACTACAGTACTAAAAATATACGAAACTATCATCTGTCTACCCATCAATGGTTGTAATTATATTATCGATGTGTTAAAATATTATATTTAAATAGTAAATGTGAAACATTAGAATAGTTATTACATCTACGAACACAAAATCTGTGTCTTGGAGAGAGTCAAAATGCTGTTGAAGTAACTGTTCAGATTAACAATTTTATCATAAAAGAGGATTAGAAATAGATTGTAGCTCAGTTTGCTACAGGCATGACTAGTTAGTCTTTTGGGTTGGGATGCAATTATTTCGATATATAGAGCACAACATGATATTTTATTATCTATAGAGAAGGATAAAACAGATTATGGATGACACAGCTTCTGTGTTTATATTAATTAATGTATTCGTGTTAAGTAGTAAAAAGTGTATCTCAAATATTAAATATATTTCTGAGAAGTATTTAGAACTATAGATTGTGAACATAAAAATATACTATATGTATAACTATTCAAAATAAAAGTTGGTGTCAAACAAAGTATTAACAATTAATAAACCCGATCATTTATCCATTCCTTCTTTCTCTACCTCTAGAATTATTTGATTATATCTGCAAAAACCATAATACTCTGATGTAATTTTGTTATTTGCCGTTCAAGAAATTAAAGGAGGTGCTTCTATTTTCAACTATGATCAAAACATTTTCACTCAAACTTAACACAAATAATGTTGGCCCTACTAAGGGTGTACTAAGGGGGGGGGGGGAATTTTGGCCTTGTGCCATAGTGATCCTGGTTGAGGGGTGGCTAGCAAACGGTGGCTCGGCAGGGAACGTGTTGCGAAACAGAAGGGGCACGGTTGTCAATTAAGTATGACGGAACATGTTGTCACACTTGTATCCTTGGATTTGGATGGACTTTGAGAGAACACGCTATCGCAAAGATTCCCTAGAGTGTGTTTGTGCAAGAGAGGCACAAGTAACGTTCCTCTAGAAGTTCCTTTCGCCGTCGTAATCCCGCCGAATTCAAGTACAAAATATCATAAACTGCATTAAGAAATATCTTGGGACTTCCCGTGATTTTTTTTTAATGGCTCCACTCCACCCATTTCATTGTAAGATTCCGAGTGGTAGAAGCTGACGGATTCATTAAAAAAAATTTCGTCAGTTTATTTTATTTATCACTTAACTAAATAAAAATAATGAATGATAAATATAACTCCATCGCATTTACAATTATTTAAGTGAGTGATGAAACTAAGTTCCTTTTGAGCATGAGTAACTTAACTTTTCAAAGTTCATTTTAAGGGGGAACGTGACCAAGACTGGTATAGTCATGCAGTGTTGTCCAAGAAAATTTATGGCTGTAGGTACGCTCTTTCCCGGGTAAAGTATGATTGTGTTCAATGGAGGGGGGGGGGGGGGGGGGTGAAGCGAGGCCTCACAGCTAATGCGGGGTCCGGCGCGCACTGCACCGGAAAATTTGTCGATTCTTAGAGTGTGATTGGAGTATTTTTAAGAGTGATTTTTTACAAAAACCTTATACAGATGTATGCAAAAATTACAAAATAAGAACAATTTATCAATGTCTTTATAGTATCTGAATAAATACCTCAAATCAAACAAAAGTTGTGCCTCCCTCGCCCCCACCATTCTAGTTAAGCCATTGCACGAAAACGTAGTTTTGGATAGCACCAATAAGACAAGATTCGGAGACAATTGTTTATAATAGGATAAAAGTTTATAATAGTTCACTCTGTTCGAAAGATAGATAGACCTGCTGGGACAGGATTTGCAGGATTTATATATAAAAAATGATACTCGAAAATTTGAATGACGTATACTTTCGAATCGCATTTGCTTAGAATTCTTTACTACGGTATCATTATAGGCTAATCCAATAACTATCTATATTCATATTAATTTATGGACTGTGTTAAGTCTTATTATTATCAATTCAATGTTTTAATTCAATTTATTTTTCAATTCAATTTATTCAGGCTCGAGTACAGTACAAAAAAGATACAATTTCCTGATTGAATGACTGAAGCCACATAAATACAGGGTACTTGTGCATGGCTTCTGTGATTCATCTTTGAGCACAATAAAACTAATAACAAATACTATGAATTATAATCCTAAATTATTACTTAATCTAAAACTAAACGACTTCTACTATACTGTTCAACTATTTATATCATCAAAAATTGTATTTTCTTTCTTAATTAAGCTACAGTATGTGTATAATTTAAGTTAAGAACCTAACAATATCATCACTTTTGATTTTGTAAGAGATAGATAATAAATGGAAAATAAACATGTTGTTTTATAAATTATAAATTAAACTAAACGAAGACAACCAAACAAAAGAATCTGACTCATAACTTGTATTTTTTATTTATAATTTTGATTTCTATTATGTCCTCAAATCACAATTTCGAATGTATTTAATAGCCATGTATAAAGAGCTTTTTTGAATGCGTGAATATTAGCACACTGTTTTATTGTTACTGGGATTGTGTTGTAGATTTTGGGTCCAAGATATATATTGTACTTTTGCAGTATCCGTTTTCGTACATGTGGTATAGGGATAACGTTTTGTTAGTATTATTGATAGTAGGCCTATCGTGGTTGTAATTTATTGAAGGGAATATCGATTTGTTCATTTTAATATATTGAGACTGTTTTAAAATATAATTTCCGAAATGATAGTATTTGCGAGTCTTGAAAAATATTACAGGTGGAATATCGTCTTGGTTTCCTGAGCATAACTTTAAGAATGAGTTTCTGCATTATTACTAATTTTTCTAAATGTATGTAGTAGGTTCCACCCCAAACTAGGATCCTATAGCATAAGATGGACTGTATAAGAGTGATGGTTTTTAAGGAAGCCAGAGACAATATGTCTCGTAGACTATAGAATTTGTATACAGTATTTCGCTACTTGGTTGTTATATAATTTATATGTAGATCCCATTTCAAATGTTGATCAAAGAGATATTTTACAATATATTTTTGTTCAATACTTCGACACGTACATTCTAGCTCTGGAAGCTGACATTTGTTCGAGTGAATTTTTAATGTTTTATTGATGGGTTGACCTGAATTGTTTAGGGAAAAGGCAACATGAAAGGTTGTTTTGTTAAATTAAGTGACAATAAATTGCTGTCTATCCATTGTTTTACTACTTTTGTTTGTTCTTCAGCTACTTTGTATACCTCATCCCAATTGTTTCTTTCAAATAGAATTACCGTATCTTCTGCAAATGTTATTTATTATTTTTCCTTTTATTTTCAGGTTGCATAGGTCATTAATAAATACTATAAATAATAGAAGTGCTAAGACTGTGCCTTAAGGAACGCCATAGATGAGAGAAGGTGACTTACCTAGAGTATTGTTTAGTCTTATACGTACAGAATTAGATCTTGTAGGTAGTCTATTACTAGGAAAACGAAGTCCCGCCGCGTTGTTGGATGAGCGTAATTAATGCATTGACCTGCCATGTGTTATGCGGATTTTCTGTTGTTGTGTGAAAAAATCATTACCAAGTCGAATTTTTTTATAAATTAAATTAAATTAAATAAAAAATTAACTTAAATTTTGTAAATTTTAATTAATCGTAATTTAAAAAAGAAAAAGATCGTAAAATTGCAATTTTCATAAGAACTAATTATTTGATTGCGCTCAAATTTAACACGAATATATTAATTCATAAAATTAAGGTTCTGTGAAAAAATCATTAAAATCAGATAAAGCATGTAGGTGTTATAAGTCGAAGAAATGTTTTAAAAATCGAAAAAAATCGTAAAATTGCGATTTTCATGAAAAATAATTTTCCGGTTGCGCTCAAAAACGTGGCAGTTTTAAGTTCAGAGATTTCAAAGGCCTCCAGAAAATTTCATCGCAATTGGAATATCGGTTTAGCCGGAATCGTGCTGACAAACACACAAAAATACAGAAAAAAAAGAAAAAAAACATTCCGGATTTTTTTCTCCAGTGTAGTGAAATGGAATCTTCGCTTCGCTCGCTACGCTCATCCAATAAGATGTAGCGCATTTCCCCTTATCCCACAACGTTTCAATTTTTTAACAGGATTTCATGCGATACCGTGTCAAAAGCTTTTGCCAGGTCGAGAAATATTCCTATTTGTTTTTTTGTTTTTGTTCACGTTAGTGTAGATCGAGTTTGTCAGTTAATGTATCGCATTTTAAGTGTTTAGTGATTTTCGAAATCCAAATTGATTAGGTGACAGTACTTTATGTTGCTCTAGAAAATTATATATTCTAGATTTGATGCATTTTTCAAGTATCTTGGAGAAATTTGTCAATAGAGATATGGGTCTATAATTTGTTTTAAGTTTTTTGTCCCCACTTTTAAAGATGGGGATAATGATCGAAGTTTTGAAAGTGCTAGGGAAGACACCATTTTCGAAGCATATATTAAAAATGTGGCAAAGCGGTATTGTTATGTATTTACTAGCATTTGTTATTGTTGTTGAGCTAATATCTTCAAACTCTGATGCCGCATTCGGTTTAAGTTCCCGAATGTATGTAGTAATCTCGTCAGGAGTAACAGGCGTTAGGAATAGAGATTTGTTCATAATGTTTGAATTAATGCTATTGTCTAATATGGGATTATTATTGGTATTATCATTTTTCTATGATTTTGTCAGCTAGGGTTTTGCCAATATTAGTACAGGCAAATTAGACTTTGACCCGGACATTTAATGTTCCTCAAATATTATTGCGGGAATACGTTCAGGGATGTCCCTGAACAAAAAACTCAAGTTCCCAAAAATCCCACTTGGGGAAAATCCGCCATCTTGAAAAAACTCCGCCATGTTGTATTTTGCAGATTGTTTGCTCTCACAGGTGATCCAAGTGACCAAATGACTTGATTTTTTTTCCATTGTTATTATTTGCAACACCTTTTGATAGAAATAATTAATTGTCATGGGAAAAATCCGCCATCTTGAAAAAATTCAACCATTTTGAATTTTTGTTTTTTTTTGCTATAGCAGGCGTTTTAAGTGACCTAAAGACATAACATAATTTCCTCTGTTATTATTTACAACTCCTATTGATAGAAATAATTAAATGTCATCTGCCCTCCTTCATAATAACCAGAATTTTTACTATATTGCAAATCAATGCCACAAAAATAGCAACCAGCACGTTAAATGTTATTTTTGCAGTTAAACGTTGCCAACTAATTAAAAACGTTAATATAATAATGAAACTTTTAGAGCAGTAAAGCCTAAAGGCTAATAATGTTTTGATTTAATTGGACTGTACACTGCACTTGAAAATAAAGTAAACTAAGTGAAACAATATTTCGACAACTATTCAGTTGTCTTCAATGGGTATAATGACATTTGACAAAATAAATCATTACATTAATTAAAAATGTTTTGCGAGTATCAAGTCGTTTCAATTAAATGTTTCATAGAACATCACTTACTTAGTGGTTTCCCTTGAATTCACCATCATTCAGCAGTCATCGTTGCTCCATCGAAATGTCATACCAAGAGTTTTACAAAAAAATAATTTACTGCTGTTCCTAAAACACTTTTATCGCATTCCTTGTACTGTCACGTAAGTTACTAAACCATCCCCTTTACAAATTTGTTCTTGAAATGAATTTAGCCGACGACGCCTCCTAACTGGTGACATAAGACTCTCGCCATGACTATCACTATCATTATCAATTACACTGTCAAACTAATTTTGTGACATCCAACGTCTACAACGTTTTCATCGTCTTCTAAAGCGGGAGCGCAGTTGAATCAACCATATCCCGTGCAGAAGTCACACATGCTGGAGCAAGTTAGTCCATTTTTTGGCATCTACAATTTAGGCGCTCACATCCCGTTTTACAGTTGCATGATACAATTCTGAGTAGTTTATCTGATTCTGGAGCCTTAAGTGTTGGGATTGGCGTCAGTTGTCCATTCGCAAGTTTCCACTCCCAATCAGTAGGATTGAGGGGAACCCCTATCCATTTAACAACGACATCTGCTGAAGATGATCCATGGCATCGCCGGACATGCTTCGTGTCTTTTGTCGACGGCTTCTGGTAGCCGTCAAATACCACCATGGTTTGAGCTTTAGTTTAGTTTTTTTTTTTTTTTTTTTTTTTTTTTAGCTATAGTGACGTTTTACATACGACACATACTGTTGACATATCTGCCTGTATGTAGAGTGTCGTATCCACACAACGCGGCGCAACAAGAAACCCCCGTCGATGGCGAATGTGGCGATGCTTCATTTGGGGGAAGGTCTTGTTCAGCTGGAGCAATTTCTTGCAGAGGCCTGAAGAGGGTGGACTTCGTCCCCTTGTTTAAAGAGAATTCATCAAAAAGTGTAGGTGGTTTTGCTGCCAGTTTGCAAGCTCCTCGTCAGTCCGGACGATGCACAACATTCAGTGGAAGAGCTGCGTAGGATTGATGTGGACTACATCATTGCGGACCTGGATACCATTTAAGACGGTTGCCATAAATTTAACCTTCGCTTGCATTTTCAGGTAAATTTGACTGAACGGTTTCTCAACCATTGCCTTCATGGCTCCACATCTCTAGCACAGTCGCAATTGACACTTGTCTGTTGCCACCGCATCGTTTGAAAGAGACACAAGCAGAGGTGAGACGCGCTGGAAGGGGCTGTGGAGATGTAGCCACTCTTGCATTTTTGTGGTGTCTTGGTGTCTCGTCTTTGACGGGACATGCGCATCTCGATGTGCTGTTCGGATGTGGCTAGGAAGACTCCACAGAACTCTTCCAAAAGATGCTTTGTCGATGCTGGCAAATTGAATGCACCCATTTGGCAACGGTCGCTTCAGAAAGACCTCGGCCATGGGTAAAGCCGCCAGGAGCCAATCGTAACTAAGTGTGACAGTGAAAATGATAACGATGGCAAGAGTCTTATGTCGCCAGTTAAGAGGCGTCGACGGCTCAATTAATTTCAAGGACAAATGGGTGGGGGGGTTAATATTTTACTTAATACTACAAGGAACGCGATACAAATGTTTAAGGAACAGCAGTTATTTATTTTTCTGTAAAACTCTTGGTATGACATTTCGATGGAACAACGGTGACTGCTGAATGATGGTGAATTCAAGGGAAACCACTAAGTAGGTGATGTTCTATGAAACATTTAATTGAAACTACTTGATACTCACAATAAGTTTTTAATTACTACATTTCTTGGTTGGAAACTTTTAACTGCAAAAATAACATTGAACTTGCTGGTTGCTATTTTTGTCGCAATGATTTGCAATAAAGTATAAATTCTGGTTATTATGAAGGATGGCAGATGAAATTTTATTATTTCTGTCAATAGGGTTGTAAATAATAACAGAGGAAATTATGTTATGTATTTAGGTCACTTGAATCGCCTGCTATAGCAGAAAAAACAAAAATTTTAAATGGTGGAATTTTTTTCAAGATGGCGGATTTTTTCCTATGACAATTAATTATTTCAATCAATAAGGGTTGCAAATAATAACAAGAAAAAAAATCAAGTCATTTGGTCACTTGGATCACCTGTTAGAGCAAACAATCTGCGAAATACAACATGGCGGAGTTTTTTCAAGATGGCGGATTTTCCCCAAGTGGGATTTTTTGGGAACTTAAGTTTTTTGATCAGGGACATCCCCTGAGCATATTCCAGCAATAATATTTGAGGAACATTAAATGTCTGGGTTTCGCCCAAAAATTGTCTAACTGGCCTGTACTATATTACCAAAGAAGTCAATAAATGAGTCGGTTACTAGTTTCGGATTTTCTCTAGTATTTAATATTCCTTCCGGCGTGTTTATTTCTGCAACAGTTTTTTTCTTTTGGTTACAGTTTGTGATTTCATTTATTGTTCGCCAAGTTTCTTTGATGTTCCCGTTTGTCTCGTCAAATATATCTTTGTAGTAAGAATTTTTACTGTTTTTTTTTATTAGATTGTTCATAGAGTTGCATACATGATGTACTCATTCTTCAGTTTTATATCATGTGGGTTTTTAACTAGCATCTTACTCATTGAGTCTCTTTTCCCAATTGCTGTGACTTCTCCTGAGGTAATCCATGGTTCTATCTTGTGTGTTTTAGATTTGCGTTTTACTATAACATGACTTGAGTTTGTTAAATGATTTTAAATGTTTCAATAAATGTTTCGGTAGCAAGATTCGCATTTGTATGGTTGAGGACTTTTTCCCAGGTTTCATTCTCTATGCAATCTCGCATTTTTTTGTAGGCTATGCAGGTTTTAATAATTCGGTCCATGCGAGAGTGTTTCCCGACTAACCAAATCGAGAAAAATGGCGATATTATTCTGAAACACTTTCATAACATATATATATGAAGATTGTGTGAAGAATCTCAATTCAATATAATTTGAAACAATGGGGTAGGTCCAGTGGCGACGCTACGGGGGGGGATGGGGGGCCCTGCCCCCCAAAAAATGGATTGCCCTCCTGCTTGCCACTACGTTGTCAAATGCCGGCCGCTCGCGTAATATGTCTAAAATTTAATCATCAAATCACAAATTTACTTTTGGTAATTTCTTAGGATAACGTCCATATGTAAACGTAATCCCTTGAATTGCCATTTTCAGTTTAAACATGACGAAATTAGCTGTAGTATGATCAGAAAAAGTCGCCTTGGGCGAAAGTCCATTTATCAAAATGTTCATTACGGTCCCGATATACCCTAGGATTTCTGGCCCTAGCACCGATAAACATGACAAATTCGTTATCTGAATCAGAATCATATCAGAATCTTGAAACTCGTTGGCGGCAATTTTGAAATTGATTATTCATCGGATAGCGCGCTATCGGCCAGTTAAACCTCCCAATAAGAATTCGACAAATAAGCCTCTCCTATTCTTAAGAATAGTGATATTTGTCGATTTGACGCTATTTGCAACAGTTAGCTTATTTACTACAAATAACTTTCTTATTTGTTGATTGTAATACCGGCCCTAAATAAATTAACCATCAATTTCGGTACAAATTTTAAATACTTATCTCAATGTTTTGTTTTTTTTTACTTTTTACGTATTCTATTTAGCTGTTAATTTTGCTGTGTGATTTTGGCTGTGTGACTAAAAGAAACCAAAGCATCAATAATTTAAGGCTCTTATGTTGCGGCCCCAATCTTTCATGTGGTCGAGAAAACGTGGAAAGAAAAGAATAAGAAGATTTCAACTGAAATAAAGAAACTGTGAAACAAGAGCAGTTACTATACCATTGGTTATAACATCAACTATGATATTCCAAGAAAGTTTCACGAGAGTATTATTACGCAACACATACACGAGACGCAGAAGACGATTCTTGGCTGAAGCTGAAGGCGCGGAGACGAGTTTAAGCGCTCAGTTTCATATTTTTTACGGGTAAACGATTAATAGCATCGGTATCATATGTCACACGAACGGTAATAAAGACCCAATATATGAGATCCAGAACGCGTAATCCTCAATTTATTCAATGGTTTTGATTTAAAAATTCGTGAAATCTCCGTAATGGACTCAATGTGAACTTCGAAAATTATTCCAAGTGTTTAGATTTATATAGCAAATATTTTCATTCTGGCTATCAACGTTTAAATCAATGTGAACACGTAGGTTAATTTGATTTTATCGTACGATTTGGTGGGAATTTCCTGAATTCAAATCATGTTTGTCGTTACGATTTTTTCACGTTTTGAACTTACCTCTCGCATTGATTTTTTTAAAGGTTAATTCTCGTTAACTAAGTGTGGATATCAATATAAAGGAACTCTATTAACATCCATGCAAAATTTGATAATGTTATATCCAACCGTTCAGCTGCAATCGTCAACACCTGAGCGCGCGCATTTGAGTTGGGCCAAGCTCAGCGCCTCCTTGTTAACTCCAGCCGGAAAGTTCGAGAAGTAGTTCGATATCTCGTGGTAATAACAAATTACGTTACACGGTATTACACGTCAACACACTGCAATTATTCAATATATTTTAGTATATTTGTGTGTTGAATTTTTAATTTCATTATTTTCTATTCATCTCCTTCCAAGTTTGATTTTATTTGTAATACATTCAACACAAATTGGTATTGTTTTTCATTCATTTTTCTGTTGGCCTAACATGCAACAATCATGCAACGCAGCAATGGCCCGTCCAATCAGAAACATGCAAAGCAGCAGGTGAACAATGGCGCGTCCAATCAGAAATCAGCTGGTTTGATAGGGAGGGTGTGAAGGAGAGCACTTTGCACTCGCCGTCAGTTCTAGTCGAGGTGTCACTCAAGAAAGACCTGTTCCGTGTAGCAGCAGCTATCTTCCAGGAGCAGCCAGCAACGTCTTCTACTTGGCACCATCATCAACATACAGAAGACAGGATGCCGCAACGAAGGAACTCCATTTGTGCCCTGTGTGCTTCTCTGTTGATCGTCATAACGCGTAAGTTAATATTTCAATAGTTTTCGCTTAGAAAGTAAGAACTATTTAACTTTTTCTGTCTTTCTTAGATTTGTGCTAATTTCAACTGGCACATCTTTCTTTTTGTAAACATGTTATTATTTCTGCAACTTTATGGATAACTTAGGAGTACGTTTCATTATTTGGCCGGCTTAATGTACAAATTGGTATATGCTGTTGTGTTGTGTTGTGTTGCCTCGTCGATAGCTGTGTCTCGCCCACAGACTTTAGTGTATGGTGAATAGCAACACTAACTCTCGCCATCGTGGTTGAATTTAGATAAATCAGGGTTTATAATACTCTGGACTTGCGGGAAGAGTCGGGATTTGCAGCCCCCCCCCCCCCCCCCCAACACCTGACGTATTCGAATGTTGTGTTATGTGTCAGGCCGGACGCGCGAGCTCGCGAGGTGCATCACGTACCAACATTCTTGCTGACGTCACGATCACGAGACAGTGCATGGTGTCGGTATGACACATCTGGCCAGGAAGCCTTCTCGGGTTGCTCATGGTCGTGTCTGTTAATGGTTTACGATTCTACTTCGACTGCATTAATAACACATCGATGCTATTCGGGGAAATGTCGTATGCGATTCTATAATTTATTTAGCAAATATAGGTATTTTCATTAGCATTACAATACAATACATTTTAGACAAATTACTATTTTTTTTAAATACGTAACAAAATAGTACTATTTTACATTATTACAAAATTACACAATTTAGAAAAGCGACACAAAATTTCAGAAATTTACAAAAGTTACCAAGTAATCAAATTTATCAAGTTTGCCAAATAAGAGTTTTTTTTTGTCACACAAGGGGAAATTTTATTTAACAGAAGCAAGGCAGCAATTTCTTAGGTGTGAACGTGAAGTTGAAGTGTGAAAGTGACCCCGAGTATTTTGCGGACCTATGTACTATGACGACCCCCCCCCCCCCCACTTGCATTTGTCGGTGTGACCCTCTTCACATGACTTCAACTAGATTGATACAGTAGTAAGAGCTGTAAAGGAAAAAAAAAGCAAAATAATTGCAAATCCGGCTGCCAGCGCAAAATTTGGCATGGGGGAAGATAAAAATATCAGAATGTAAAATCCGCCGGGAGGCAAGCGGTGCCCTACACATTATACCCCCTAAATCATCCCCAAAAAAAGGAATAATTCATAGCTCGAACCCAAAATATTACTTTTATTTAAATAAGTAATTCAAATTATGTTTCAATGTGTTTTCATATAATCGGCACACTCTCATTTCCTCAACCACATTTTTTCAACCCCACCCCAAATAATGTATATTATTTTTGCCATAAACTCCAGCACTCACCAGTGAGGCACTTAGTTATCAGCATGGAAGTTGGCTTGGCATGGAGGTACATAATAATATAGAAAATAATAATCCTCCGGGAGGCAAGTGATATTTCACCCTTACCGTTCACTACCACCCTTAACTTTGGGAAACACGTTAGGTCGTATTTTGTACATTTTGAATATTTCAATTGACGATTAAAATTATGTGGCAATGTGTTATAGTCCAATCAACAAAAAAAACATTACAAACCCTGTTTTATTTTTTCAACCACACCCCTATAATAAATATGTTTTTAGAGACAAACACTGTATAGTAAGTTACCAGCATGAAATTTGGCATGGTGGTGGATAAAAATATAAGAATTAATATTCCTTTGGAAGGAAAACGATATTTTACCCCTTGTTCCCTCCATCCCTTAAAATTGGAATTGGTACTATAGGTTGTATTCTATACATTATGGTTATTAAAATTATTAAAAAACTTTTTTTACATGTTTCGGTCCTATCAACCTATTTTCCCTTCCACAAACACATTTTTTTTTACCCCCACCCCTAGTGCTAGGTAGAGGTGAAATATCGCTTGCCTCTCGGCGGATTATTATTTTTAGATTATTATATACCTCCATGCCAACTTTCATGTGCCTCACTGGTGAGTGCTGGAATTCATGGTAGAAATAATATTCATTTTTTGGGGTGGGGGTTAAAAAAATGTGGATGAGGAAATGACAATGAGCCGATAAGATGAAAACACATTGAAACAATTTTAATTACTAATTGAAGTAAAAATAATATTTTGGGATATTATTCCAATTATACACTGCACTATTGACATAGCAACACCCCCTATACCTTCTGATGCCCGTCTGGCAAACGTGGTAGTATGGCTAGTGGTTAAAAGGCATACAATTTGAAAATGTACCGACAGGCGAAAACAATCGTGCAACGCAAGAAACTGTAGAAAACAATTATTTCTTATATTAAGGTTGTAGATAAAGGAGTGTAGTAACAATATACAAAAAACAGCTGCAAAATTCATCGTTGTACTAGTTGAATTGATTCGGACAATTTGAATATAAATTTTGATTCTGAGGTTAACTCCGGTCCAAAAAATTCAAAAGAATTATCTACTCTTTTATTAAGTCCCTCTTTAATTCAAGAAACTTTTCAAACGTTTTAACTGTGTTCTTATGAAATCATATTTAGGTCTAGGGATTCCCCTTAACTTCAAAAATAATATCCATTGAAATTTTCCTTCATTGGATGAGCGCAGCAAAGACATCAAATTGACAACCCTCAGAAAATAGCATCGGTGTTTATTTTTTGTTTGTAGCTTTTTTACAGTTGTTTTGATCTTCACAGGACAAACGGCTACTCCAATCTCGGTTAAATTTTCAGGGGACCAGTTAGGGTAGTGCGAACCTGAAGTTTTGTACTTAGAAACGAACTACAATTTTCAGAGGGGGTGTCTCAGACAAAAAAGTATGAAGGTTCAAGACCGGCCCCTCCACCATATTTTTTTTTCTTTTACTCGTAAAATCGAGTACTCTTTTTTGACAGTCGGAACAGACCCCTCCCCCTTCCCCCCATCCCCCCAAAAACAAATTTTGTACTCGAACTTTTTTCGAACCTGAAACGAGCTCGAACCAAACTAAAAGGAATATTAACTGTAAAAACCCAAGGCCAAGACTGGGCGACCCACGTATATGTAAAGTTTCATGTGATCTTTTGATTACATATCGCCATTGGCCTTCCGATTTTCTAAAATACGATTTTCCACAAAAATATTTAAAACTGCTAATGCTATGGAACCATCCTAAATTCACAGAGAAATGTCAAATAATGACCGTCCCCGTCAACAAGCAGTCATGTGATATTGTAACAGAGCATCTAAGTAACTAATTCTGGACCGGCACCTCCACCAATAATGTATATACATTCTGGACCATGCCCCTCCAACAATCAAAGCTCCGAAAACTCGGGCACCCTTTATGACAATCGGGACGTCCCCAAAACAAACACTCTCCAGACTCCCCCCCGCAAAATTATCGAATTCGAACTTTTTTCTTCATTCCTACTTCTTCTAAGTTTGAGTTCGAATTTCGAACGTTCGTGCAACCCTTGTTAGTTCCTGCATATGCATGGGCGCCAACTTTGCAAAATGACTGTGGGCCGGTAACCATAATTTATCGAATATTTTTAAGCGGGCGGAAAGCCTACTGACACAGTTTTTTTATTTCGATTGTCTTTTTTATGACGTCATTGAGCAGAACCAAGCCGTTATAATAAACGATAAAATGTAATTAAAATTACCAAAAAAACACATCCTGTACGTTGTACCACGTAAATCTAGTTTGTAAAAAATTATTACATGCTCGACTGCTCGAACTCCAACTTTTAGATGGGTTGTCCATCGAACTTCATATCAGGGGTTCGATGAGCACCTGAAAAGAATTTAAACCGATCTTTAAGGGTTATTATTGTTAAAAACCCAAGGCCAAGACTGGGCGACCCATAAACATGCATGTTATGGTTTTAATTTCTATGGTTTAAATATTTGTGATAATTTGATCAAATATCGCTATTAGACTTAAAAAAAATAAAAAATAATAATTCACCCCAAAAAACTAAAAAATTGCTAATGCTTTGGAATTCCAATCCAAACTCATAAAGTTGTGTATAATATGGACCCCCCCCCCCCCCCCCCCTAACAAGCATTCATGTGAACTTGTATCGGGTCAAACGTGGGTCAAACGATTAATGTTAAGTCTGGACCGGCACCTCCACCAAGAAAGTATGTAAGTTCAGGACTGGCCCCTCCACTATCATTTTTGTTTCTTTTACTAGTAAAATCTGATAGCATTTTTGACAATCGGAATGGACCCCTCACCATCCCCCCCAAAAAAATTCGAACTCGAACTTTTTTCTTGGTTCAAACTTCTTCCAAGTTCGCGCAACTTCATCTAGTTAGTCAGATGAAGATTGAAGAGGCACATACATGGTCGCCAACTTTTAAAAATGCCAGTTGGAGAACCCAGAAATAAAACACTTTTTTAAATGGAGTGGGGTGGGAGTGGGGGGATAGGGATGGGGGTACCGTACCGAGACCCACACATGATTGTATTATTCTAATTCCGATAATTTTGTTTATGTGACGTCATTGCGCAGAATCAGCAATCTGTTTTAAATGATATAAAACCACATGTTGTACCACGTAAAACTTGTTTATGAATTTTTTTAAAGTTCTACTTAAGAGGAAGCCGGCGTGATTTGATGTTGGGCGCGCTCCTTGTTCTGCAGCTATAAATCATAACATCTTAACAACTTGGCATAATTGATAATAAAGAACATCTGAACGCCCTTATCATATCAGATTTTTAATATTTATAATAGATCCATCAAAAGATGCGTAGTTATTGGGTGTTTTTGACTATTTTGACGGTTTCTAAATTCTAGATTTTTTTTTTTCTATGATCAATTAATGGAAAAGTGCTATGAATGATATATGCCTTTATAATTAATTTTTACACAATTATTTAAAATCGCAAATAGATCCGACTAGAATTGGTTGAGAAATTTGAAAAGTGCGTAAAATGAGCATGCCTCCACTTAAGGCTTTTAATAAATCATATTTTTGTTGGTGACTTTCCTGTTTCGGAACAAGTGTTTTCAATTTTCATACAACATAAATAATTCAGTCTCTGCTCTGGTTCATCATTTCGACGCGGTTTCACCAAGGCATCTATAATATTGTACTATTACAACGGGCCGCGAAAACCTACATCAATCCAATTTTTATCGTGTTGCAATCTAGTTGCGCGGAAGCGCACCGGGCCAAGCCACGCGCGGCTCCGCTTCCACTAAGTGCCTATTACCGCACGCCTACATTGGCACTTAACACGGTGTTGCCAACGCGAAACCATGGGAGATAGAAACCTGCAACTTGCTTCAATCGATGGGCTTTTACTATGAGATAACCCATTTCAAGTTTCATCACGATCTGCTGATGCGTCTAGAAGTTATTGAGACGTCAAGATCGTTCAAAAATACTTTCTTCTTCAGCTGGGTGGCTGGCTGGCTAGTTAGCTAAAGACGTATCAGTTTGTGGGGCCTCAATGGATAATGTTGGAGAAGCCAAAATTTGCACCGATGTCAGTCATCTCAGTGGCCATGTGCTTTACAAACGGTAGTTGGATTAGATGACCGGAAGCTTAGATAATGCAAAAATAACAAATTATTTAATTCGTGTTTTGGTAAGAAACGGATTGGCATAGAGTTACAGAATGACGTGTCGGTTTGTGGGCCCTCAATGGATAATGTGTGAGAAACCAAAATTTGCACCGATGTCAGTCAACTCATTGGCCATTTGCTTTACAAACGGTAATTGGATTAAATGACCGGAAGCTGAGATGATGGAAATATAACAAATTATTTCATTCTTGTTTTGTTCAGAAACGGATTGGCGTGGGCCCCCAATGGATAAAGTTTGAGAAGCCAAAAAACAAAGCTTTAATAAATTGATATTTATTTTAATTGACATTTGATGTGCATACGAGTGGTGGTCGAAACAATAAATAGGTATTTGTGTGATTGATTTATAACTGCGATGCTCAAACCTTCTAATTATCAATGAGTGATATTTTATTTTGAATCATTAAAATAAAGTAATTTCCGCTACTTGTATGCTAACATCAATACCGTGTAGGTTCTAAAAAAAATATTGATATACCATACAAAAATGCAAAAACTTGCTAAAAAGGGGCCAAGCCGAAAACGAGGAAGATAAATGTGGCTCAACTGCATAAAGTGATAAGATCTAGAAGTGTGGCCAAGCCCATTATTTTGTTTAAAATAATAAAAATATTTATTAATAATATAATAAATTAATACTTTATCAATATCATATTATTATCTAACTATAATTATGAATAAATATATTTAAAAAAATATCATTAAACATTAAAATAAATTTATTGAAACATTTACATGTGGAAATATCAAAATTAACAGACGCCATTCAAAATTAAAAGCTTGATTGATGGATTTGGATTGGTTATGTTTTGGTTAGTCAGTAACGACAACCAAGTTAAAAATTCATCGACCAAGCTTTTAATTTTGAATTGCGTCTGTTAATTTTGATATTTCCACATGTAAATGTTTCAATAAATTTATTTAATGTTTAATGATATTTTTTTAATATTTATTCATAATTATAGTTAGATAATAATGATATTGATAAAGTATTAATTTATTATATAATTAATAAATATATTTATTATTTTAAACAAAATAAAGGGCTTGGCCACACTTCTAGATCTCAACACTTTATGCAGTTGAGCCACTTGTATCTTCCTCGTTTTCGGCTTGGCCCCTTTTTTTTTGCAAGTTTTTGCATTTTTGTATGGTATGGTACTACTATATAGTTCTGGTACCTTTCAACAGCAAAAATAGTAAATGCAAGATTTTTGTTTTGTGGACAGTTCCGTAAATTTTTATGCAAGTGCGGAGCACCCACACATCCTAGATTGACCCACCGCCCCCCCCCCCCCCACCGGCGTTGGCGCCAATTGCAACTTGAATCGCTCCTTAGTTTTCCACGAAAAATAAATAAGTATATAAATACTACAGCGTTACATAATAATATCTTGTATGTTTCTGCTTGTGTTTGATTCTAGTTTCTGCGCTGGTATATGTCGTCTTGTGACGTAATTTGCGTTGCCTTGAAACAATCTCAACGCATGGACAACCTCAGGGCAAACCTAGCGCCTGACAAGATCCTCAGCTCGTCAAACTTCCCGGTAACGGCTTCATATTGGGCAATGTTGTGGATTTGATACGGACTTTTATTATTCTGTATTTGCGCGAAATCGTTGAATTTTTGGATGTTAATGTAGTTTATAATTTTAATCATGAATTTAAAATGCCACTGAGTATTGTTCCCGCTCGCGTGGATATTATATTTTAATTCTTATTTCCGAACAATCAAGGTGCTATGGTTATATTGATATAGTAGCTGGAAATAATATGTAATGATATTGTACATGGGCATTGGGTAGATGATTCTCTGACATCAGAACTGTCTTACCCTTGCTGCAATATTCACATTATATTTATCAAAACTTGCCGAAAATTAAGTCTGAATGTGTAAAATATGATTGTGGTTGATTATCAATGGAACAAGTATAAATGCCTGTACTTATGCTTTATGAATCAGATTAAAAATGCCATGATTATGTTTCTCTTGCAGGATATTATATTTATAATTATTTGGCAGTGGGCTTAGGTTTTGTTGTAGGGGAACATTTAAAGTGTTTGTATCAGTGAATTGGGCATGAATGCAGCCAGACAGTGTTATACCCATCGTGCAGTTTGCACTATAAACATACCTGTTTGAGCAAGTTGGGTGGTTGGGAGTTGGGGTTGTTTGAACATTAAAGTGTTTTATCAGTGACATGCACTGATGCAGCCGATCAGTGTATATCCATCTTTGACAGTGTTTGCACTGTGTAACATTACCTGTTTGATGGCAGGTGGGCTGGTGGGCAGGTTATGTTGTTGTGAACATACCCATCGTTGAAAAGTGTTGCACTATAAACATTGCCTGTTTGATGGCAGGTGGGCAGGTGGGCAGGTTGTGTTGTGGTAAACATTACCATCGTTGAAAAGTGTTGCACTATAAACATCACCTGTTTGATGGCAGGTGGGCAGGGGCTAGAGGTGCTGTAACCCCGGCCTGGCTCTAGGATGGCCTTATTCAATTCCACCTTCATGCAATAATTAAAAGTATTCTTTTGAAGCAGGCACACGGCAAATATGTTCTTTTAATTAAAATTGTTTTGTACTTGAACGCACCAGAGTTAGCATTCAAGAGTAAAGGTTGAATTTCGTGGTAAATGTATAAGTGACTTTCTAAAATACCCGCGAAGAAAAAGACAGAAATTTTCAATATCGTCTACTCTACAAATAAATCGTAATTAACACAACACATTTTAAGAAAACCTCTTTTCTATGAGTTCCTAAAACAATTTATAATCAACTGATAAAAAGTAAGTGAAACATCAACCTTCAATGCTACCCGATGAAAATTTAATTCAATCGATATGTTATATTATTTTCCGCATGCCCTCTACAAAACCAATTAAAACATAGTTGCTATGTTGAAATAGCACCATATCAAAATATTATGCAGAGCTGTTTATAGTTAATTTTGATGAAAACAGTGTATATAGAATGTTTTAGCTTTCTATTAGTATTAGTATTAATAGTTTTAGGGCGCTTTAACAGCAAAGATTATTCGCGCCTCTAAGATAAAACAATTTCTATAAGTGTGAGTTACCAACATTTTATACTTCTTTCCGGGGGCGGAACGTAAGGGGAGACGCGGGGGAACAAGGGGTGGGCAGGCCTGTGCTGGTTAGAACCAGCTATACAAGCGTATTGGGAGGGCAGGGGTTCCCCCACGTCGTAGTCGTCTTCGTCTGTATCCAGTTATATTACGAAATATCAGATTTATGTTATGATTTGGAAACTCTACTAATTTAATTCTTTGAAGTATTCCCACATAAATGTAATAATTCTTCGATTATAATTATCCCGTTGAAAACTTATTAAATGAAGGTAATCTTAGTTTTGATAATTTTACAGAACGATTGAAGGGTATCTATGAAAGTCAGAGACTGCAAGGATCTGCCGCTTAGTCAATCGCCTCTGTAACACGTAAAAAATCACTTACTTTCAAAGAAGTGTGTAAGCCTCACCGAATAATAGCCCCAGCCTGAAAATCTTGTAATATAATCTTACAGGACAAAAGAAGTATGTTAAATAAAAATTGCGGATGTGCCCATATTTTTAAAAAGGAAAACTGTGTGACTTGAATTTACAAATTGATATTACAATAGTGTTGTATGAACAAAATCAATAAAAATGCAAACGTATCTTGGAGTTTAATAATTAATTGAACACAGCAAACTTCCCACTACCTCACATAAATATAGTGACAAATTCTTACTATAATTTTAAAAATGTGAACGAAGTAAAAATATCTCGTGTCACAGATAATATATTACATTTCTATCTCTTGTAAATGTTGCTACTTCTGAGAAGTGAACCGGGGTGACTACGGGTGACTACGACGAGAAACGATGTGTAGGTAAGATCCAAATCTGCTAGGGCACTGTGATTACATAAATGTTGTGGTTGTGACTAAAACTCTCTCTCTCCTCTCCTAGCTTTCACTCTTCTCGATCTACATCTACTCTCTCTCGTATCTCTCTCTCTCTCTCTCTCTCTCTCTCTCTCTCTCTCTCTCTCTCTCTCTTTCTCAATTTTAAATGTTTATGTTTTTAATTAATTATCTGTAATTTTCAGGCCAATTACTATAATATGTTCTAATTATGTATAATTATAATATTATTATGTATGTATGTAGCTCCTTAAAGGATGGATGGAAGATACGGTTTAACTGGCCTTAATCCCGCCTTGAAATAAAGACCTGAATCAATCAATCAATCAATCTCTCTCTCTATCTCTGAGATATTATCACGCATACTAGAGACATTGTTTCGAAGCCTTGTACAAGTGAGATAGTCAGCAAAAACGAGCTGTGTGGTTATTAAATACGTTATTGGTGGATTAGCCATACCAAGTTATGACGTATCCATTTTCAAGTCAATATTTTTGGAACACCTTTCAGCTTATTTTTCTAAATGAAAAGGTAATCTAAATAATAAAAAATATTAATATTACCTTATTTATTTATAAAGAAATCCTAAAAGTATTTGAATTATAGAAATAATTCACGAATATGTGTGGTGTCATTTCACGATACTAATCCAGTGTTCTCTTTAGAATATGAAATGTTTCCTGAGTAGAGAAATAATATTACTCGCCGAGAGAAATTAATATTGCGATTATTTCGATACAATCGTTTTTTCTTTCTTATAACAGTCGTAAAAGTAGTCATTATGAAATGTGATTGAACTCTTGCAAGTCAAGTGGAGCAGGAATGCGAATGCTTCGCTGTTGACAACAAGATGAGTAAACAATAACAACTGCTAGGTGAAACGCCATGACGTTTGTCTCCCGTGACTTATTATACCAACTAAGCTATGGCAGTCACAAAATGCTCATTTCAGAAATGAATTTTAAAAACTACCTAAGTCGGGTGATTGTGACTTAGGTTGTTTTATTTTAGATTATCTTCCTGCTTTATTTCCAGTGCCACCTTTATTTTGATTTACTTCACCTAGTTTTTTACCTTGGGCAAAAGTTCTTTAAATAACCACCAGGGCACTCGCAGAACTTGATTTAACACTCCAGCTGTTGTTTACCTTTTAGAACGTGTGCGTCGTGTAGTTTTTGTCGTTAAAATCTTCCTGCTTCAAATATTTTTTACCTATTAAAGCTACCTATCGTTTGAAAGTTAACATTTTTAATACTTCTCTTGGTGTCCCATGCATTATTTGTTTCAAATTTGACTAGTTTAAATATTTTAGGGTTTTGTTTTTAATTAAAAAATTCCTGATTTTTAATTTTCAGAAAATCGTAACGATTCCAGTTTCAGATATTTTTTTAAAATGTTGGACCGAAAATATGTCAACTGTCTAATGTATTGTTACTATATTAAAAATGCTAAATATACATACAAACAAAATTCATTCATATAGAATGTTTTTTTTAGTTTACTCAATTGTTTCATTTTACGACTATGGTCATTTTCAAAATTCATGGTTTTATTTAACGTAGTCGCTGAGGCTGGCGCGGAGTGGGTTTAGGCGCTCAGCTTTCTGTTTTTTTCTTCAGGTAAACAGTTTATAACACCGTCATCAAATTTCACACTAACATTAATAAAGAAAAAATATATGCTATCCAGTACGCGTATTAATTAATTAATTAATTAATTGATTATGAATTAAAAATTAGTGACATCACCGAAATTTACTCCATTTAGTTCAACTTCGGGAATATATTCCAAGAGTACAGATTGTTTAATACTGGATATCAACGATCAATGTTAACGCGCAGGTTAATTTGGTTTTATCGTACGATAAACGGTTTGGTTGAGAACTTCCCGAATTGAGCTTTTGTAACTCCTCCGCCAGGTTCCGAATTCAGAGGACTTAAGGCGATTTTGATAATATTTTATCCCATTTTTTACTCTGAAGGAATGATCGCACCCCAACCAAAATTGGCATGGGTTGTCAGGAACCTAAACAGCTCTGATTATGACGTATTTAAAGTTCATTTCACGAGGTCCAGTTGGCCGCACCCATTTCGAATTTACTTGTTTTTTTTTTTGTCTCATACATTAGTGCTCGGATAGTGTTGGATAGTGCCGCAAGTCCCGTCGATAGTGCTGGTTTCGTTTCGGTGATATTGCAATTTGAAAATTGTGCGGCCAACTTAATGCCAGCCACACCCATTTCGAAATTTGAAATTTTGATTATTGCATTCGATAGTGCTCGGATAGTGCTGGATAGTGCCGTAGGTCCCGTCGATAGTGCTGGTATTTTTTTTTTAAAACAAGGCGGGATAAGTCTTCACGAATTAGATTTGGAGTTGTCACGCGCATTATACCACCTAATTATGCCTATCCCGGGATGAAAATGTTTATGAATCGGGGCCCAGGGCAAGGCCGCTTTTTACGATCAGCAGAGCGTCGTAAAAGATAGTCTGCTGATCGTAAAATGCGAGGCGTCTCGCAAACATCATCTAAAGTAGGGAAATCCAAGTATATTATTCCCCGAAACAGTAAACTAGACGCGAGATTTGGTAATCGTCGTCGAGGACCTCGCCGTCTCCCATTGACACTTCCTTGACGATGACGATGACGACGTGAGAACCTCCCCGCTTTTCTCTCCCTACCCGTAGCCGGTTCTGACCAGCATGGGGTCTTTCCTCCCCATATCCCCTAGGCTAAAGTGACGCATAATGACCTAACGGTGGACGCGCCCTTAAACCAAATCAACGAACACTTTCCACTCGGATGATCTCGACTGGCAATCAGGATGCAATTCCAAACTCATTTCTTGTATAGAAACGAATTTCCTGGGGCTGTTAATTAATATGACTCAATCCCAAAATTCTTGTGTGCATGACTGAAGAAAACCTTGGAACACTCTTTCAGTCGGAAGTTTCGGTGGCCGTCAACCTCCCGAATCCTCGTGATATACCTCTGTGTGCATGTCAAATAAGCAACAGCGTGACCTTGAAGAGCTAAATCTTGATTGTTTCGTTCTCGTCAACCCCGAACCTCGTGATATACTCTGTTAGATGTAATAAGCAAATGCGTGACTTGAGAGCTAAATCTGTACTTTTTCGTTGGCAACTCCCGAACCTCGTGATATCTCTGTGTAACATTCAAAAAGCACACGATTGAATGGCTATAATGTCTATAGATAACATTTCTGTCTGTCAACCTCCGATCTCTGATATCCTATGTGTACATGTCAATAGCACCGTGACGACTAATCTGATGTTCGTTATCGCCACTCCGATCTCGTGAATACGTCTTGTGCATGTCAAATAGCTAACAGGTACCTTGAGAGCTAAATTTCGATTGTTCGTCCTCGTAACTGTGCTGTTTATACATATCACCTCGACTTTCGATGCAGATTATGTGCATACTGAAAGTGATTTTAAAATGTTATGAAATGTTTGCTCAGGAATGTACTGTAACTTTTTGTGGCATAAACGTTTCGTGCACTTTTTTCAACCTATCCAAAAGACACGATTAATGGCTATAATGTAGGGCTATAGATAACATTTATGTCTTATTATTATCATCGTCATCGTCATCGTCATCGTCATATCGTCATCGTCATATCGTCATCGTCATCGTCATCGTCTTAAGTTGCTACAGTTACCAAATTAGCGACTAGTTAATTTTCGATTTCGATAAAATTACTTTTAGTTTATACACTCTGATACTGAGCGAAAGTGCAAACTTTGTATTAGAATCAGGTGAGCTAGATCTTCACGGTAGTCAATATAAAAATGTTTTCTTTCAGGCTTATGAGTGTGACAGGATGTTATTGCAGGTGTCTTCCAACAACAAGTGTACGTGGTTTACTGGAACTCTTATCGTCCGATTACTCATGCACTAATAATTCTTGCGACTGGATTCCGTGAATGCGTGGTGCACAAGGCTATGGTATGTAAACTTTTGAACCATTCGCTGAGCTATGTGGAGAGGCATCGTTCTGTTGTTTTCCCCCGTGTAAACGGCTAACAGCATAACAATTATTTATCTTATCATAATATTTTATGTGAACATTAATAAAGAATCAATCTATGGGATTCAGTACGCACATTAATTTATTGACTAGGCCGCTTCACGAACGCTTTTTCTAGTCGCGTTTATGGATGAGCTTTTTTGGTTGAAATGCTTATATTAAATCTTTTATTTCTATGAATTCTGGATATATGTTTTCATCATTTTCTTTCAAAAGGCAATACATACCCTTAACCTTAATGTACATGTGAAATATGAACGTTATAGCCCCACCCGTTTGGTCAGAATCGGCCCAAATATCACGAAAATATCGCATTAAATTTTTTAAAAAAAACGTAAAAGTGCGATATTAATGATAAATATTTCTTCGATTATACCCAAAAACGTGGCAGGCACGTCTAAGTTTAGAGATTTCGAAGGTTCCCTCCAATTTTCATCAAAATCGCATAATATGCCGTTTGCCCGGTAGCACGGTAGTGTACGCGAACAGACAGAAAAAAGAGCTAAATTTTTTGGGGGGTCAGTGAAATTGAAGTCTTTGCTTCGCTCATCCAATTACAAAGGAAAAATATACGAATCTCCGCATTTTTTTTTTTTTTAAACTTTAAAATTTATTTTAAATGTCTAGTTTTTAAAGCAAAATTTCGGGTCGCCTTCGTTTCATCGACACTTCGTTTCATCGACACCGCCGTTTCCTCGACAAATTCATTTAATATTTGAAATGTTCGTGACCACCGTTTCATCGACACCTCCGTTTGCTCGACAAAACTGCGAGTAGTAGCTGGTCCGAAAACATTCGCCTCGAGCGCGCTGCCGCCGCGCCGGCACAGCACGGCGGCAATCTTGAATTCTACATTAACGAAGTGTCAATGAAACGAAGGCGGTAACAACTATACGTTTTGTTTATTTTGCAACTCCTCAATAATTAAAAATAATTATACATAACTAGGAAAACGCCAAAGTTGTTGTAAGACGAGTGAGCGAGCCATGTGTTGGGTACCCTGTGACATTCTCTTTCATCCCCCTACCTAAGGCTGGATCCGGCATGGGTCTTTCTTCCCTAGCCTATCATAGACTAGAGTGGCGCATTGTGATCATACAGTTGACGCGCCCTTATACCAACTTAACTCAAAACCCCATCATTTATACCGCATATTACATCAATCAACTTAAATGCAAATGTTTCCGGGTACTCAACACATGACTCGCTCACACGTCTAACAACGACATTGGCGTTTTCCTGGTTACACTGCGCTAGAATAACTTGGAATATAAGTAATATTTTGAGCCATCGTTGTTTTAATGCAACATGGCTTTATCTTCGCAACTAAAGAATAACTAGTCTATGTTTGTTTCCACAGGAGTGAAGGAGGTGGGTGTTGGAAGCATCGAAGCGATCAGTGCTGGGATCTTGATCCTGCTGGATCTACCACACACTTAAGTTCTCTTTCCTAGCGATCAGTGCTGGGATCTTGATCCTGCTGGTTCTCATCGGCGTGATCATCTTCCTATACGTTGCAGGTACGCGGGTACGTACGATCTGCCACACACTTAAGTTCTCTTCCGCTCAGTTGTTCAAGTGTAAGCAATCTGCTACAAAGAACTTATTTTGTAATCATGTGTACTTGTTAATTTTTTCATGTTCATGTTCAAGTTTATGTTCACGGTCACGTTCATGTTCACGTTTATGTTCACGTTCAAGTTCATGTTCATGTTTACGGTCACGTTCATGTTTATTTACGTTCATGTTCATGTCCACGGTCACGTTCATGTTCATGTTTACGTTAAAATAAAAAATGTGATTTCTCAAATGCGTGAAAACACGCAGTCAAAAGCATATTTAAGTATGATATCTATTGAATCATTGTGTATGAACTTCTGAGAACAAACGCGTTTAAAGTGAAATCCAGGGGCAACAGACTGTCGGTGGGCGTAACGTGCACATCATGCCGGCCGGAGTAGCATTAGGAGTAGTCCTTCCCTAAGCAGCAGTGTATAAACTGACGATTTGAATGCTCAATAGTCAATCGTATTGGTGAATGTTTGTGATATGTGATTTTGTTGTAAATTTAATGTTATGGACATTAGTTAGCCTGTATGGTCCATGTTTCAGAATCCATCCTGCAACTCATTGAAATATATTTTATTCCCTTTTTTCCGAAGAGTCATTTAGAGGCCTACTTTTTCCGATCAGTCCCGATTTGATTTCCCTACAAACCAGTATAGTTTCCGCGGCAAAAATTATAGGAAATTATTTTACTTGCATCCCCGTGTAATTTCTAAAGGACTAGACCTACAGCCATTTCGTTTACCCATGTTTGCGGAAAAGCGGTTCCCGTAACCTAAAGTACGTCGTGGTGGTTGCTCTAAAACTCGGAACGCCGCCGCAGCTAGGGCCTAGGCCCCCTACGGAACGCCTAGATCTGTCCGGAAACAATTTCGTGTATAAATTTATTATTACTGAGAATTATTTCTCCATGGGCGTTTTATAGTATTAAGTATTGACCAGCGTTTCGGTTTATATTAAATAAGTTGCCGAGCAGGCTCGACAATATCAACAAATGATTGAATAGGGTGTGTGTGTGCGCCGCCCCAGCTTTTTAGAGCCTAGAAATGAACGACCTTATGACCAGGACTGATGCTTGATCATCCCAAATGTTTTTAACAATCTTGCAATTTTATTTGCATTCATAGATAGTTGTTTAATATTCTCTTATACTATTTAAATGTCACCTACATTTTTTCCCCCTGATTTAACTGACGACACACATCCTACATTGAGAGCTGTGTGTAAGCCACACAACGCCCAATTCTAGGCCTAGAAAATTGAACGAACTCATGACAAGCTGAACGGCTCTAATCATTCACATGTTTTTTTACATCTAACCAGTTTATTTCATTCATAGATAGTTTTAATATAATTTTACACTATTTAAACGTCCCCTACAATATTTTTTTCCCCCGATTAAACCTGAACGAAAACATCCTACACCTACCCAGGGTTACTTTCAAATGTTATCTCAGCCCAAGTTTCAATCTTTCAACGCTTATTTTCTAAACATTTTTCTATCTAGGCTGTATATCGATGTGGCTACAAATATTCCACTAGACTTACAAACTCAATTTCATAAATAGGTGGTGTGGTTTTGTCTGTATTGAAGTGTTTATTTCAGTCATGATCCATTGCAATGATCTAGGAAAACATCTTGTAAGCGGCCATATCGCAACGCCATGACTACCTCCTGGCGGGTTCGCGCTTCGCTCAACCAGATGTCAGCCCCTTTGCTTTTAAATCCGAATACTAATAGTCCTTCAGAAGATTATAGTGTCTAAAAGCTGCAAGTAATCCTAGTAAGTTTAGATATAGAACGATTTATTTATAGCTATTGTTATAGGTTTCTAACGATATTTTAAAATCAAAGGAAATTACTGCAATGTTAGATAAAGTTGAGGTCAAATATAACAGGCAAATATATTTGGTATTTTTGGGGCGGGACGTAACCTAACCAAATTTTTTTAACAAACGTAGAAACTCTGAGTCTTGGTGCTCACAGTTAATTTAGAGCGACGGATTTTATTATATGTTGCTATACATCGTTGCCTTCCACCTCATTATAAGGAAAACAATTTTTGCCCTCAAATATCGTTCGATGACGATTTTCTTTGCAGAACGGTACAATAAAAGTTTCGGTCGCTAGCGGGTTGAACCGCATTTTTTTTGTTTTTGCATATATACTGTGCATAGTACAAATCGAAAATAACCCTTTTAACATCGTGTATTGAAACTAGTGCAAAAATAATATACATCTCAAACACGCACAAACAATAACTGCATTCCAAATTCACACCCCTACTTGCAACAAATTGTGAAATGCAGATTAGCCACACTTTCCTCAATAGGAAAAAAATATATGAGATATATTTGCATCTAACATGAGACACTTCTACTGTCTAAACGCCCTAGGTGTCAATTGACAACATGCATGCATGGAAAGAAACATATGAGTTCAACTGTAAGACCAATACAGTGTTATATGGGTGGCCCGCTCTCCCTGAAACTCCCACGTATTCCGCTTGTTAGAGAAGATGGAGGGTTCGAGAGGTAGTGTAACGGCTTCGTTCCCGCCTCGACGTCTGCTCGGCAGTCCGGATTTAGTGGGGAGGAACCTATATGACTAATGATATGACTGTCAGGTACACCGTCCTTTTCGGATGGGACAGTTAAGCAGTTGGTCCCCTTGGTACTTTTCGAAAGGAGTAGCTACTTGCCGGTACCAGGTTTCGTTCTTCCCTTCTGTCATACTTTTCAATCCTCATCTATCACCACTCATCGTCCCTCGATAGCCGAAGAGCATTATGTTAAGCAATATCCAATCCAATCCATACAGTGTAAATTAGTTTTCGAGGTGGTGATTTACATTCAGATTTACCAGACAATGCCACCCACAATATCCCTAACAGATGTATCTTTTGTGACGGGGGGGGGGGGGGGGGGGGGGTACAACCCGTATATACTTGGGCCTACGGACAATCCGAAGTTGTATTACGTATGTAACGGTCATAAATTATTAACTAAAAAGGTTGTTGGGTGGATTGTTTGATTAATCTATATCTCCCTTATAGTTAATGCTTAATGCCCGTTACAAATTTAAAAGAGTAAAAATGGCACACACAAATTATGTAGGCCGGATATAGTAGCTAACTAATATATAAATAGACTAAACACAGAAGAAAATGCTGTCATGTGATAGTCAAGTGGTAAAGGGGGAAGACTCCTCATATGGCTCATTTATGACAAAAAGCCCAATAAGTAATGTAAATTAATTTTTTTTTTTTAGACGAAAAGAAGATAGAAAGAAAGAATTATTTAGCCGATCATTGCATGCTGTAGCCTCTGTAGATACAAGAGATGTAGCCTACAGCTGATCATGCATTGATCATAGGATTTATAATAGTACTCCATCCATTGATCAGGATTCTGTTGTGTACAGGCGGCGGCCTACTGCGTCACCTTGCAGGCTTGACCGTGCGGTGCTGCGGCCTAGGACGGCGATAACGGACTGCGCTGCGATAAGCGAAAGAAACGCGCCCGCTTTGCCCCTCAGTCTTGTGTATCCAAGCCCTTCGCAGTCCTAAGTGACCTATAGTATTATAGTGCGAACATTTTAACCTACGCGCATTCTTCCCGACTAAAGTGCTCATATCTCGGTACGCTAGTGGGTGCGAATTGACGTGGGGGATATGGGGGATTTCCCCCCCCTGGTAAATTTTCAGCCGTGGCTCTGTTTACTGGAAATGTATCCCCGCCAGGGATGCTAATCCCCACCTCTGGATTTCCCCCATCTCATTCCTAACATATCAAGTGACTTTATCTCGTATGTTAATAAATAATGCGTCAATTTACACATATTCCTTTCAAAATATACGCCTCAGATCGCTTCCTAAATACCATCTGAGGGCAATAAATCCGCCAAATTTTTCCTCAGATCACTTCTGCGGCCATCTCGATGGCAATAAGACCCAAAAATTTTCATCAGATCGCTTCTAAGGCTATCTTGAGAGCATATACCCCCCAAATATTTTCCTCAGATCGCTTCTAAAGGCATCCTCAAGGGCCAATAATCCCCCCAAAAAAATTCGCCTCCGAAAGCTGGGGCTTCGCCCAGACCCCGGTTTGCTAAGAGAAATACTATTCTAGCCATCTCATTCCTCGCAGAGAGTCGTTAATTCGCAACCTTGTCGGTCAACACAACGCGAACAAGTGTTAAAATTGATTGCATATGTTTATCGGTATTGTACGTTCAGAATGAGTCATATATATTTCGAAGCCGGTGGTCCGTTTTTTAGACCAGTGAAGTGATAAAGAAATTGCATGTGGACCTTTTGAATTACGGGCGATCCCCACCATCCCCCCCTCCGTCCCCGGGAACCCTAGCCTAGGCCTACTGACACCGATCCTTACCTTCAGCCAAGGTAAGTGGCACATACTTTTGTTATTTATGGAGTTTTCCAATTGCCGCTTCAGTCCAGCACTAGTGCGCATATTGCGCCACGTGATTGCCACTTGTCTTTTCATTGTTCAGTTTTGTAAATGTTATTTCAAGTGGAGGTTGACAAACATGCATCTCTGCACTCGCCGAGTGCATACCAATGAAAACGCCATTAGTCCGTTTGTGTATTGTAGATATTTGTAGGCCTACTTCGCATTTTTGAAAGTGTGTCCTCTTGTGTGGGCGAGGGTAGGTCGAGATTGAACGAATGGAGGGCCTACAACACGTAAACAGTCTGTACATAGATTGAACGTATTTACTTGATTTCATTTATTTTATTTATTTATTTTTTATTTATTAACGTCTATCCTATTCAGTTTTATAAAAAACTTGATTTTCAAAGAGGACAACTCAATAAATCTAATACATAGATGCAGAAACAACAATAAACTACATTTAAGTAAATATTTGAAATAGTAGCATTACACCAACAATGCATTTACCACAACAATTTTGGTAACAAATACAAAATGAATATTAAAAATATGCGACTTATTATTGGATTATTGCTTAGTGGTTTGGGCAGTGAGACAAACTGAGTATGTTGTACTCCAGAGTAGAATTGACCATCATGTTTGATTCATTTCCTTTCCCTTTGATCCTAAGATTAATTGCAGTCTGATTGTTTTCACGATTGGAGGAAAGGATGAGTGTAGGCGTGCTGGTAAATCACTTACCAAAGTATTGAAAGATAACGTTTTCTTTAGGTATTCTAACCCAATATTTTTAAAATTGTTGATCGTGATAGAAAAAAGTTCCCTAGATTAACATTCTGAATTCATTTAGAAAGTCATTTCTTTACAGAGGCGTATCCTTTTGAATTCCATTTCTTATGATATTAGAAGCCAGTTTACGGATCTAGGAATTGTACCATGTAAAAGTAAAATTGGAAGCAATGATTTTGAATCAAAGAGCAAAGGAATTGATTTTACCTATTTATTTGTAGGTTATTGTCTGTGTGTTTTGTGTAATGTTAATTTACCCTTCATTCAGTTCTTATTAAGATTTTGCTTTTCTCTTTGATTTCTCATTTATTGCCTTTTGATTATGAATGAATATAACGATGTATTTTCAATTTTATTTTTGTCTTGCCTAGATTGTTCTGTTGCCGCCTAACTGATGGGAGCTTGCAACTTGAGTTAGGTGTACCTGTATCATTGCTGTGATCAGTTTTTAACATGAAACAATTTAAACAACAACAAATTATATTCTGATATAATTTATATAGTGTCAATATTTATATTATTGGACTAAACTCAGTAACTAATCACACAAAGATTTTGAACACAAAAATGAAGGCAAATTGAACAAAAGAAGGTTTCTTCTCCGCGAAAGTTTTTGATTATACTCCCTGATTTAAGCTTACGTTCCTGATTTTTGGCAAACCTCATATTCCGTTTGAGTGGGATCGTCTAATAAATCATTTTTTTCTTGTCCGTTTTTTCTTTATTTTAAATGTTTTGTTTCTCTTTTTTATTTTTATTTTTTTCGTCTTTCCGATTTTTCTTTTCGTTTTTCTTTTTCTTTTCTTTTTTTTTTTTTTTTTTTTTTTCCTTTTTCTTTTCCTTTCATTCCCCAACCCTTTTTCTATATTTGATTCATTCATTAAATGCCATTATCAAACACTTTCATAAGATATCTCACTCAATAACACAACTTTGTGCATTTTCTACAATTCTATTCCATGTTATTTTATATTACAGTTTTTTATTAATCTTCTATTTTTAAACAACTGAAACATTACACCAGGGTTACTTTTGAAATTGGTGCGAATTTCCATAGATACAAACAACCTTTTCCACCTCCTGAAGGAACAGGTACCAAAAGTGTGAAAAGTTGTAATTACCACCCCTGGACAAAAAGAAAAAGAACATTTCTTTCTTTGGAAGAAATATTGTAACTTTACACCCTGGACAAAAGAACTCTTATTTCTTCAAAAGTGCAAAAGTTGTAAAACTTGATGGACAAAAGACAACAGACCAATCGTGTCGTCTGCAAAATTAATAATCTTCCACCTGTTAATAGGTTTACATCGTCATTTATATAGATGTTCAATAAGACTTAAATGATACATAAGTTAAATAAGTTGTAGTACATATAAGAATAAAAGTTGTACAACAATTTTAATCATATTGGAATTCGGCTAACAAAATTATGTTTGTACTTGGTTTTGTATTTGTAATGAATTTTAAAATTAGGCGCCGCACTGTCGCCTGGAATCTGGCACCCTCATTTTGCATTTTGTTGCGGGTGGGGGTGGAACTGTAAGAAGATGTTAATGTGACGGCCATTGCTTAAAAACTCGGGAGACTTTTCGGAAATTTGTCATGGTTTCTTAATAAGGTAAGCTATGAAAAATTGTGGTGTGTATTGCGAAACCACCTTATTGGGTTTTAGGTTAATATCGTTTTAACCCTACAGCTTACTTTTAAGACTTACCCTAGGCCTATGGCTAAGGTACTGTAGGGCTAGAATTCATGAATTGGAACTTTTGAGTTAGGTTTTTGAGCAACTTGCCCGAGTACAAGCAACTGAAGGGAACCACAATCAAATAAAAAGGGGTGGGATGTTTCTGAATTCTGTTCTTGGTCTCATTACTTGGTCTTATTTACGTATTGCTTGTCTCGTGAAAATACCACATTAGTGTCATTCCTAGAACATGTTGCGCCATGTAGGGGCAATGACTCAGGTCACGGACATTCCGTTTCCCCAACTGGCCGCGAAAATATTTTCACGGACTTGCGATTTTATCTAAAGTACCTACACACTCCTTTAAACGTCCGCTATTTTAAATCTAAAAGTTACATACAAAAACCTTTAACCGTCGCTATTTTTAAAATCTAGTTGTGTAATATTCATTCATTCTACAATCTACCTCCACGTTTTTCCACATAACACCAAGTCGAAAAAAGTGTAAGGCGCATGCGCGCAAGTCCGGAATGTCCGTGGACCTGAGACCACTGCCCCATGTAGGCCTATGGGCGGCCTCAGGGAGTTGATCGAAACCTTTCCAAATCACGTTGCGTAGGCCCTAGCCAAGTAAGTTATTAATGTTGTAATAATATTAAATAACTAGTCACAGAATCAATTTTGATATGGAAATGGTACGGTAATGTAAATACACGTTAATACGTCCGCCCATGATCAAGCCTGACCCCTATTCTCGGTTTTCTCACTGGCTTTTCAACGGGCGTGAAATGGGCGTGTGATGTGAGCTCACACACTGACGGCGGGTTTGCTATTCTCGACTCTCGATTTCGCAGGTTTTGTGAGTGAAATCACTCACTCCCCTCGAAGACACTGTCACGTTTCAAAACCCTTGTGACATCTCTCACAAAGTAATTGGGGCCGTAATATTTATCATAAAATAGCATGCGTACACTTCTTTAATATTGGTTTTAGAATGTAATTTTAAGTGAAATGTACCATCAATCAGGGCATAGACATAATAAATGTCGAACTACTTTGAACTATTTTTCCTACGCGCAACGCAAGCCTACCATCTAGGCTTCCTACAGTCGGGATGTAAACAAACCCCTAACCACAAAATGCATCACGTAATATTTTGTTATGTACTTGATATTAAAACATACCCCATAACCGTAGAGTCAACACAGTATTTTAATTTAATATGTTGCATTACTTTACACGTCGTTGTCCTTACGCAAGCCTACCCTCTAGGCTCCTACAGTCGGCATGTAAACAAGCCACTAACCATAAAATGCATAAACGTAATATTTTGTTATGTACTTGATATTAAAACATACCCCATAACAGCTGTAGACAACACAGTATTTTAATTAAATATTTTTGCATGCAGGGTGTACACAACTTAGTATTTACTTTCACTTTATTCATGTTATTTCGCCAGCTTCAAGACATAATGCGTTTGGGTAGCCTACGAAGGAGCAACTCAACTCAACTCCTAGCAAGCAAGTGCTTCACATCACTGCTACCCCCACCGCTCTGCGTGTCCCGTTAGACGAGCCAAAGGGAGGGTTGCTATTGGCCGGGTTAAAGAGCTGTTTTAAACCTATTTGAATCCTATTGGTTAGTGGTTTCGCGGGGTGAAATTGGCTAGCCTCGTTGCAGGGTCCCAGTGAGAGCCTTGTGAGTGGGAGAATTCGTTCTCAATTTTATCTCGAGAATAGCATTTGGTGCGTTTTTGTGACTCACACATCGCAATGTGTGTTGAGTTCACTCACATGAGTGGGAATTTCACAAATTTCGAGAATAAGGGTCCTGAATCTAGTGTGCACTTTCCATTCTTATTCTTATTACTTGATTTCAATCAGTCTCGATTGTGTGCGTGACTATTCGGAGCTACTTGTGACGTCACGGATGAAACTGGGTGATTGATGACGTAATTCGTGACGTAAATCGAGACCTAGACCTAAGGTTTTCGGTACTTGTGGTAGTTGGTGTGACCCAACTTTTCAAAATATATTTTTTTTTTCTTACTCAACCTAAAAAACCTTTAACGTCGCTATTTAAAACAGAAAATGACTTTTAATGGAAAAGTACTCCCTACGTTTAAAATAGCGAGGTTAAAGGTTTTGAAGTTTTTTTTGTTACTGTTACACCAAAAACGTGATGATTCTATTTTAGATTTTTGGTGCTGGAATGTAATAAAATAGTAGGCCTACACAATGAGTTGTTCTTGACTTATTTCATCAATGGTGAGTGTTTTATGTTGATTTTAGTTGAAAAAAACGGTACTGAAAAGTTGGGTCACACCAACTACACAAGTACCAGGTTTTCCACTATTCAGAAAGGTCCTAAGTGTGTTAATTAAATTTTGTTTTTCTGCATATTTGTATTTAATTTATTTAGCATATTACTCGCGTATAAAGCATCAATCAGCTGATAAAATAGTTTTAGGACGTGTAGGCCTACATCTTGATTCCGATTGGTTCCGGTAACGTACGGAAAGTTAAAACTTGGTGATGTTCCCGTTGTCGTTGCCGGGAAGCTTTATTGTGCATCGTGTCGTAAGTTAACATGTGATTCAACTTTCTTCCCGTTATCGTTACCGGGCAATTGTGCATCGGCCTATGTTAGGCCTATATTCTTTATGGTAGTTTTCTTTCCATACCCCCTAGGCTAGAGTGGCGCATTATGACCTAACGGTTGACGCGCCCTGAAACTTGTATAATTTTGGTGCAAGCTAGGGCTAGTGCACCGCAGCCAGGCAGCTGTGCGCTAGAACACTCGGGCACCTTATACTGCAAGCAGAGTTGGGCAACACGGGATGTGATATGAAGTTAAAAAATGTCTTAATCGGGGGGGGGTCTTTTTTGGTTGGTGCGGTCCAACTTTTTAAAACACTTTTCCACCATTAAAAACAATCAGAAACCACTTCATATGAGAAATATACAAAAGCGACTCATTATTAACAATTTATTTAGGCCTAGGCCTACATTGTGTTTGTTGAAAAGACACAAATATCACTTGAAATACCAATACAGATTGTTAGCTACGACACTTGACAATTCTCTGTTATTATGATCCACCATGTTAGAAGTGATTTACGCTTAGGCCACGCCTCCTTTAATTTTTGGATGAGCTTAGCAAGCGTAGCGAGCGAAGCAAAGATTCTATTTCACTAGGGGGTACATTGGAGTACAAAATCTGTAATGTTTTTTTTCTTTTTGCAGGCCTATTTTTGTCTGTCTGTTAACACGATTCCGGCTAAACCGATACTCCAATTGTGATGAAATTTTCTGAAGACCTTTGAAATCTCTGAACTAAGACTGCCACGTTTTTTAGCGCAATAGGGAATATTCCACTTCCGCCAAATACTGTACGAATAGATTTTTTAGAAGAAGTATTTCGTCCCGATTACAAATATGTACTTGTTTTTTCCGTGAAATAATAATCCAGTGATTTATAGCCGTTTTTAAAAGCAGCAGTTTTTTTAAAGCGGCAAAAACGACTGTGACGTCAGAACTGTGTTGATCCAACGCCGTCTGGATAAACATACATCTAGACCAAAGATGTTGGAATAGTATTATAGTAGGATCGAGATATACATCAAGACGGCGGTGTTTTAAACAAAGCAGCGCCTAGCATAGCCTACAGTAATGTCAACAGATGGCGGACATTTTACATTTAACGCCTAGCCAGAAAACGAGAAAAGTTGACATTGCAATCAAAAAACAAAACTGAAACAGTCCTAGGTCTAGGCCTAGACGTAGAAAATTATTTATAATACAAAAGTCTAGGCCAATCGTTCCTGTAGGATATAGGCATTGGTATGTGAATACTAAATTTCTCACTTGACAAGCCCTAGGCTTAACTTGCCGACCCTAACCTGCACTTTCGTGTTCTGACACACCCACCCCCGCTCAAAAAACTTACTTTGATGACTAATTAAAGCCTATTGTAGATAAAGAATACCATGATAGTCCTAGGCTAATGCAAAAATTCAATACCAAATGCTCGTTATTCTTTATCACAATGATCTCGCGAAATCTCCTGTCACATACAAAAAAAGAAAACAAAAGACGGTGAAAATGTACATCCTTGGGGAGTTGTTTGTGTTGAGCGATGGGCGGCACCGCCGTCTGTATTAAATATGTACAAATATACGTACTTTAGTTTCCAATTGGCCTTGACTCGCACTTATGAGTAGTACCGTCCAAAATGGGCACGCTTTTTTTTTTGGCGGAAAAACTGGGGGGTCCTTTACTTCTCTTTTTAAAATTACCAAAAAAACTTTTTTTTTAAATAAAAAAGTGCAGTGCTATTAAATGAAAAAGAATTAAAATAAAATAAAAAATATTACGGGAAATTTTCCCTTTTTGAAAAATTAGGCCTATTTCTCATAAAATCGCAATTTTTTTACGATTTTTTTTTTTATTTTTTAAAAACTTTCTCCGTTTTTTAACACCTGGGCCCCTACACCCCCTTTATTCCTGTGATGAATTTTTCACAGAACCAAAATTTTTGGATTAAATTTCTTGTAAAAATTTGGGCGAAAAAAAATTTTATTTCTTATAAAAACCCAATTTTACGTTTTTTATTTTAAAAAAAAAAATACCCCTCTTCAACAACGCGCCTAAAAACATTAGTTCCTAGTAGGCTACTTGTATTACCAACCTTTTTCATTTTAAATACTCCCCTCCAACCCCTTTAACGTCGCTATTCTTTTTTTTTTTAAATAAAAAGGATTTTTAACATGGGCTAATAGGACTTTTTTTTTAAAATAAGACTTAAAAGGTTTTGAAGTTTTTGTTGTTACTATAAGCAAAACGTGATTATCAATTTTTTTTTTTTTGATTTTTGTTCTTTTTTAAAGGGTTATTTTTGCAGTGAGTGGGCCTAAACATATCAGCCGGTGGTCTCCCCGGTTACCCCTCACTATTATAGCCCTCATTTAACTATAAAAAAATAAAATGAAACTTTATGTTTTTTTTAATATTATCATTTATTTTTTGTTTTTTTTTTTTTGTTTTTTTTTTTTTTTGGGGAAAAAAACCGTTTTAAAAAAGTTGGACCGCCCAACCAAAAAAAGTACCGGTTTTGGGTAGGGACCTGACAAAAATTTAAAATTTGGTTGAGGTAAAGGCGTGAGACCATTTTTTTCTGGGGAAAACTTGGGTTGAAACTGTTTAAAAATATTTTTCAGGATTTTATTTTACGCCCTACTAGGGTCGCTATGCGTTCTCGACCCCCTTTTTGTCCTTACCATGATTTGTTCTATTTTTACTGTTTTCAGCCATTGTATCTCCGCTGGGCCTAGTTGGGGAAAGGGACAAAACGTTCCGGTAATTGAGGCTTTTTTCAGGGTGGTCCAAAAATTTTTCGTGTTTAATTTCTGGTTAATCAAAAACAATCAAAAGGCTGAAATTGAATCAATTCTCGACCTACCCCTGGGCTTTTATTTCGAAACCCTATTTTCCGACCGCCCACTCCAATTCTCGACCGCGCCCAATCCCATGTTAAACTTCGCCGAATATTATAAAAATCAAAATCGACCCGAGTTTATAGGCCTACTAATTTGTGCAAACAACAATAATGGCAAAATAGACCATTTCCGACCACGACACCACGGCCCAAAAACCTGGGTCGAAAACCCAAATTTCCTTGGGTCGAGATCTGATTACGTTCCGTCATGACATTTTTGTCCCTGAGCCGTTTTGATTCAATTTTGGGTGAAATTATAATTTAAAAAGGGGCTACAAAAAGTAAAAGCTTTTAACGTTAATAAATTTTTAAATAGTCATAGCTACTTAATTGGGGAGCGTGCGGCAAGGTCAAACCCTCACTACGAAGAGGGGGGCAATACCGTTTTTTTGAAAATTCCAAGTAGGGCCTACATACAATATCAAAAAAATATCTGGTTTTTTCGTTTGGTTTTTTTGGATAAGGACGCGTAAACCCCGTTAGGTCTAATGCACCACTCTACCCAAGGGGGGGGGGGGGGAGGAGAGGGGCCCATGCTTCGAACCACCAGGGGTTTTGGGGGAATGGGGGGTTTTTTTCACGTCCGGTCGTCATCGCCCTTTGTCATCGTTCTTTGTGTCGTTGTCTCCTCGCCGGGGGGGGTCGTCGGGAAAGGGGGAAGGTCCCCCGACGACGTTGCCAAGCCGCCTCTATTTTCGGGGTGAAAAATACTCCCTTTATCTACTGATGTTTGCGAGGTGGATTTTTTTCCCTTGAATCCCTTTTTAAACATTGCAAGCCAGCTCGGGCCCCAATTTTTCCCACCCGGGCCCGTCGGGGCTTTTGGGTAATTGTATCTGAAAAAAATTTTGGGGGTTTGGCAAATGGGCGGCAGAAAGGGAAACCTTTTTTCAATGCGCCAAGCTTTATATGTTTTTATTTTTATTTTGAATGCTTTGATTAAAAGAATTTACTAGGTATAAGTTTTGTTTGATTCATGATATGATATCATGTTTTTTTTACAGGTTTGGGGTATACCTAATTTTAAAAAACCATCGCTTGGGGTTAGTCACGGGGGAAAATGATATAAAATTTGTAGGGCACAAAGCTGGATGAAAAGCGCTTACTTTTCAAGTAGGGTGTATCACAAAAAAGTACTTGTTCATTAAATCCCCCCCAAAAAAAGTAACATTCAGTGAAAAAATTTGATTTTGACAATCACAACTTCTACATCTTTTCCATCTGAGTTTTTGGGGGGCCAGAAACACAAATTTTTTTGAACAAACCCCGAAAATATCCTTTCCAGCTACCTACATCTTGCGGGGAACGAAAAACCTCCCGAAACCTTTAAAAAAAAGTCGCTATTTTTAAAAATAAGGACTTTCAACGGAAAAGTACCCTTTTTTTTAATAGCCCCTTTTGCAAAAAATCACGAAAATATACATTAAAAAATTTAAAAAAATCGTAAAGTACGATGTCATAAGAATATTTTTCGATTATTCCCGAACCCGTTTCAGGATTTCAAGGTCCCCCCATTTGCATCAGATCGCATAATATGCCGTTTGCCCGTGTGACGAAAAAAACAGACAAAAAAACTAAAAAAAAAAAACACCCAGCTATTTTTTTTTTGGGGTAACGTAAGTGGAAAAAAAAAAGTAGTGAAATTAAGTCTTTTTCTTCGCTCATCCAAAAAATGTGTTTAAACAATGCACTTTTTCTCTATTTTGAGCAAAAACAAAGAGTTCTAACGATATTAGCAAAATTTTCCTTAAAAAAAATTTTTAATTAGATTTTTCTGAAACGCAAAGTATTTGATCCCCTCACCAAATTGACAATTTTTTAAAATGAAAAGTATTCAATTTTAAAACAAAAAAAACTGATTTTTATAAAAAAGTTTTATTTTTCAAAAACTACTAAATCTTTTTTTAAAAATCAATCAAAAAATATCCTGCTACTAAGGCCTAGGGTTTTCCAAGAAAAAATGCGCTTCAAATTGTTTTTCCCACATAACTCTTGTCTCAGCTCACGTGACCGCGCATCCATACGCCCCCCCACTTACCATTAACGGGAAAACTCGCATTCTTTGTTGAAACTAGTATTTTTTGTTATTTTATCTTAAACTAGGCTTTGTTTTTGGCCTAAATTTTTTATTATTTATTATCTTTACGGTTCTGAGTCTATCTCGTTGACTATTTATGGGAGGCCTTTTTTAGTAGTAAGGAAAAATTTTTTTTTTTTAATTTCTAATTGAGTAGGGCTAAATGATAATAAAAAACATTTTTACGCTGTCTACAGAGTTTGCAAATGATGAGATAAGACATTTTTTTTCTCCTGTTAAATTTTATTTCGGACACAGTAAAGGCCCAACACATGCCCTATGCCATCTAGTATGTTTAGGGGTAAATTAAAACAATTGGCTGCCTTTAATAAAAAAATCAAATTTAAAAAAATCCCCGGGGATGCTTTACTGGTAGCCCTTGCAAAAATGTAGAGAATTTTTTTCTTTAGCATAACCTAGGGCCCCTCTTTTCTTTGCTTAGTTCTCTAATGGTTAGCGAAGTTTGGGAAAAAATCAGAAATGCTGGGTGGATATTACCCCCCCCCCTTCATATCTCATCCCCAACTTTTTTTAAAACCCCCACAAAAAACCAACTTGGGTCGACTTTTCTCCCTATAGGGGCATCTACGGTACATCCACATTTAACATGGTGCCCGGCACATTTTGCTGGTGCTTTCTATTTCTATTGTTGAAAAAAAGCTACTCAAAAACCCGTTTTAAAGGGGGTATGACGAATGTCCCCGGTGAATTCCCTTTTCATCTTTTTCCCCTTTCGTGCTACGCTCTCACTTTTGGAAGTATGAGAAAGGTACACTGGCGTAAACTTTCGGTGGGGCGTGATGCAACTACTGTGGAAAATTTTTGCCGTTTTTTCCCTTTCCACTAAATTGAATATGCAAGCTATTCTAGTACTATACACTACTGTATTTTTTCCCCATCCCACCATTTCAAAATATTTATTTAGGCCTACCCTACTATAAAGTCGAGCTGTAATTTGAAAATACAATGCTGTATAATTTTGCTAATTGTGTGGGAGCTTTTCTTTCATTGAAACTAGGCCCTATCTGACATTCCGTTTATATTTTTAGTTTGTCTACGAGGATCTCCTTTGGGGGGGTGGGAAAAGGCGGGCAACGCCACAAAAAAAAACGAGGCGATCATCCAACGCCGCTGGAGCCTGGGGTATGAAAGGTAGGTGCTGTGCACTACCACTCTTATAAACAAAAGTTTACTTAATCTCAGTACGCCAAAAAACGACCCCCTTCATATCATTGGGCCTAACCCCATATTTTAAAGAGTCTGCCTCATAAAATTTCATCAGATAAAAGTACAGTAGTCCCTCGACAATTCGAACCTGATAGTTTTAAATTCGGAAAAAATTTTGAAAAAACTTGGGCCCCAAACCCTCAATATGATTCACATGTTTTTTTATTTGGTTTTCTTTGAAAATTTACTTTATTTTTTTATTTTGAAATCATATTGATCCCAATTTGAAAGAGTCTGTTTTTGGAAAATAGTGTACTCGTTATGTTTCGGCGTTTCGGGGGAAATCCCCGGGGGATTTATGCCTTGTCCATTTCCAGCGCTCGACTTACGGGTAAAAGAAGGGTGGAAGGTTTCCCAAAGGAAAGCGCGTTCACTTGCTGATCCTCGCCGGTAGGCCTGTTAAGGGAAAATAAAAATTGCACATTTATATAGATTTAAATTTTGGTTTATTGTATAAAAAGTTACAACGTTTTCTGCACGTCAAGTGTGCTCACAGAAACAGGAAGAGAGGGGGGATACAACGGAAATGGGAAGTTACAAACAAAGAATATACATCAAGGTGGCGGTGGAAAAATATACCAGAAAAATTCAAAAGACATTAGGTTATAAAACACAAATAAATGTAACACCCTCACTTAATCTAATGACTTTTAAACATTTAAGTGACAACACAATTTTAAAGGCATTTAGACCTATTCCTTTAACGCAACGGGAGTGTCTTATCTTTTGACAGAGCTTTTGTAAGTATGTCTGCTGGCATTTTTCCCCTGCCATGAAACTTTACAATTACTTCACCCTGTTCAGCAAACTCTCTAACAAATGATATTTACTGCAACATGTTTAGTTCTATTATAAAAACAGGTTTTCAACAAGTTTACCAGCACTCTGGTTATCATTAAAAATTGTTACCGTCCCTAAATCCTTTTGCAATTCTGAAAATTAATCCTTTTATGAAAGGCAATATCTTTACATGCTTCACAAATTGCAATATATTCAGTTTCCCGGTTGAACTAGTGCTACAGATTTTTGTTTCTTATCTAACCAGCTTACTGTCCCATCATTGTATGTTAAAATACAACCAAAATATGAGGGGCCCATCAATTACACATTTTTCCACGACTGCATCTGCATATGCAACAAGTTTACCTTCTCCTTTAGTAAAACATAATCAATAATCTAGTGTTCCCTTTTAAGTATCTTAGAAAAAACGCTTCACTGCTTGAAATGCTTCGTTCCATGCAGTTATTAATTGACTTAAATAACTAATTGAAAAAACTTATGTCAGGTCTTTTTGCACCCCAGAAAGATACATTAACGCACCAATTATTTTTTGGTATTCACCATTCTTTTTACCGTCAACTTCTTTCTCAAGTTTTAAGTTTGCCCCCATCGGGGTTTCCTACAGCCTTACAACCCTCCATACCAAATCTAGCAAGAATTCTTCTGCATACTTTGATTGATTAGTTTGATTGTACCAGATTTTCTATCTCTGATCACCTTCACCCCCAAACATTCCTGCAATTCTCCTAGGTCCTTCATTTTGAAGCTGTGGTTTGATTTTTTTTTTTGGGAGTTCCTCAGTTTCTGACTTGTTATTAGAGAAAATGAAAAAATCATCAACATGAAGGCCTATTACAATGAGATTGGAATCCTGCTTCCTAACAAAACACACATGGGATCATATTTTGATTTGACAAAATTAAGTTTCACAAGAAAAGATTAATTTTAGCATTCCATGAACGTGCCGCCTGTTTTAAGGGCCATATATAGCCTTCTTTAGCTTACACAAATTTATTTTCATAGCCTAGCTTAAGGAAATTCTTCTGGTGTTCCATATAGATTTCCTCATTCAACTCACCATTCCAAAAAGCTTGGGGGTGATATCTCATGATCCATTTCAAGATCTAATTTTGCAGCTAGTCCGAACAAAATACGTATCGTGTTAATCGAATTACAGGTGCAAAGGTATCCAAGAAAACTTCACCATATTTCTGAGAAAAGCCCCTGGCAACAAGCCTTGCCTTTTTGGCGTACAGAGCCATCTGCTAACCTTTCTTTTAAAACCCATTTACATTTGACAACATTTTATTAGTTGACGGTCCAACTAATTCCCAGGGTTTTATTATTGGTTAAAGCATGCATTTCCTCATTCATAGCTTGTTTCCATAGATCTTTATCAGTACGCTCTAGAGCATCATTTACAATTGAGGATCTTGTTTGTTTATTACAACAAGATTATGGTTTCATTTTGAATTAAGAAAGAAAAACCTGCATATTCATAGTTTTCGTCCTTTAAAGGTTTTCCTATGTCTAGTCGGGTATCTATTTCCGAATAAAATTGGCTGCACAGGTTCCAAATCAAACCTCTAAATTCCTCGACATCACTATTTTCCTCATGACTATCATTTGAAACATCACTAGAATTATCATTGTAAGATAATCTTTTCCAAGTTTTTTGCTTATCATCATCAGTCGATGGGATTGCACCCTGCTGTTGGATCTGTATGTTGGTTAACAGGTTCAACTTCAGAGTTATGCTTAGTACTGTCTGATTTTGATACTACATTTCCTGCAGCTGACTCTATGATTACAATATCACGAGCAAAAATCAAGGTTTTTAGGATTGTCTGCGCGTACCAGACGATAACCCCTTTGTAGTTTCGCCATAACCTACAAGGTGCATTCACCGAATTTTTGTCGAGTTTTCTACGCTTTTCATCCGGAATATGAACTTGCGCTTTACTACCAAAAATTCGAAGGTGCGACACATCTATTTTTTCACCAGTCCAACTTCCTCAGGAACAGCATTCTTTATTGCCGCAGTTGGACATCTATTCTTTTGTAAATAGAAGTGTTCATGGCCTCAGCCCAAAACTTCTTTTCTAAAACCCGAATCAAATAGCATGCATCTAACACGCTCCATAAGAGTACGATTTGTGCGTTCCCCCTACTCCATTTTTTGGGGAGTATGAGGGATGTTTTTTTGATGGACAATAGGCCTACCATTATTTTTTAAGTAATTTTCAAAACTCATTACTGTTAAATTCCCCACCGTTATCGGTAACGAATCACCTTATAGACTTACCCGTATGCTTCTCGTCATTGCTTTAAAAATCTACCAATTTGAGAAAGCTTCAACTTTTTCCTTTAGCTATAACCGAAAGTTTTACCCACTGTAGTCGTCTACAAAAATTAGACAATATCTAGAGCCGGACCAAGAGGGTTTTCCCATGGGGACCCATTATGTCACCATGAATTAGTTCAAGCAAATCTTTTGCTCTTTTCCCCCCAGACTTTGGGAACTTGGTCACAGTCTGCTTACCTTCTAAACATACTGTACATGGATCTAAACATTCATTATCAAACATTATCCCTTTTACAAGGCCTTTGCTGAGTGAGTTTTAAACCCTTACTTTAGTGGCCTAATCGCCGATGCCATAATTCATGATCAGAAATAGGCTTACTTACTGCCAAAGCCCTCACTTGCTCTGTATTGTGTTCACTTTGATCTAAAGTATAGATTTCCTCCTTTGAGAGTTCCCGTGAGTTCAGGTGCAACATCTAACGATATGAGATGTTCATCAACACCTTACACCATGTTTATCAAATGTCCCCAACATATCCTTTTTCCCTTATTTTTGAAACAGATAAAAGATTTGTTGCCAAGTTAGGTACATGAATAACATTTTTAACAATCTTAGGAAAATATTTCCTCGGAATCGGAACACTTAAAGTTCGTGAGTATGTCGCCAACACCATTTGACGATATTTTACTGTTATCGGCAACAGTAATATCCTGATTGCAAAGTTAAAATCATCATCCATTCTTTATTTGGGGACATGTGAAAATGTTGCTCCCGAATCTAATACCCAAGATTCTTTTGACACGGAGGGCAGAAATGCTGAATCTGATAGCATAGTAGTAGGGTTATTTTTTGAAAGCACCACCAAAATTGCTATCCACTACCGGAATTATTTTTATTCCATTTACTATTATCATTAGTCTTAGAAATTTGATGTTTGATTTTCTTTCTATTAGGACAATCAGGACGTTTATGTCCTTCTTCATTGCATTCGTAACATACTACTTTATTAACAGTACCTGTAGGATTAGGCCTAGGCCCACTATTCACATTTTTCCTCCAAGGTTTTTTCTTAGTAGTAGCACCATGAGACATCAATGCAGTCGAATTTTCATCGTGACCCTTTAGTACTCTGCGGGAACTTTCTTCAAGAAGAGCGATCTTGACTTCTTCGGAAGGCGGAGTCCTTCTTTTTGTCCCGTGTCAACATCATGATGAGCGTTTCATAGGACTCGTCAACACCGTTCATGAGCACAAATGAAAGATATTTGTCCTCGATGGTCTCCGCCATATCAATTAATTTTCGATGAATTGTGATGACACTGTTCACAAATTCTTCCATTGCCGAAAATTGGGACTGACGACTGTTAAATAACCGTCTAGTCAGGTCAAAACGTGACTCATACTTGACCCTTCTAAGCAGATTGTAGGCTATCCCATGCCATCTTGGATGAAGTCGCAGTTTGAACATAACAAGTGGATTGGACAGTCAGGCATATTTTGGCCAGTGCCTGTGCGTCCCTATCCTTGTTCTTGTCCGTTATAGGTTCACTGCCATCCACGAGATTCCATAGGCTCTCGAGCATTAGGCTCATTTTCATAGCAAATTTCCATGTTGAGTAATTTATTTGACCCTCTAGTTTCTCGATGGTAGGTACATGCGAAGAAACTGCTGGAAACGACATGTTTACGGTCGATTTCGCTACGAAAACTAACCTCACTTATGAATTCACAATCAAACTATCACAATTTACGAAGATAAAAACGATTGTAGAACATGATATCTTACGTTAGTTTGCGTGTCTGTGCCCATAACCTGTTAGGAAAAGTAAAAAATTGCACATTTATATAGATTAATTGGGGTTTTTATTGTATGAAAATGTTAAAAACGTTTTTCTGCCCGTCAAGTGTGCTCACAAGAAAAGGAAAGAGAGGGGGATAAAACGGAAATGGGAATGTACAAACAAAGAATAACATCAAGGTGGCGGTGAATATATACCGGCAAAATTCAAAAGACATTAGGTTATAAAACACAAATAAATGTAACAGCACATTTGGTAGACGTTTTGTCCCTGGTCTGCGTACTGTTTAGGGGACGTGCTAACTAGGGATGGTATGTGTATACGGCATGTACATTTTTATATTATCATTTATCCTTGATCAGTAAAACGATTTTTTATGCTGTTTTTACCTGTGTGCGACCAGCCGAAGTGTTTTCTCATGAACCAATTTACAGTCATTGTTTCATTCATACGTGCGTGTAGTCTCCAATTTCAAACCCCTTCCCGTCTTCACATTGGCAGCTTTAAATCTTCGCAAACTCGTGGGCCTACAGTCAAGTTTTACGTCATTACGCCCGGGGCTCATTTTCTTAGTGTTTCTGCGATCCGATCACGAAATTCGGCGCATTGGCATCTGTTTTTGTCTCAAGTGCAACCGATCACGATATCGTATCGGTATAGTTCGCTCAAGGTGAAGCCTTGTTTGCCGCTATCTCTATCCCCGGGTGTGTTTCCCCGATGTCGACAGTCAACATCAGCTGGCTAGATGGCTCCGCCCACGCGCTCTCGCTGTCAACTCAGTTTCAATCGTATAGCTCTCTCTGTGCTCATACTTTGAAAAGCTTCGATGTGCTTTCAATGATACCGAATGTCCGAACTAATACGTTCAAAGGAAGTTTTAACAAACTTGCATTTGTTTTTAAAATTTGGATTTTGGATTTTTGTCTAATTTGAATTTGCATATTTCAAAATAGCTTCTTTCTTTCTTTATTTTTATTGCATAATGGCGACCCCTCGCACAATATGTGTGGGGTATATTACAGGTCACAGGTCTTAAAACTAAGTTATACATATATTATACTAGGCCTATCTCACAAGGCAGTATAAAACTAACATCATAAAATCCCTTAATAAATAGGCTACATTAAATATGAGCATGAGAATGATGTATAAAATAAATATATATATTAAAAAAGAAAAACAATGAAGGACATAGGCCTTGTTTTATGTTGAAGTCAGTACATGTCACTTGATTCAATTCGACCTTCTTTAAAAGCTACAATTGAATAAAATGCATTTTGCACCAGGTAGGTATATATTTTTTGTGTTATCTATCTGTTTTATATTGTTTGGCAAACTGTTGAAAAGAGTTATCCCCGCTATATGTGAGCCTTTTTGGCATCTCGTGTTGCTGTGGGGTATATGTATGTAAATTACCTTTTTGCCTCGTATTATGTTGGTGAATATTTTCATTTGTTGTTATATTTTTACCATTTTTGTTTACAATATTATGTTTAAGGAGCTCATATACATAGATGCACGGTACAGTAAGTATTTTCATTTTTTTAAATGTTTGTATACATGATTGTCTATATGAAAGGCCTCCCAGGATGCGAACTGCTCTTTTTTGTAGTTTAAATATTTCATTAATGTGTGTAGTGCTACCCCATATTTGTATCCCATACCTAACTAATGATTCAAATATGCATGGTAAGCAATTTTTGCTGTTTGAACACCCGTGGCATCTCTTATCACTCTCAGTGCAAAGCATGCAGAGCTAAATTTGGGGGTCAGTTTATTTAACTGTGCTTCCCAATTTAAATTTTCATCTACTGTAACTCCAAGGAAACCGTGTTGTGAGTCCTGCTATTTTGAAATTTTATCCATCTCTAGTTCCTGGGAGTTTGTCAATTTGTTTCTGGTATAGATGGAACTGGATAAAATTTTTTTTTTGATATATTCATTCCTAGTTTATTTGTTGAAGCCAATGTTGGATTAATTTGCTGCAAGTTGGACTCCCTAACTAGGTTTAAAAAACACTTTGCTGTGATAAGAGCAGTGATATCGTCAGCAAAAAGGATCACTTTGATATGTTCCATAAATTTTTGGAGATCATTTACCTATGTATAATAAACTAGGAAAACGCTTAAGTCCCGCCGCGTTGTTGGATGAGCGTATATGGTGCATTGAGCTGCCATGTGTTACGCGGATTTTCTGTTGTTCTGTGAAAAATTCATTACTTAGTCGAAGATTTTTTTAAATTAAATTAATTAAATAAAAATTAACTTAATTTTTTTAATTAAACTAAATTAAATAAAAAATTAACTTATTTTTTAATTAATCGTAATTTTTTAAAAAGAAAAAAATCGTAAAATTGCAATTTTCATAAGAAATAATTATTCGATTGCGCTTAAATTTAACACGAATTATTAATTCATGAAATGAAGGTTCTGAAAAAAAATCATTACAATAGGATAAAGCATGTAGGTGTTATAAGTCAAAGAATTGTTTTAAAAAAAAAAAAACCCGTAAAATTACGATTTTCATGAGAAATAATTTTTCATTATGCTCAAATTTCCACGAATATCTTAATTCATAAAATTAGGTTCTGTGAAAAAATCATTACAATCGGATAAAGCATGTAGGTTTTTATAAGTCGAAGAAATTTTTTAAAAATCGAAAAAAATCGTAAAAACTGCGTTTTTTATGAGAAAAAATTTCCCGATTGCGCTCAAAAACGTGGCAGTTCCAAGTTCAGAAATTTTAAAGGCCTCCAGAAAATTTCATCGCAATTGGAGTATCGGTTTAGCCGGAATCGTGTTAACAAACACACCAAAATACAGAAAGGAAAAAAGGAAAAAAGAAAAAAAAAACATTCCGGATTTTTTTCTCCAGTGTAGTGAAATGGAATCTTCGCTTCGCTCGCTACGCTCATCCAAAAAATGGAGGGACTTAGTACTGTGCCTTGAGGCACTCCTGCTTCGGTTTCTACCCAATCTGAATAGATTTCTGAACAATTTCCTTTTCCGTCTTCATGCCTAATTTTAGTTTTTTGTTTACGCTTGGTTAAATATGATTTGAACCATTTTAGTGCATTATCTCGAATGCCATACATTTCTAATTTTTTTAATATAGTCTCGTGATGAACACAGTCAAATGCCCTTTCTTAGATGGCAAAATATGCCAAGGGCATACTCCTATTATCCTGGCTTTGAGAGCTAGATTTTCTAGTTCTACTAGTGCTGTGATTGTTGATTTTTTTTTTTGAAATCCATGTTGGGAGTTTGACAGTATTTTGTTATTTTCTAAGAGTCAAATCATCTATTTTTTTACTATGGTCTTAAATTTTTTGAAATATTGGAATATTGAGATGGGCCTATAATGGGGTATAAAGCAAAAGTTCAAAAATGCTAATTAATGGTTTTTTCCTGATGTTCTTTTAATTCTAAACACAATAAAATTGGTTAAACGTTTGAAAAAATGTATTCTATAAGAAAACTGTGTTTTAAATGCGTAATTTTCAATGCCGCCGTGCAACGAGACGCGCTCTGATTTGGGCGTGACGTCACCCGCCATGTAAGAGCAGTAGAGGCAGTGGACTTGCTTGGTTACGCCAATCATATGCAGCCTACCTGACAAATGGATTTAAGGAAGCAGGGCTAATATATTAATTAACCCGAATCTTGATTCTATAGGTGAATGAGTAATTAACCATACTCCTGCACGTGATAAGTACAAACTACTAAAATTAACTTCCCGCAAAACCTCGCGTCCCCCGAGAACGTTCCA